>JZKD02S0002342.1:311912-342544 GCA_000966675.3 Picea glauca | reverse complement strand
ATGTCATCTTATTACATGATTCCTTGATCACATGTATAGACTAAGTATTGAATATATTAATGCCTTTGCTGTGATTGGTTTGTGTTGTTGCGATTGGAACGACACAAGAGCATTGAAGCAGAGCAAGGAACAACAGAGATTAAAGGAGAGCGTTCATAAGGTATGTCCACCATCCATTTCTCTTAGTTCATTCAATATCTAGATCTAGGGAAAGAGTAGTATTTTGTCACGTTTTGTTCCAGATCCAGGTGGATCTGGGGAGATTGGTCTGTGTCCGCACTCACGAATTTATCCATAAACAGTTGGCAAGACTAGGAACTCCCCCTAGAATAGGAGGGATATTTAGAAAGCGTCTGGAATGACGGGGATGCTGTGGGTCCCCTATGATGTCTGACTAGTAAAGTGGATGTGTGAAAAATGATGATGAGAGCGATAAATGAACAAGAGTCTTTGCTATAAATTTTTGAACCTGTCACAATATATCTCACAATCGTATGTAATCACAAGAGAATCATACATAAATCAATAAAGAAGCATACATGTGGATAGGTGGATTTTGTCCGCGTGGGAGAACAAAGAAAACAAATGCTTGTGTCCTAAAAGACGTAACGTCCTTCCTCTCAAATAGCACTGGACCTTCCAAAAACACTCAACAGTGGGGTCTAAAGCCATTAGAAGAGGAACTAGTGAATGATGAAATAATCAGTTATAATGAGGGGTAGAGGATGCATATCCCAAAATAGTTGGCGATATTTCCCAATAGCCACACAAAATCCGATCAAGGTGCAATTGCATCCCACAATTGCCACCTGGGTATATGTCCTAAAATTTGGTCACTAGGTACCTCAGTCAAAGTGCGACATTTATATTTCCTGCCTAAGAAATGGGTCACGGGCTGGATCTCGTCCAAGAGGTGGGTGCCTCAAGGGGGGACGCACAGAACAACCGAGCCTTGGCCTTCAACCCTTCACGGGTATCTCCCTGCCTTATGGTGTAGGAACACTTGACTTGGAGGATTTAAAGTTCCCTATTTGACAACTTCTATTGTTTAAAGATGTGAGAACCTAATAACGAGGAGTTATTTGGATGCCTATCCCCAAGATCCTACCTATACTAAAAAAATACTTTTGGCAGCTCCTGTGGAGGAAAACTTAGTGAGTTTTTAGAAAAAATTTAGATGTGGTTGTTTGAGAGATTGGAGGTGTGAACCAATCTCGTTGAAATTAAATGGGAGTGGATAGTTTCGTCAAGAAAAGGGGTGGGGTGTTTCAGAATCCCTTTGGAGGAAACTTACTTCAACCTCCATGTTTCGAGATGAAAACTATGTGAGTGAATAATGACTTTGTGTGTGAACAAGTGAAAGTGTGCCAATTTTTTAATAAGTTAGGTGTCACCTTGCTGCATGTGAACTTTGTTTGGTCCTTACAAGTCTTGAGTACCTAATTTACTAAATGCCATTGGTACAACCTTGCGGAATTTTAAAGTCCCTAGAGAACTAGCATGTGGACATGTAGGTCCTTACCAATCCTTTAACTCTAGTGTGATTTAATCTAAGAAAGCTTCAACTACTATCCTAGAATGTGGACATGTGGTCATGTATGAGCCCGTTACAAAACATTTAAACTTCCCTAGTGATTTAATCTAAGAAAATAATTTCAAAACTATCCTATCTTTGTAGCATGTGGGCATGTATGGGCCCTTACAATTTTAAAATGTTTTGAAAAAGAAACTAAGAGGAGTCCCGAGGGGGTTGTTGTCCTCTCCTAAAGATTTTTTCTTTTAAGGGAGATGAAATTTTCCCTCAATCTTTTTTCTGATTCTCAAGATCGCTCTCTGGCGTGAGAGAAGAGCATAGTCAAAGATTGACGTTCAATTTTTGGTCCCAATGCAAGTAGTTATATTTGTGATATTTGAATGATTCCAACTTAATTTTTACAGTCAAAGCAAGCCATCCATGTGGCAAAATGAGAGCAAGAAGCGGGAAAAAATATGGATTTTAACATCCTAAGTGCCTATGTTTTGACTAACCCTTCATGTGGAGAGGGAATCTAAGTGTGGTGCATATTACAATATGCATAGAATCAAACTTAAGAAGGCTATGAGCCTCCAACAGATTTAAAAAACCCTTACAATGTCTGATTTTCTGAATAGATGCACGGGTCACAGAGTAGACAGAGGCACATTGGGCGCTAATGCACGAATTAAAAATGAATTTTGGGCACAATGTGCAGAATGCGCTAAGGAAGATAGTGGATTTTGTGCACGTGCGGGGAAGACGTGCCTATGGGTCAAAAAACCCGCACACTTTCTGTTACACGATCGGGACGAAAATTTTGGATGAAATTCTCTTAGCTCAACTCCGAATTTGGTTTTTTGCAGGCAGGCATGGGCCGATTATATTTCCTGCAAGTTAAATAAACCGAAAAGAAATGCTCAAACAACCCAAATGGGGAGGAAAATGATACCTATCCCCAGTAGAGTCTCCAATCTGTTACGTCTCTTTCGTCACCTAAATGAGAAAAATCAAGATGCTTACAAGTCCAGTTGGGTTAGTTGGGCAGGACAACAGTGAATGCAAGAATTAGAAACATCAAGCATGAGAAATAAACAAAAGACTAAGCTAATAACAATAAAATAAATTAAACTAGAGTGCATAAGCGAAATAGAACAAAAATAAACAACATTCATGCCACCAATGGATAAGTTGTATTAATGGGAAAACAACAAAGAGAAATGGAGACTTATGGGTCCCTTCTTCCTCCAAGGGACGGCTCTTGAACCCCCAATGATTGAGCTCTTATTACAAGTAACAAACTAGAAGGAAATGGTGAAAAAATCATAAATCTCATTCACTCAAGAGGTGATGTGAATAGTTTCAATGAAATGGTGCTTATATACTCTTGATGAGGAAAGAGGATCCTCCAAGAGAATATAGATAGCATAAAAATACAAATGAATTCCTTTAAAATATAGTGCACCCATGGCCTCTTTTTATAGAAAAGATTTGAGGCATTATTCAACCAGTCTTTAGTGTGAACAAGGGGCTCTTTAGGGCACACTTAGGGAGAAAATCCCACGAAGGCCTTGGTTCGAATCTACAAAGAAGGCGTGGATTTGTTCTTCAACAAGGAAGGTGAGGTGCTCGGGTAGGGGCTGCGTCTGCTAGGTCGGTTCCCAAAGGAGTTTCTGAACGCAACCGTGATTTTATTTTTTAAGTTCTTTGTCTCGAATTGCAGTTGTTTTAATCTACTTGCTTGCCCACAATCTTCAGCTCCATATAATTTTCATTTTTTCACATTTGCAGTAGCATGGGATCAAATTTATTTCTCTGCTAGCCTGTCCACAATCTTCAGCTGTGCAATAGACTCAGGCAAATAAATTATTTGATTGTAACTGATATTTAACTAGACAAGAGAAGTGAGACCCCCTATCAATTCTGATAGAGGAGCAAGATAGTTAAAATTGCTGTTGAGATCCAGGCATTCCAGATTCATCAGGTTCCCAAGATATTCTGGAAGGCCTCCAAGCTTGTTCATGTGGACATCCAGAAAGCGGAGAAACATCATGTGGGAGATGGAATACGAAAGACGTGTCATCTTGTTCGAGTGAACACACATCTTCCGGAGATTCAGGACTTTGAATCCCAACATTTTAGGCAGCCAGGTGAGCTGGTTGAAATTTACCATGAGCTCTTCCAGTGCATTGAACAAAAAAACTATTGTCATCCTCACGAGCAGGAATAAAGAACGGTAGAGTTTCTTATTAAATGAAAAAGGGAGAAAACACTGGAGTGTTAATTTGAATAGCCTACCTGTAGCTTCCAATGCTATCATGAAGCGCAACAAGAGCATTTCCAGAAAAATTCAAGGCCTTAAGCTTCACAAGACGCCTGATGGAATGCGACAACGATCTAAGCTGATTCGAATCAAGATCCAGATGAGTAAGGTTCACCAGATTGGTCACAAATTCATCCACGCTCTGCTAAAAGCAGTTAAGTCTCTGTCATTCTCTGGACATATATACAGATTGCTTCCAGTACTATAGATAAAGAGTATTCTTGAAATAATCCTACCTCTAGGTAATTATTAGAGAGGTCAAGCTTGACAAGTGTAGAGAACAGTTTATGTATCGCTTCTGGAACGCTACGAAGGAGAAGCCCACTAAGCTCAAGCTTAAGGGAGGCATTTTTATGAGAATATTGATGCAACAACGCTGCAATTTTCTTCTCGGCCTCTGGAAGCTTGGATGTCTGCTTATCCGGCCCCACTAAAGCGTTCTCGGTGGGCATCACAAGTAGGGTTTCCTCATCGATCACGAGACTGTCATAGATTTGGTACTACTCCGAGAACTGCATGACGGCTTTGTAGGAAAGATTTTTCTCTTCAGCGTCCATCTTGTCATGAGCCTCCATCACTGCCTACACTTGCATCATCAATATCTGATAAAACATATATTTTATGGCATTTCAAACATTGTACATACTTTATTCTTAAAATAAGAACTCACCTTTACAGACTCCCACTGACCTTCATCCATGCTTGTCGATGATGACAGAGCAGCGATGGCCTTCAATTTCTGGCATAACTCTGACTTGATGCTAGCAAGATCTTGGTCAGACTGATCCGACAGAACTCGATCGGGTCGAGCGTTGAGATCTCCGGTGGCTGTAAACAACATTGAGGCGGTGGATGACAAGAAATCGATCGGATCGAGCACTGAGATCTCTGGCGGCTGTAAACAGAATTGAGGCGGTGGATGGCTTGAGGCGATGGACAACAAGTAGGGAGACAAGCACACGTGGCAGATTATCAAAACACGATAGATTGTCAAAACACGTGTACCGTTGAAAATGGCTATGGACACACGACGAAAAGTCAAGAGAGAACTCCCCCTAAAGGAACGCCTTCGGCGTAATAAAATTCATAAAATAAAATAAAAAATACAAACTTTATGTATATACACATTTTCATATCAATGCAAATCAATTTTTTTTAGTATTTAAAAATTTATATCTAAATTATTGATTTTGTTTGTTGTTTATGTCTAGTTAGTACTATTTAACACTGGAAATGTACCTAGTTCGATGAGGATTTAGTTAGTTTCATTCAGTTTAAGGCTCATTATACATTTTGAATAGCAAACAATCCTCAATTATTATCTTTTGACCAAAACTATTCATTACTTTTGCATTCAGTTATATTAAGTTTCATTGTTCAACATGTATTTCCCAACTAACTCGGCAGGGACTGCGTTGCCATACAACCCTTGTTACTAAGATAGTAGCAATGATATTGATTTTGTTACTTTATATTTATTTCCCTATCATAAGATCTGTGCATAGTCATTACTCCAAATTTTATAGTTTTCTAATATCATATTTTTTTATTTACTTTTGAAGATGAAAAAATAAAATGTGTTTTGAGGTGCATCTCATTTATTAGTCTGTAAAGGTGAGGAATAAAACCACTTCAATGAGGTCAACAAACAAATATTATGTATCTTACAACATTTCAATTAATAATGTTGTTGTAATGTAAATTATTAAATTTAAAATTACTTAAAATTCAACAATTTATATATCACTAACAATAACATTAAATACATTTGTTGCAAGGTACATGGTATCTGTAAAACCACTATACCTTCTTTCAATGACCTCTAGCTCATTTCATTTTAGAGTCCAAGGGTTATGACACACTTTATTATCAATCTTGTGTGTAACATTGTTGTGTCAAAATTACAATATAAAGTTATTTTAACTACTATCTTATCAAATGGACTTTTTGAATTATGATGCTTTCCTTTGAATTCTATGTGTTATTAGTCCCTATCATGGGACTATAATATTGAGTTTGTTTTTGATGTGACATTGATGTGATATGAATTTGTCTTTTACCATAAATTTGTGTATGCAATGTAATGTTTAACATAGGAAAACGAATATATATTTTTGGATATAATAAAAATATTCGTGTTTTTCATTTCTAATTGATTGATAGAATCGAAGTGTTATTGCTCCCTTCACGTCTTTCAATATGTAGAATTAATTACATAATCAATTAATTTCACCAATCACCGCATCTAAATATAAAAAGTTGTACTATGTATTTATTATTATGCATTATTATATTTATATTGTATTTATTATTATGCATTATTATATTTATATTATATTTATTATCTAATATATTATTTATTATATATTTATTATATTTATGAATATTATAGTTCCATTCAGATTATTGTTCCTTATACATTTTGAATAACAAACAACCCTCAATTATTATCTTTTGACAAAATATATTCATTACTTATGCATTTAGTTATATTAAGTTTCATTGTTCAACATGTATTTCCCAACTAACTCGGAAGGGACTACGTTACCATGCAACCCTTGTTAGGAGAAAAACATATCTTGTGTGTGTGTTAAATGCAACATGATCAATGTGATGTGTTATTAGGAGAACCCACATTGAAGAAGGGCCCATTTTCCTTTCCTTTCCTCCTTTGACGACTAAAGGAGAAGGTCAATATGTCAGGTAATTACCATCTAAATTGTGGATTTAGATTAGTTACAACATCTGCAAAAGTTTAAGTTTTTCACACTGATATTTATTCTAAAATATGTAAGTCTTGTTTGCATATGTAAGCAGGGGTTCGGTTCTTTGAGGCACCAACTCATCTAGTATGTGGTCATTGTATGCATATGTAAGCATGGGTTCTTTGAGGCACCAACTCATCTAGTATGTGGTCATTGTATGCAACAGGGATACAATCAGATATTTAGAAATAGTTAGGACATGTACTACTCTTATCTTACTTATTTCTATGAGACTACCTCAAGGGAACGAGGACACCTTAAGTGGAACTTTATGCTCAGTATCGGTTTTAAACAACGAGGATTGTCACTACAGGGCTCTTATTAAATACACAAATACAAAACTTTGATATTAGTACATGATGATATGTTACCCCCAGTATGGTTTAGTCCACCCACTTGCTTTTCAATGCCTCTTTCTTGTCTCTTATGAATTCTAGTGATAAACATGAGTTGTTTAACGATAACTTCAAATAAAATCGTCCATTATTATTTCATTCCTTGAATGATAAAGATATACAACCTGAGTGGACCTAATGGTTAAAAACATGTGTTTCCTCCTGGTAGTCACAGGTTCAAATCCAAAGGGGGGTAGGGTATGTATACCTATGTAGACTTTAGCAGTCAAATCATTGCGCGGAGGGGTTCCCTTGTCCCACAAACAAGGGAGTCTCATACACCAATTTGGTGTTAGATCAACTACAATAAATAATAATATTACATGTGTATAATATAAAGTTTAGAGAAACACACAATTATCTCATACAACTTATTTATAAGGAGAAGTGAAAAGTATCACTTTACCTAACCTATGGGTGGAAAATTTACTTTACATCAAAATCCACATTTTTCCCAAAATCAAAATTTAATATTCAATTGTTAAAAGTAAAAATAAAATATATTGTTTCTTTTATTTAATATCTATATTTTCATCCCTCTTTTACCTTCAGAACCTAATGACTTATCAATTACAATAGCTACGCAATAAGTGAACCATAAATATATATATATATATATATATATATATATATATATAAGGTGTAGTTGAAATTGCGTGTTGCTTTCATATTCTTCATATGAAATTAATGCTTTGTCAATTATTAGTGGCCCCATATAACTTCTAGAGGCATTTCGTTTTCTTTTATTTATGTTTGCACAATTTTATTTTTTATTAAAAAAAATAATTTAATAAAATATTTATACAAATTGAAAAATAATTTATAATCATATTTATACAAAATAATATTTTTAATTAAAAAATTAATATAATAAAACATAAAATTTAAATTAAATTAAATTTAAACTAAAAATATTTATAAGTTATTTTTATTTAATATAATTAATAATTTAAATAAAAAATAAAAATCTATAAGTAAATTCTAACTATAGTGACATCGCACAAGTACCATCCAAACCCTAATGAAAATATAGTTGACATCAAATAGCAAGTGAGCGAAATCTTTTTATACTTATACATTTCATCACGTGTTAATATAATTTTATATGTTAATCAAAATGTTAATTTTGGATGTTAATCAAATTGTATAGAACTTTATATTTTTATTCTCCGCGGCCATCTACACATGAGATTCCTCCTCTCAGTGGCCATCTGCACACAAGATTTCTCCTCTCTGCGTTTTTTTTTGGAACCTCTGCGGTTTTTAGAACAAAGCAATACTTTTGTGGTTTTTTTTAACTCTCCACGGTTTTTTAACGAAACAATACCTCTACGATTTTTTTGAACAAGCTCTCTCCCGCCATCTGCGGTTTTTCGTCTCGAATTTGCAGTGAACACAGAAGCCATCCAAACCCTAAGGTGGAAACTTAGGCGTAGATCCTAACACACGGACGCCCATTTCTAGGACTAGGGTTACGGTTTTGAATTCTCGGTAATACGAAGTTGATTTGAGCAAGCGATTCGACAGATCTGAGCGAGTGATTCTGGAGCAAGGTGAATTTGATGTTTTGAATGAGGCGAAGAACGATAAATCTGGTGAGTTTGTTGCTACTTATTTTCTCTTTTCATTATGAGCACTCTTATCACTTATAGTTGTCAAGGGCAGCAGGGTATCCAGGTCCGCGACCTGCACAGGAAGCGTCTGAGCGAGGCATGCAGAACAACTCATTTTGGGTTTAAAATACAAACAGGCAGGCTCAGTCGTGTGACGACGGATATCCATAAGGCGAATCAATCTACGGCATGCTTTCTTTCGGAAGGTCAAGGGTTGCGCGAAGTCTAGCGCCTGAGCAAAGGTTAAACCTGGGTTGTAGATCTAATGAGGAGAAATCAACGGTGGAAAATTAGCACAGAAGTCGGGAGTTTGGAATGTTGTTAAAGTTGTTCATCAAAAGGTTCAAACTCCTGAAACCCGAAATCAACAGGAGTTGTCCATCCAGCAGAACAAGTGGCAGCAGATCAACTTTTCGCCAACTCACAGAGGGGAAAAAGTCAAAGGGCAGAGTTGTGAGGACTCGCGAAGTGCGAACTCGTGAGTTGATCTGAGTCGTTAATCGCAGAGGGTCGTGGACTGTCGATCTGGGTGAGTCGGAGAATCAAGAATCGAAAAAAGGTAGGTAAGCTAGCTTCTAACTTCGCGAAATGCGAAGTCTCGAAACGCTCGGAAGTTGGGCCCCAGGTCATGGCTCGAGGTCATATGGAACGATGGAGAGGAGCCACACCAAAGGTCGAAGATGCCCATGTTGGTCACAGAGGGAAATTATCGTGTTTTTAAGGTGTCGGGTTGACTCGAAGGACCGCTAGCAGCACATAACAACTCCCTGAGCGTTCAAGCCTCGTCCTGATCCTGGTGAAGCAGTTAATGAAAGCAGGGGGAGGTGGTTGAAACCTCATCTCACCCCATAAATGGAAAGCATGGAGGATCCGACCATAGAAAATAGAGTTGTCAGCCCGTGGTACCTCTGTGAGTGGTTTCTTGCAAGCCCATACTGATCTGAGCTTGCGTCTGACAGAAGAATATGCAGATGCCAAGCCTTGAATGCAACGCCATGGAAGCTTGAGCACACCTCTGTTGTTGTTTACAAAGTTTTTGAGTATTTGTCTGGAGTTCTGTTATTTTGTAAAGGAGGTCAATTGGTTGAGCAAGTCTCCATATTTTGTAATGTTTTGAAGCCAAAATTGTTCTCTGGTTATGTATAAGATTTGAAACTTTCAGATTAATAGAAGTTAGCCTCTTTTCATCTCTTTGTAAAAATTGTGCTAAAACAGTCGGGCATGGAGGATCTAGTTGAGGGTTGTTATACTGTTGTAATGTAGGTTTGATTGCAGCGGTATCATGACCAGTTTTAGTAAGCTTTCTTGTGATCTTTTTCCTCTTACACGGAATGGATCGGGCATGGAGGATCCAGTCGAGTTGTCGTAGCTGCATGGTGATGTAGGTTTGATCATTGTGTTGTTGTGAGTGTGTTGTTTGGACATATTTTAGTGTCTGAAGCTTGAGCTTAAGAGTGATATTGAGTCTGATTTTTTCTTCTCCAAGTTGCTTGAAGGTCTGATGCCCATAGCAGTCTTGTCCACCTTTCTTACTAAGTCCTCTCTCTACTCACACTTAAACTCAATTCACTGATTGAAGTTAGGTGTGGCCCTCACTTCCATGTGCATTTTTGGTCCAGTTCTGTGTCAAACATCATTCATATATTGAGTTTTGTCCATTGACCTCCACTCATATAAAACCAACATCCACCAAAAAACTCTGATGGGTACTAGGCTCATCCTTTCATAATCTGAGGGTGACTATTAGTGCTAACATTTGTTGTGTTGTTGTTGGAGACGAAGTGAAGCTATCTTCCCTGGGAGAATGACAACGAGCTTCTAATTTTGAAGGTGCATCAAGTATCAGAACCATTGAAGATTGTGTTTGCACTTGACGACTCCACTGAGGCGAATCCACTGTCTCGGTTCCGTTGTTTCAGCGTGATTAATTATGGCTACACCTGGTAGCCCCCTGGGAGAGCACAACAATCAGATCTGGTCTTTGATGGTGAACAAAGGCGAGACACACTCCTGCTTCATATCATTCACCTGGCGACTCCACTGATTTGAAATGAACAAAATCCTGGCTCAGAGGTTTGCTCCTTTTAATTTTTCTGTTGTTCCTAGTTTTCCTAATATTGTCCCTACTATGGATGAATGAGGTGATTATTTGCCCATATTTAGAGAGCGTAAAGAGGACAACCCTGCTTGACATCTCCATGAGTTTCATGAACTCATGCATTAGTGGGAGATACATCATGAGGATGTTTTAATGAATATGTTCATGTTCTCATTGGACGAGGATGCCCATGAGTGGTATCAATCCTTGCCCCTTGCTAACATCTCCTCCTTGGAATAGTTTCATGCAACCTTTAATAAGCATTGTCAAAGGTATTATTCCTCTGAGTTACTCTGTCATAATTTTTGTGAGGAATGTGAAGGCCATGATCAAGATATGGTTGTGTCTAATGAAGGCTGTGAGGATGAAGACCATGAGGAAGATGAATATGCTTTGGGCGAAGTAATAAAAATGGTAAATTCTCTCTTTGCCAAACTAGAAAGGTTGGAATCTGAAGAAAGCACAGAGGATTTTTCAGTCCTTAAGGCAGATATTCTTGGTAGCTCTACTAAGGGTGATAATGAAGATTTCATAGCTGTAGAGGCCTTGCATTATGCTCCTGAGGTGCCTGTTGTCCCTATCTTGGATGATTATTTGGATGAAGATCAGCAGAGCCCCACATCGCAATTTGCTGACCTAGAGAGTAGCCAGCCTGTATATGACAGCTACGAATCAGATTTTGAGCTGAATATGTCGGATTTCGAAGAGCATGCAACAGGGCCCTATCCTCTATTCATTAACGAAAATCTTCATGAGGAAATTATCCATCCTGAGCAGCAGAAGAGAAAATCTTTTCCATGGGTCCTGTTTATGATGATTATGACTCTGAACCTTGGGAAAGCCATAAAGAATAAAATGAGCAATAGAAGGGGCAGTTCATAGCCTTCCCAGAGCCTGTAGGTGAGAAACCACCACCTGAGACCAGTCAGCCTGCATCATCCTCCCATCCACCTGTGCTTATCAAAGATATTCAACCATGTGTGAGTAGCTGCGGAGCAGATCGGGCTGTCTATTACAAATTTTCCATAGTTTGCCACTCATTCTATGAGCCTGTCAGCGAGTACATGGAGCTGGATTTCCTTCATGCCTTGGAGTCGCCTAGATTTTTTTCAATTTCATCATTTGGAGGAAATCTGAAGGATGTAACCGTTCTACTGTCACGATTGCATCGTCTGTTATCAATCATTGACAGAGTAAAGGAACTTTCAGTCAGAAAGTTACTTGAATGGCTATGGTGGAAATTTGCGTTCACCTAGCACTATGTAAAAATAAATTAGTTTAGGACTGTACATAAATAAGCTCCCTGGAGCATGTGTGTTTATTTTCATTTTTTACTTATCGACCAGTATTTTTTAGCAGGATGTTTTGAGCTCGACTCCATAGCCCAGTGCTTAAGGCGTCTGGAACTACTTGTTCTTGGTAGCTCATAGGGAGCATGCCATCCCCTGTGGAGCCAAATGTTATCACATATAGTTGTCAAGGGCAATAGGGTATTCAGGTCTGCAACCAGGAAGCGTCCGAGCGCAGCATGCAGAACAACTCATTTTGGGATTAAAATACAAACGGTCAGGCTCAGTCGTGTGACGACAGAAATCCATAAGGCGAATCAATCGACAACATGATTTCTTTCAGAAGGTCAAGGGTTGCACAAAGTCTTGCGCTTGAGAAAATGTTAAACCTGGGCCGTAGATCTCATGAGGAGAAATCAATGGTGGAAAATTAGCGCGGGAGTCGGCAGTTCAGAATGTTGTTAAAGTTGTTCATCAAAAGGTCTGAACTCTCGAAACTCGAAATCAGCAGGAGCCGTCCATCCAATAGGACAGGTGGCAGAAGATCAACATTTCGCCGACTCACGAAGGGGAAAAAGTCAAAGGGAAGAGTCGTCAGGAATCGCAAAGTGCGAACTCACGAGTTGATATAAGTCGTTAATCACAGAGGGTCGTGGACCATTGATCTAGGCGAGTCAAAGAATCAGGAATCAGAAGAAGGGAGGTAATCTAACTTTCGAATTCGCAAAACGTGAAGTCCCGAAACGCTCGGAAGTTGGGCCCCAAGTCATGTCTTGAGGTCACATGGAATGATGGAGAGGAGCCACGCCCAAGGCCAAAGATGCCCATGTTGGTCACAAAGGGAAATTATCGGGTTTTTAAGGCGTTGGGTTGACTCAAAGGACCGCTAGCAGCACATAACAGCTCCTTGAGGGTTGAAGCCTCGTCCTGATCCTGATGAAGTAGTTAATGAAAGCGGGGGGAGGTGGTTGAAACCTCGCCTCACCCCATAAATGGAAAGCATGGAGGATCCGACCATGGAAAATAGAGTTGTTAACCCATGGTACCCCCATGTTACACATTATTTTGGTCACTCTGGTGATGTCTCTACAGTGATGTATTCAGGCTCCCACAAGGACTTTTTGCCTAAGAAAAGTGACTGTTGTCTTCTTCCAAAAGGCATATTTTTAAGATGAGTTCTCAGGCTGCCTATGTTATAGGATGCGAAAATCCTCCATTCTCGCAGGCAACCCATACTTGGGGTGCGAACTATTCACAGTCTTCTCTATAGGTAGGGTGCGAACCTGTTTCAAAGCTTGGAAAAAAGAAGAGGTCATGAAGGTTCTAGAAGGGAATCTTCTAGAAAATGAATTGGCATTTGCATGGTTGGAATCTTGCTAACTTCTCAGATTTAGTGGGATCATCCTCATCCATTTAACCATCTCTCCTTCTCCTATATATTGAAAGGTTTCTCATGGAAAAGGTTAAGCAAGATTGAATGAAGAACTGGTGAAAGAATTGTGTGAAGAACTTTATTTGGAAAGAATCTTGAAGACTCTATTTGGTCCATCAAGTTGTACTCGATCTTCTTCATGCAAATGTAGAGCAAGTGTGTGTGTTGGAACCAAGGGTCAATGAAAGGAAACTTGCGACATCAAGGAGATCCGGTTGTATCTTCTACTTTCATTTAATATAATACAACGACATGTCCCTTTTCCATAAAATCACTCTTATTTTATTGCATAACTCCTTGATCATATGCATAGGTTGACATTGAATATACTTTGCTATCTTTTCTCTGGCTGGTTTGTGTTGTCTTGGACCTGATTTCACAAGAGCACCGGAGCAAAGTAGGAACAACAGAGACCTAAGGAAGTGATATAAAGGTATGTCACTCATTCCTTCTCAGTAGTAGATCCAATGACCACAACTTAGAGAAAGAGTCATGTCATGTCCTGTTTTGTTCTAGATCCAGGTGGATCTAGGGAGATCTGTTAGTGTCCGCACCTACCGATTTATCCAGTAACAAAATTGACGACTCCACTAGGATACAACCCATTTTGGTGGTTTTCACCTGGCCATTTTCTCTTGACCTACCCTTTTTTATTCCCAATCAATCTCTAAGTCTTGAGGGGATCCTTACAGACTCCCTGGATCCAGAAGTTCCCTCAAAGGTTCTGTCCTTTTTCCAAAATTTGCTTGCTTACAAACCTTCTCGCACTGCACCTTTCTGTAGCCTGGAAGAATTACTGAAGTTCACACCCTAGTGTTCATTTCAGTGTGAACTTCTCGCAACTTGCCTGTGTCTAGCCTGCAAGAATACTTAATTCTCACACTGTACCCCACTGCCAGACTGCGAACTCACTTGTAAAATTTTTGGATTAAGTCTTTTGTGTCTTCAGATGCTCAGATTTTTTTGTGTGTCTGGGAAGAACTTTTCTAGCCAGTGATTTACTGCTTCTTGGCTTCAAATCTCACGAGTGATTAGTTTTCGGAAATCAAAAACTCTTCTTGATCTTTTTTTCTCAATTTTTACCTCTTGACCTTTTCTTAACAAGGGTATAATCTCCGATTCTAAAATCCGAGTGCTTGTTTGGTCGGGAGCCTTAGATTGGATTAAAAGTTGAGATTAATTGTCCTTTTCGATTGCTTATTACTTGGAAAATTGTTACACATGTGCATTTGAAGAGACCGGTCTTGTCAGTTTGTTATTTTTATCTTCATTGAAAGATCGATTTGGGTGTTTGTTGAGTATTTATTTTTTGTTGGTTGCTTGATTTTTCTTAGTTCCATCCTCGTTGCTTGGTTTCTAATAAAAAATTAAAGACTTTTTTCTTTTTTTTAAAAGCAGCCTTTTATTCGAAAAATATTGGCATTCAAGTATTGAAAGAGAATGAATAGAGAATTTGCATTGTTCATGATTGTTTGATATTACATTTAAGAAAAGATCATACATCGCAGTTCGCATTGTTCTAGAAAATTCATTTTTCCCTCATGTAAATATAATTCATCGAATGAAAATTTGTATCATTCATCCCTATTTACGCATTGTTGGGTCAGAATCTCACACAACATCGGTTTCATTTCTGTCTCCTTTTTGTGTAACAACAACCTTTAATAATATTGCGCAAATTTAAAATTCAACTAGTAACTTTTTCAAGGGCTCTTTTGCACCAACATTAGCTAGGCTAGATCTTTGGAATAGGCAGTGAGGCACACTCTCCAAAGCACAAAACACACAATAGTATCTTGTGATAAGGAGTGTCAAATTCCATTTGCAACATTTTTTCCTAGGAAGCCCTTCTCACACAAGGGTCAAACCCGAGGTCACATTGAGATTGACAGAGTTACTCACCCTGCTTTATTGATCTAGGTGTAGAGATTGCATGTATTATGGGGGTCACTTGAAGGTATACCCACAATGATGAGTGGAAGCCTCTCAAGTTGATTTCAGGCTAGATACCCTGCCCTTGCGTGTGGATCAGACTGTCGACTGTTTCCCCAGGCATCATTATTATTTGTGGTAACCTTAGCAACCTATCTTCTTAGGATCTTACACAAGGTGACTGTGGAGGGGTAAGTCTTCATGGTACCTGGAATCGACGTTGGCCAGACTCACTCGGGCTCCTTGGAGGGTATACCCATGATTGTGTGTGGGTGCTTGCACCAGGGTGTAAGTCTGTTAAGAAGGTATTCAACGTAACTTTTCCACCCTCGCCCAACCCCTTCTTGTCTCGTCGTCAAGACGTTGGATTTCATCACCAACTAGTGACTTCGGAATTGGAAGGCCTTGTTTGCTTGGTTTTGATTCCTAGATTTTACTAGCGCGTTCTTTTTTTTAACCCAAGTTGGCCATATAATTTCTTTCGTAATATTTTAACTCGATCACAATTGACCCTCCACGCCGTTCACGTAGAATGAAAGGCCTACCCCCAAAATATCTGGAAGGTTCTCAACCCTTGCCTACCAACTCACCAGAGAGCTCTCCTCAACAGAGTGAAGTCCAAGACATTGCCACTCCACAAGTGGAAATAACTAACTCTTTAGAATGGTTTTGAATTACCAATTCTCGTGAGGACTTTCGACTTCCTCCCGACTCCGAGAGATGTAATGTTTGAGTGAATTCTTTCGGAGAAATAGTTGTTCAGTCTTCTGGATTACCAACCAGACCTTTCACAAGACTTGAGGGTCAAGATCCTTTTTGGACTACTGGCATTTTTAGACGGGATCTCTTTGGCTCAGGAGTAGGCGTTGATATCATTGTCGCACCTGTGCTGCCCGAAACATCTAATCCAGACCAATACCTTTTATTACTGCCTATTATTTTCCTGGTACAGATGCTCTGCTAGTTGACCACATCTTGACTATCCCCCTACAAATGGTCCATTACACAATGATCCCAGATACTACGAGTCCTCACACTGGGATTATAGCGCCTAGCCAAGCTCCCATTGACATGTCGCTTTCGCCTAGATTCACCCCAACACTTCCGCTCGGATATCATGCATCGAATGCTTCTATTCCCGCTCCTACACAAATCTCATCAGGGACTCCCAACGTTTCCACTCCTTCTAGGCACCATATCGTTCCTGGTTTCATTCTGACACTTCCTTGACCCCCTTTCATAGGACCTCTTCCATCCTCTATTGGAGGCATCGACCCTAGTGGCACCATCCTATCTTTCACACTTAATTACCAGATTCCTGTCAGTGGAAAATTTCACCAAGGAGGCCAAACCCAATCCCCTTTTGCAGGACAAATACCAATTGATATGCAACCCCCGATCAGAGGGAAACCCCCACCTACCCCACCCTATGGACAAAATATACCTCCATCCTTGGCCCAGTATTGGAATTATCTTATTCAACATAATCCTCACTCAAATGGGGTAAACAACCTCAAGCTAACTCCTTCATAACCCCTAGTATAGACCAACCATATCCAGGTACGTCCAATCATATTTGGGGCTCGAACGCTCAACCCCACGCCCCTGTTCAAGAGAACAACCCCAACCAATACAACCCTATGAATTACTTGCCTCCACACCAACAATCGAATCTTACCAGATCTTTGCATTATATGCAAACTGCTTATGGTCCCGTTGGTCTACCAACGAGACTCCCTCCCCAAAGTCACCAGTACCCACATGTGAATAGACAACTGCCCTTCCTATCCACCCTGGACCTCCCCGATCTATCAATAATTTTAAATGATTTGATCTGTCACTCTCCTCAATGGCCCGCCATACCGGCCAAACTACCATCCGACATCCCTAAATTCGATGGTAAACCAGGAGAGGACCCGAACAATCATGTAATGACTTTTCACCTTTGGTGCTCATCCAACTCCTTGATGGATGACTCTATTTGTTTACGCCTTTTTCAGCGAACTCTCACAGGTTCCACCGCGAAGTGGTATATATAATTACCACGAGGCTTCTTCATTGACTTCAACACCCTTTCTATGGATTTTCTCACCCACTACCAGTTACCGATCCGTTATGAAACGGGAACCAAAATTTTGAGTTCTTTCAAACAAACCAAAGCCACTCATATCTCTGATCACATTCATGAGTGGTGTCGGAGATGATGTCTCATCAAAATCAAACTTCACAATCAGTTGTTGACAGAGTGGTTCACAAAATCATTCATGAATGACATCTCTCGTGACATCGCCATGGGTGGGTTTGTCACCGAAGAACAGACAATCAGTCGTTCTCAATACCTTGACCTTGTTTACTCACAAATGGGTACTCTTTACGACTTACTCCCTGATGCACCTCATCCTTCTACTTATTCTACTTCAACTACTCCTACTGCTTCTCATGCAGCTGACGATGTGATTGGCATTTTCCATGCCCAACCCAATTCTGTCCAAACCTCTAGCAACAACCCCAAATCCGTTGCTTCTAATGTTCAAAATGATCCGTCTCCTAACCCTCCCATTGGAAAGATTTCTGAGGTGAACTTTGTTCAATCTACCCCCACTGGAAAAAATAAATCCAAAAAATGAAAGGGTAAGAACAAGGAGGATAAAAATAATCCTCAATCTGAGAAGACAAAAACACAACTTGTTGAAGATAAGGATAAGCTCAAACCCCGATACTCTTGTCTTATTTGTGGTGATGATCACTACACTAAGGATTTTCCAAGATGAGCTAAAGTTACCAAGTTCCTTCAACAGACCTCGAAACCCCCTACTCCATCTGTGTTGTCACAACCCTTCCCTTCTCAACAACAGGCCCAATTGGTCATTCATGACCAACCTTCCCCCTCCAATACATCCTATGTCTTAATGTGTACATGTGATTCAAAGAAGAATGACATCACACTTACCACTCGAGCCAAAGATCATTCTTCCTCCAAAGAGAAGGCTGATGCAACACCTCCTTTGTTGGTCCAACCATCTCCCATGACTCCACCTACCAACGGTCCTCTTCATCTCGAACGACCAAGCCTAGATACAATTCTTCGCCCTCCCCCAAAGGGTGTTTTTCAAAAATCTTCTTTCAATCCTCATGCACATGCTGCCCAGAACTACAATATTGTCGAAGATCTGGCCCAAGCACCATCCACGATGTCAACCCTCAAAGTCCTTCGGAGTTGTTAGATACAATGGAAGGCACTGTTGAAATCTATTGGTGGAATCAACCCTACCGATACAAATTTAATAATTTTTGACTTGGAAGATCAAATTCCAAGGTTACCCCCTCAACTCGCATTCCAAATACAAGTTATTGTCTCTGACAAGAACATTTGTAGAACAATTATTGATGAGGGTGCCTCAACATGTGTCATGTTTATTACTTGCCGGAAAGACATCGGCTCTCCTCCTTTAACTGAATCCCACAACACACTCAAAGCCTTCAATGGCTCTAGTTTTAAGACTTACGGTGTCCTCCCTTCGTTGCCTATTACGTTAGAAGGCAAAACGGTCAACGTTGAAGTGGAGATCTTTGACGCTCCTCTCGATTACAACCTTCTACTTGGTCGTAGTTGGATCGATTCCATGCGTGTAGTTGTGTCCACTCTTTTCCATGTCGTACGTTTCCCACATCAAGGAAAAGTAGTTACTGTAGACCAATTGGCCTTCTTTCACTCCGATGCACGTACCGGTAATGTACCTTTCATCGCAAAACCCCCCCCTGGATATGAGAACGTCGGTGTGGGTCTTCTTAAAGATTCCTCTTTGATGGGTACTTTCCCCATTCCACCACCCGATGTTCCACATCCGTTTGTCGCCTCGATCAACATGATCTCCACCTCTGTTCATAGAACCCCTGCATCTTATGACCCGTGGATGGTACCCAACCCCGACGATCATCTTCATTATGGCGACGAAATGCCTTTGAGTTTGGTCGAATAAAATTATCAATCCATTCAATCGAAAACCCCTTCTACCCCCTCTCTTGGTTCTTTATCTCCGGATCCATTCCACGTCATTTTTCCTATGAACGAAATGATTATGTCTGTTATGTCCATGGAAGATACCCCTTGGGATGATGGACATCATCGTTCCATCCTCTTCCTGGAACAACACACCATCGAGGGTTACCAACAGATCTCGACCCCATCGACTGTTGTTGTCATTTCTACCATTCCCGAGTCTACACCTGATATGTTCTATGAAGGGAACTTAAGTAATATCTCACCCACCATCCCCCTCGACATATCCATAAAACTTGGAGTTGTCGAAAATGTGCATATCAGAGCTTCGTGTTCCCATGATGAAGTTGTCACCTACATGTCTCTTTTCCAAGAATTTTGTGACGTCTTCGCATGGAGCTATGAAAAAATGTCGCGTATTGACCCCGACATTGTGGTACATGAGATTAAGACATACTCGGGCGCAAAACCCGTCCGGCAACGACTTCGTCTGGTCCACCCACGTAAAGTCGTTGCTATCAAGTTTGAAGTTGAGAAACTTCTCAAAGCTGGCTTCATTTACCTGTGGCTCTAACTGACTGGGTTTCCAATCTTGTTCCGATTAACAAGAAACAAGGCACGATCTGCTTGTGCGTTGATTATAGAGAAATTAACAAAGCTTGTCCTAAAGACAACTTCCCTACCCCCTTCGTTGCCTAGATCGTCGACGATTGTGCCGGAAGTGAAATCTTCTCTCTGATGGATGGTTTCTATGGATATAATCAAATCAATATTGTACCCACAAACCAACACAAGACCGCTTTTATTTGTCCTTAGGGAACTTTCGCCTATCAGAAACTTCCATTCGGTTTAAAGAATGTCGACGCAACTTTTAAATGTGCTATGTCTTACGCCTTTCATGATATCAAGCACATTGTGTAGCCATATCTCAATGACTTACCAGCTCATTCCATGTGCCATGTAGATCATCCAACACACCTCCGCGCCATTTTCCTTCGATGTCGGTTTTACCATATACGCTTGAATCCCCACAAATGTGTTTTTTGCGTAGAATTTGGCCGACTTCTAGGATTTATTGTTTCAAGTCAAGGGATTAGGGTAGATCCTTTAAAGGTCTAGGTGATTCTTAATCTTCTTCCTCCTTCCTCACTTCGCCAGTTACAAAGTTTGCAAGGTAAGGCAAACTTTCTCCGTCATTTCATCCCAAACTATGCTGAGCTAACTCTTGGATTTACGCAACTTCTCAAGAAAGGTTCTGAGTTCGTATGGGATACCACTATCAACAAAGCTTTCGAATCTTTGAAAATGTCTTTAACACGTACCCCCTTACTCTTCCCACCTGATAATAGTCGAGATTATTTCCTTTACCTCGTAGCCTCAGACTATACCATCGCTATGGTTCTAGTCCAGAAGGATGATTCTCATGACGAACATGTCATTTATTACTTGATTCAGAGTCTCACGACTACCGAAACCAAGTATTTACATGTTTAAAAATTGGCCTTGGCAGCCGTCCAAGATGTTCAACGTTTCCGGAACTATATCCTTTTACGCAAGACTACGGTGATTTCCAACTGCAACCCTATGCAACACATTCTTACATGCCAATTGCTAGGGGGAAAATACTCCAAATGGATCGTAATAATCCAAGAGTTTGACTTAGAATTTGAACGTGCTAAGTCCAAGAAATACTTGGTGTTTGCCAAGTTGATATGTGACCTTCCCTACTCTGAGACAGAAAATGTAGCAGAGGATTCATTACCCAATGAATCTCTTTTCCTGATCAATTCTGATGACCTTTGGTATGGAGATATCATCATATATTTCTAGACCTAGACTTTCCGGCCCAATTTTTCTAGCACTGACCATCTTCGAATACACTACCAAGACCGTCAGTATATTATCCTCGGTGATACTCTTTATCGTCGTGGGATTGACTTCATTTTTCAACGCTGCCTCACATTTGACGAAGTCAAGGAAGCCCTGAATGAATTCCATTATGGAGCATGTGGTGGTCACATGTATGGGTATGCTACTACCTAGAAGATCTTACGAGTGGGGTATTTTTGGCCTTCTTTATTCAACGATTATATAATAGCTTTCCAAAAATGCCACGCTTGCCAAACCTACAACAATAAAATACGATCACACCATGCTCCTCTACACCCTGTGGTGTTCGTTGGTCCTTTTGCGAAATGGGGTATCGATTTCATGACATGTCACACTCACTCAGCTAGGGGGCATGGATACAATATTGTAGCCATAGATTATTTTACGAAATGGGCCAAGGTGATGCCAACATTCGACAATACCGGAAGGAATGCAACATTATTTATATTCAATCACATCATTGCTCGGTTTGGTGTTCCTCAAGCTATCGTTATTGATCACGGTAGCCACTTTAGAAACTTCATGATGTCTGAACTCATTGAAAATTTGGGTCTTCACCATGAAAACTCAACACCCTATTACCCACAAGCCAACGACCAAGTTGAAGAAATAAACAAAGTCCTCATTACCATGCTTCGACGAATGATA
Organism: Picea glauca; assembly: GCA_000966675.3. NCBI lineage: Eukaryota > Viridiplantae > Streptophyta > Pinopsida > Pinales > Pinaceae > Picea > Picea glauca. The sequence goes on along the minus strand of JZKD02S0002342.1, from coordinate 320,646 downwards.
GGGATTCACAAAACGAGTTGGCACACGATGTTGTTTTCAACATTGTGGGCTTATCGGACCTCCATTAAGTCTGCTACCGGGTTTACACCGTTCCAGTTAGTCTATGGTATAGACATCATATTTTCGATTGAATGTGAGATACCCTCCCTAAAACTAGCCATCGAACTTCTCCCAAAAACTTCTGTCGAAGAAGAACGTCTGTTGTATCTGATGAAATTAGACTAAACCCGTTGCGATGCCACCCTAGTTATAGAATCATAGAAGAAATGCATCAAATCCCAATACGACAAACATGTCAAGCCACATGTTTTCTCCGAAGGTGATCTGGTTCTCCTTAACGAACAAGATTAGGATATGCTAGGAGTTGGAAAATTTCAAGCTATGTGGCGAGGTCCTTATATCATCAGACGAGTTTTGGAGAAAGGAGGTTATGAGTTGGTGGACTACGAAGGTATCCCTTTAAGTGAACCCAAAAATGGGTTGTACTTAAAGAAGTACTATGCTTAAGATCACCTATGCATGAGTCCTTGTATTTTATTGTATCATACTTTTTGTGTGTTACTTTAGTATGCTTTTTCGTTATCTGGTCTCTGCCCTTGACCACTTATTTTGTGTTGTGCTTGGTTTCCAGATGTCAGAGTCTTCACTACCCCACATTGGCTTCACCAATGGTGCTAGTCGTAGTACTCATAACCTTAGTTCTGCTGCATGAGAAATTTACGCACCTACAAACGAACTTATCAGTCTACGAGGTGTGTGCCTTGGTCATGCGACCAATAATATTGTAGAATATAGTGTTGTCATCGAATTGTTGATTGATTCTATTTCTCTTGATGTCCGCCACCTAGTTATACAACTCGATTCACAGATAGTAGTACTACAGTTAAGTAATTTCTATGCTATCTGAAGTCCTACTTTATTACGGGTATATTTATGAATTCGCCTCTTGGAACGTTATTTTGATTATATAGAATATCAACACATTCCTAGATGTCTAAATACATTGACTGATGCCTTAGCTAACTATGTGTTAGACAGACATTTTGGACATTTATAAACCAATCACCCATCACATGTATTATACAACACAAAATAATCTGGTAGAAGCCGCATATATGTATATAACGATCAAAAGTTTTTTTACAAAAAGTTTCTTTCCAAGGATCAAAATCTCAAAATACGAAGCCCATAGCCTCTACAAAATAGCATCACGGATGACGCTCATGATAACACACAACTGCTCAGGCTACCCTACAGAGTAGTAGACTGAGAGACTCAGACACACCCACAGTATGGCGTTGATAACGACTCGGGATCTCCCCAATAGCAATGTCCAGGACATCCGCAGTCAACCCCTCTAAGTTCTGTTACACTGCCTCATAGTCCTTGACATCCCATCTCGCCACTGGAGCCGCTTATCCTCGCCTTTGTATGGGAGACGTTCTTGGAGGTCGATACAACCCCACATCTGTGTCATCAAAAGGAACTTTTTGATTAGTCCTTGGATAAACATAAAAACATTTCATATAACAAAATTTGCAAAAACATTAAAAAAGAACAAAATGTGTACTTCTCACCTAAGTCACCCCATTGAGCATACTCAAGTAGGACCAAATCCAGATCCCCTCGAAAATCCAAACTGACATATGCATAGTCATCAATCATCAACATCTAGGGCCTCAACCAGTAAAAAAATGAATCATTGTACTTGATTATGGGCCCTGCTACGTGTCGAGCCATGAGGTTACACCACCTCAACATCCTCGGATCCTGTGGGTCCGGTAAACCCCAATCTACCTGTAGTCGTAGTAGTGGGACCCTCTCAAAGAAGAATGAAACCAAAAGTGACCCGTACCCAAACTTCTTCAACTCACCCCTTTTGCACTTCATTGGTTGCCTCTTCATACTACGGAAAACCGCGTCTGACCAGTTGAAAACCCGAGGCTCTGTGCACTCTATGGAGTATTGGTAATAGCTCTGGAGAGCCATGTGCGGAGCCATGATTCGAACCATGCATGCAATATTAAACAAGATAGTCCGTAGGGTCAAATCTTGGACCTCCCAAATGAAAACCTTACCCTTGCTTCTCTCTGCCTCGAGAACACAATATTGACGAACATACTCACTCATAGGAAGTCTACCGCCTCTACCTCTGGTCAAAGTAGCATGGTATCCACGTCGTGACAACCCCATCAGAAAATAGATATCCTCGATATCCAGTGTCAACGTGTGTATTCCCATGTGAAATAAATGTTGATCCACATCCCACATGTGGACTAGGTACTCTAACAACCTGAGTTGGGATCTCATGCCCGGGATCCTAAAAAATTTCAAGAGCCCACATTCTCAGAGAGCAGTGACTATACCTGGGTCATTCCCGAAAATGGCATCATCCTCCTCATGTTCTCTTTCCCTCCATTCCAGCATCATGATGGTCAACACCTACAATGGAGCCATGAGAAGGAGGTCAACAACTTGTTTTAAAATCTTGCATAGTTTTTTATTGAGCAAAACACACACCAAAAATCCATTTTTCGGCCCTCGCAAGTGAACCTTTTGCACTGTGCGAGATTCTCGTAGGTGCCCTGAAGCCCACCTACGAGAATGCTTGAGCGCATATTCCAACCCTAAAATGGACTCAAAACTCTAAAAATTGCCAATAAAAATCAAAAGTAAACCATGGAAAAGTTGGAAAATCAGGAGATTACCTCATTGGCTGAAACCATTTGTTGAATGATTGCTTGTGCCTCCCGCAATAGAGAAAAGAAATTTGGGGGAAAATGAGGTATTTTGGACAATTTTTTGGCAAAGTAATAATGAAGTGGTAAAAAAGACTTTTTTACCTATATTTATTCACTTTTTACTATTTCTTATTGATTTTTTTTATATTATTTTTATTGCTTTGTTTAAAAAACTGCAAGATACTAGATATAATAAATATGCAGAACAGAAATAAAATGATAGAAATGGCAGAATAACAGTAATATATCCAACATAATCTCCACAATAACAAAGAAATGATATAAGAACAACAATAGAAATAACACTTTGATTTAGAAAGCAATGTTCACAGGCCTCTTCGAGGGGGCAACCTCTAGTTGAGCAACGCTCTGTTACAATAATCTCCAAGCTAGGGTTTTCATACCCTTGACCCTTATTTATACTAAATATGTCTATCAAGAGAAGCATATAGAGGAAGATCCTTCTAGAAGCGAAAGCTTCTATTAGGTATTCTTACATCCGCCTTATTCTATTTTATTGAAAGGCCTTATTAATATTGACCTTTATTACATATGAATATATTGATCTATCTATGTGCGGGTTAGGACCCTAACATGTTCGCCCCCTTAAAAACAACCTTGTCCTCAAGGCTTGAGATGTGGAAACTATTGCAAAATGGTAGCTGGTTCCCAAGTGGCATCTATTGGAGTCGTATCTTTCCATTGGACTAGCACTTCCTTGATGGTTCTCTGACGTAGGCGACGCTCATGCTGGTCCAAAAATGCTTCTGGTTGTAGCCAAATGGATCCTTCTTCGGCTAACTTGGGAAGGTTGGTTTGAATTTTGCACCTAGTTCCAATCACCTTCTTTAAGAACAAAACATGAAAAATTGGATGTAGCTTCGACTGACTAGGAAGAGTTAACTGATATACGACTTGTCCCACATGCTTGAGAACTGTATAAGGACCATAAAATTTGGGCACTAGCTTCTGACAATGCTCGGCCTTGAGGGAAGTTTGCTTGTATGGTTGTAGTCACAGAAACACCTGATCCCCTTCTGCAAATTGACGTTCAAAGTGACCTTGATCTGCTTGTTACTTCATGCGATTTTGTGCCATGGCCATGTTCTCTTTAAGGGTACGAAGAATATCCTCTCGAACTGTAAGTGTTTGGTCAACCGCCTAAACCTTCAAGGTACTCGGTAAGTATGAGAGAACTGAAGGTGGCTTCTGTACATATACCACTTCAAAAGGAGTCATGCGAGTAGCTTTATGGTAGGAAGTGTTGTACCACCATTCGGTTAGGGGTAGCCATTGAGCCCACTGATGTTGTTTTTCAGAGGAAAAACACCTCATATATGTTTCCAAACACTTGTTGACAACTTCCATTTGACCATCAGTCTAGGGATGATAAGTTGTGCTGAGATGCAATTGGGTGCCCTGTAGCTTAAACAGTTCTTGCCAAAAATTGCTTGTGAAAGTTGGGTCACGATCAGAAACAATAGAGTGCGGCATTCCATGAAGCCTGAAGACCTGGTCCATGAAAATTTGAGCCACCTTGGATGCAGTAAATGGGTGTTGAAGAGCATAGAAAGGAGAATACTTGGAAAGGCGATCCACAACCACCATTATGACTGATTTATTCCTTGATTTGGGTAAGCCGGTAATAAAGTCCATAGAGATATCCTTCCAAATAGCAGGTGGAATTGGAAGCGGTTGTAGTGTTCCTGGAGATTTGACTGTTTCTCCCTTGTTGTGTTGACACACCTCACATTCAATGACAAAATTACGGATGTCCTGTTTCATACCATCCTAGAAAAAAGAGCGTTTGACCCGGTCATATGTTTTGGTGAACCCTGAGTGCCCCGCTGTGGGTGTAGCATAAAGCTCAGCAAGTACCGTGGATTTAAGATTTGATTATTTACTTAAACACAAATGACCTTTGTATCAAAGCTCATCCTAGAGCCAAGAGTACCCTGGGGGAGCCAGAGCCTTGGTCTTCAATTGCTGGATCAGATGTGAACTTTTGGGATCTTGAAGCCATTCCTGGCGCAGAGCTTGGAACCAATCGGGTACAATGAAGGAAAGGGAAAAAAGGGATCCTTCTTCTTCATATTTTCGGGACAGTGCATCCGCCACTACATTGTATTTTCCCTTCTTGAAAATGATCTCATAATCATAACCAAAGATCTCAGTCACCCATTTTTGTTGCTCCTAGGAGGAAATGTGTTGTTCCAAAAAGTACTTGAGGCTTTGATGGTTGGTCTTAATTTGGAAGCATTGCCCCAAGAGATAAGGGCGCCATAGATCAATGACATGCAGAATAGCCAACATTTCCTTTTCATAAATGGGTTTGTCTAGATTCCTTTCAGATACTTGCTTGCTGGTGAAGGCCAAAGGTCGACCCTCTTGCATAAGGGCATCGCCAATTCCTTTCCCTGAGGCATCACATTCCAACACAAAGGTCTTTGTGAAATCAGGAAGGGCCAGAACTGGAGTGGTGCACATGGCTATCTTCAAGGTTTGAAAAGCTTGAGCAGTGGCTAGAGTCCAAGTGAAAGATTTCTTTTTGAGGAGAGAAGTGAGAGGTGCTGCAATCTTTCCATAGTTCTTAACAAACTTGCAATAATACCCTGTTAAGCCCATAAATCCATGCAAGATTTTGAGAGTCTTTGGGTGCGGCCAGTCTTGCATAGCTTCAATCTTTTTTGGATCCACCCTGACGCCATCCTTGCCAACCAGATGACCTAAGTATTCTACTTCTGAGGCACCAAAAACACATTTAGACTGTTTCAGGAAAAGTTGGTGTTGGGAGAGGAGATGGAGAACTTGATCCACATGAGTAAGATGGTATGTCCAGGTTTTTTTATAGATGAGGATATCATCAAAGAAAACTAAGACAAAATGATGGAGAAAGGGACGAAATACATGATTCATGAGGCCTTGGAAGGTGGAGGGGGCATTACAAAAGCCAAAGGGCATGACCAAAAACTCATAGTAGCCCTCATGAGTGTGAAAGGCCGTCTTGGGAATGTCTGCCTCTTTCATACATATTTGGTGATAGCCCGAGCGAAGATCAAGTTTAGTAAAGAATTGGGCGCCACTCAATTCATCCAGGAGGTCATCAATGACAAGAATGAGAAATTTGTCTTTAATGGTCAGTTTGTTGAGGGCACATAAGTTAGGACACATTCTCCAAGAACCTTCTTTCTTCAGGACCATGAATATAGGAGAAGATTAAGGGATCATACTAGGGTGGATAACGCCTGCATTAAGGAGTTCCTGGACCATTTTCTCAATTTCATTTTTTTGTGAAAAGGGGTGGCGATATGGATGGATATTGGGAGGAAGGCTTCCGGGTACAAGGGGAATGGAATGATCATGAACACTGCGAGAAGGAGGGTGTCCTTGGGGAGTGGAAAATACCATTTGATTTTTAGAAAGGAGAGCTTGGAGGTCATGCAGCACTGGGGGTGTCTCTGTTGCTTGGATAGCATAGAGTTGGGCAATGACACCAGAATGACCTTTTTTGAGCATCTTTTCCATGCGATGGGAACTAATGACCTCAAGTGAACCAACAGTGATGCCTTGAAATTTATATTGGTTGCCTTCTTGGTCGAATTGCATGGTTAATGCCTTAAAATCCATGAGAATGGGACCCAAAGTTCTTAGCCAGTCGACACCCAACACAATGTCCCAACCACCCATGTCGATAGCAAACATATGTGATTTTAGGTGGTAGTCACCAATTTGGAGACGCACATTTTCATAGTGCCCTCCATATTTCATGGAACCACCATTGGAAATCATGATTTGGAAATTGTTGACAGCATGGATGTAGCAATGAGTTTCTTGGGCAATGCGGCGATGAATAAAATTATGGGTGCTTCCACTATCAACCAGAATGATGACCTTCCGATGCTTGATGTAACCGATTAACTTGAGGGTTTGGGGAGCAGAAAAGCCAGTGAGAGCATTGAGGGAAATGACGGGTTCTACTTCGGGAGGGTCTGAGGGAGGGGTTATGTCAGTGATTTTAGGTGACTCCGACACAAGGGGAGTTTCAACATCCTCTTCCAAAATATCCTTAGAGATGGACATAAAAATATTTTGTTCCTTACACTTGTGGCTCGGAAAATATTTGTCATCACAATTATAACAAAGGCCTTTGAGTTGGCGTTCAACCATTTCATCCCTGGTCAATTTTTGGATCTTTAATGGGGCGGAGGGAGTAGTGGGAGTAACGGGTTTAGGGCAAGGGATAAAGGAGGGTTTTCGATTTTGAGATGATAAAACCTATTGTGCTTCTTTATCTCTTTTAGTAGCCTCCACCCAAGTCGAGGGTCCAACCATGAGGACATGGGCTTGAATCTTCTCCTTGAGGTCACTGATAAAACACTCTCGAAAGAAAGCATCAGTCATGCCCTCTGTTAAAAAAGCCAGGCGCTCAGAGGCAGCTATGAAGTCTTCTACTATTCTAGATTGTTTCAAATTTTTCAAACGGCCCAAATGGTTGGTGTCTGTGTCAAAGTGTTCATAAAGCTCAGTCACAAATTGTGTCCAAGCAATATACCCTTGACGGAAATTTTTTCTCCATTGCCACCATTGCCAATGTTCTTGATCTAGATGGAGAACACCATACTGGAGTTTGGCCAAGTCATCTGTGATGCCGTATAAAGAGAAATAATGTTCCATTTGGGTTACCCAACCAATGGGGTCCTAGCCATCAAATTTGGTCACATCCACCCGCGGAAGGCGTATGTCACGTTGAAAGTGTTGGTGCTGAAAGGTATGGGAATGAGAGGAATGTTCGCCTTCGGTCTTTGGAGGTGCTTCAGAGAAATGGTCATCTATAGGGATCTTCAGTTTGGTGCAGAGGGATGCAAAGACAGATTCAAGATGGGTGGTTAGTTCTTGTTTGACTTCCTCCATTGAGGACTGGATGGTTGTATTTATGGTTGCATTGATGGATGAATCGATGGAGGCAACAATAGCATTGTGTTGTTTCACTTCTTTTTGGGTCTTGAGGAAACCAGATTGCAAGGTGTTGAAGTGAGTTTCTAGATCTTGGCTACGGGTATGGGCCATGAGGATGGGTGAACTAAGAAGGGGCAGGCGGGGTCAAATTTTTTTCCGAAAAATGATATGGATGAATGTGATAAGGGTAGAGAGATGAATCCAATGGAATAGGTTTCAAATAATGGTGAAAAAATTTCCATACTTTTTTATTTTATTTATTTTTTTATTTTTTACACCTGCGGAGTTATACTCTGGTCTGAAGAATACTGTGGTGATGAAATCCCCAAATGATTAACGAGAAAGAAATTTGTATTTACTTGGCAACCCGAACATAGTTGCACGACAATAGATCTGGTCTGTTTTAATATGTTTATGTTTCTTTCCCCCAAGGGTTAGGTATTCAAGGGTTCTATAGACAAGGGTTTGCCATGTGCTATAGCTCTCTGATATACATGTGGGGTCCAATAGTAGTACTCGGCCCAATATCTCAGGGCACTAACTAAGGAGGATATACCGTACCCTTATCCATATTACCCGACTACCCAGGTACTAGAGAGTATCTTCTCGAGTGTTGTTCTTGGTGACACTATAGAAGTCCATGGTCGATAGGTTTATCTAAAGAGGGCTTCAGGAAATCTAGGCCTATCCATACATAGGTGTTGTCTGATGCGCTACAACATGAAGGGGTACCAACAGGGGTTACAAGGGTGGCCAACAAATGTGCACTTAAGAACCACTTGTATTTCCTACGTGTATGAATCCCTCAACCGTGGGTTTATGCACGTAACGACAGATCTTTGTGGCTTAAATATGCCGGAATACGTCTCTACCCTGGAAAAAAAAAATCCTACAATTTCTACCAAGGAAAGTGCTTTGATATCACTTGCAAGATACCAGATATAATAAATATGCAGAATAGAAATAAAATGCTAGAAATGGTAGAATAACAGTAATATATCCAGCATAATCTCCACAATAACACATAAATGATATAA
>JZKD02S0002342.1:265342-293025 GCA_000966675.3 Picea glauca | reverse complement strand
TGAGATCAGGTCTCTATTAATCATTTTGTCAAACATAAGATTCACAAGCACTATACTCCCGCACTTGGCATACATGTCAATTAAGGAATTCCCAACAAACATATCTGATTCATATGAACTCCTGATTATGTAACCATGGAGACACATGCCTGGTTGCAGAGCCGATAAGTGAGCACATGCAGGGAGCACATTTACAATGGTCACTGTGTCGGGTTTCATATCTGCGGGATGCATTTGATTAAAGAGTGCCAATGACTCATTAGCTTTCCCAATCTGGACATACCCTGCAATCATTGCACTCCAATAAATAACATTTCTCTAGGTACCTTACACAAGTGCAATTCTATGTTTTATCCCTTTGCCTCGTTAAATCAAAATCTAAAATTGGGAAACTGTGAATTGAGGTCCACATCATCAATATATTCTTGATAATAATGTTGATGTTGTTGAAAAGTGCTCTAGTGCTCTCAAACTTATTTATTTTGACTAGGACATCCCATAGTATCTACACAAGACTCTGCCTCTATTTGATCTTTTTTTCTATAGTGAATTCTTATACAGCCATAACCATTGTCTGGAATACAACTTTGATAGCTCATATTCAACATTTTGATTTCATAGTCTTTTCACTACGCTGGAAGGTAATGTTCTTTGTAAATGCTTGTTTTAATGAAATTTATATTGATGATCAAATATCTCTTTGGAACAATTTTGTGGTGAGCAATTGCATTTGCCTTGAATTGATATATGTTTACATTTTGTTTTTCCAGAGATTGATATCTGTTGTGACAATCTAAATTCTCTTTTTGATCTATGAATAAAGTTTCTTGTTCTAACACCAACAAATGAATCTTTATACAGGTCAACTGTGCTGGATTTGAACATATGAGTTGATTCACAACTGGATGGGATACTGACATTCCCCATCAAATATTGTATTATACAAATTTGTACAATAGTAGAGTGGGACTTTAGAATGTCGTATGCCATGACATTCATATTTTAAGAATAGCTCACAAGATTTCTAGTATTTTTCTGAAATAGGTTTTTGCTTGTATCCAACATGCACTTATCTTATGGGCCTTCTGTGATCACTTGTGGAAGTTGCAGGGTTGTGATTGTTTTGGGAAAATAGTCTCATTTGCAATGTGTCTAGTTAGAGTTTTTTCCCTATTCTTACATGTACATGGTATCAACAAAGAAATCACATTTGTTTAGCGATTGCTAATAAATTATGCAGGGATGATCTTTTATCAAGTACGAGTCTTATGTAATTTCTGGAATATCAATCTAATATAATATGCATTCTTAGTCCCTACCTTCCACCGCGATGAAAAAAACTTCCCCTCATTTCTACTTCAATTAAAGGAATTATGTTTGTTGAAGGTCTTATGCAGATTTTCGAGGGCGTGCTTACCCAATGCATCCGTATTTAAATTATCTAGGTTTAGACGTGTGTCAAGGACTTCTAGAATTTACTAAGGGTCGACCATTAGGAAAGACAAGGATTTATTGGCTTAAGATACATTTGGCCAACTTATATGGTGGTGGTGTAGACAAATATTCTTTTGAGGGCCGACTAACATTTGTTATCGAAAAATGATATGAAAAATGACTGTGATGTTCAGTCACTTAATATATCTACTACACAGAGTAACTGTGTATATGACAGTTAACATTGGTTGTTATTTGAAACTAGATGGATTAGCTGTATATATAACAATAACATTGGTTGTTATTTGAAACTAAACTTGGAATATATATGTGTTGTTTATCTTCAGGGCAAATCTGCTATAGTTGTTGAAGTATTTAAATTTGTCTTTTTTTCACCCCTTGTTCTAACCGAGTATTGGGATATTGAATTTTACATGGCTTGGAATTTTCAAATGTCTTGGCATGAGAGATTATGAGCTTTATATCTGGAGTCCAAATCTGTTATGGTTGTTTCGAATTGCTACAATTTTCATTCTATGAATTTTCTCTTCTGCTCAATGTATATATACAGAACACTTGCATGATACGTATGAATTTGTTGTGCTAGACAAAGGATACAAAGAAATACCTGCAATGACTTCAAGTTGTATTATTGATGATATAATTGTCTGCTAAATGTCAAACAAATTGTCAGAGGTTTCAGTGAAGGCTCTGGAATTTCTGTTGCTCAACTATCTCATTGGTATATAGGATATTTTATTGGATGTCACTTGTTTCGACATACCCAAGAAAGTACAGTATTATTTTGATCCTATCTAAAAATAGGGACTTACTCTCTAGTATATTTTTGCAGTCTTATTACGCATGATTGCACTTGAGCTTTTGGACTTTAGCTCAACAATTGAGATTTCATGTGATAACACACCCGAGACATATCCTAGTGATCCTAAAACTCATTAGACAAGACCCCCTTTACCATTGGAAGTTAGTCCTCCTCCTCAACCAACCTTGCCTAAGATCGATGATATAGATTTAAATATTGATATGGCTAGTATCTTAGCAAAGGTTAATGTACCTATCCCTCTTAGTATTGATATTGTATTTTTTTTTTAAATACCTACAACATGGTCTCTATTGCGACATATTGGAGTGTCGCTCTCATAACAACCACGTCGGAGATGATACCTCTTAACTTCGTTCTTCCCATGTTCTAGATGTCTCTCTTGCTACCTTCAAGACGTCGGTCTTTCCACGTTCAAGACATCTCTCTTGCCACGTTCTAGACGTCTCTCTTGCCACATATAAGATGTCTCTCTTGCCACTTTCCAGACGTCGATCTTGCCACGTTCCAGACGTCTCTCTTGCCACGTTCCAGACGTCTCTCTTGCCACGTTTAAGACGTCTCTCTTGCCACTTTCAAGATGTCTCTCTTGCCATTTTCAATATGTCGGTCTTTCCATGTTCAAGACGTTGGTCTTGCCACCTCCAAGACGTCGCAATAACGACGAAATCTATGTCGTCGGAAAAGAGACATCATATGAAACGACGTTTGAGGGGGTCCGTTGTTTGTCGTTCTCCCGACAATATAAAGTGGCAATTGCGTCGAACGTGCCGTCAGAGTTTGACCCAAATGTACTAGTGCCTTCGTTCAGATTTTACTTCGGTACCTTGGGAGTCATTGACATCAATGGTGATTTCCCTCGCACTTGTTAACGGTTTTCATAAATGACCAGTAATCGAGTGGTTTCTACCATGGTCGACTTCAACACATGTAATCACATGGCTAGATTTGTATTTTCAGGTAACAGGATTGAAGACCCTGGGTCTCATCTTTCTGATCCAAGCCATGATGGAGTATGTATAGTATTGGCACATAGATCCACATTGTATGTCTGGTGGCTATGTTCAAATTTGAGTCTTTAACACATAGTTCCACAATGCATTTTTGGTGGCTATGTTCAAATTTGAGTCATATTGGCATGGATCCACAGTGTATGTTTGGTGGCCATGACCTACGTTTATAATTCCATTCATTTGTGATCTGAGCATGGGAATGCCTACCTCAGAACTGGTATTATATTCTGCAGATGATTGGTTGTTTACAGGTTTCTGATTAGGTGTGCTCCTTGTTTCTGATACACACACGCATTTTACAATGTATTTCAGTTGTCACAAGTTCCGACCTCATACTTTGGGGGGCATTCTATTACACATTATTTTGGTCACTTTGGTGACATCTCTACAGTGATGTATTCAGGCTCCCACAAGGACTTTTTGCCTGAGAAAAATGACTGTTGTCTTCTTCCAAAAGGCATATTTTTAAGATGAGTTTTCAGGCTGCCTATGTTATAGGGTGTGGAAATCCTCCATTCTCGTAGGCAACCCATACTTGGGGTGCGAACTGTTCGCAGTCTTCTCTATAGTTAGGGTGTGAACCTGTTTCAAATCTTGGAAAAGAGAAGAGGTCACGAAGGTTCTAGAAGGGAATCTTCTAGAAAATGAGTTGGCATTCGCATGGTTGGCATCTTACTAACTTCTTAGATTTAGTGGGATCATCCTCATCCATTTAACCATCTTTCCTTCTCCTATATATTGAAAGGTTTCTCATGGAAAAGGTTAAGAAAGATTGAATGAAGAACTAGTGAAAGAATTGTGTGAATAAATTTGTTTGGACAGAAGCTTGAAGACTCTATTTGGTCCATCAAGTTGTACTAGATATTCTTCATGCAAATGTAGAGCAAGTGTGTGTGTTGGAACCGAGGTTCACTGAAAGGAAACTTGTGACATCAAGGCGATATGGTTGTATCTTCTACTTTCATTTAATATAATACAACGACATGTCCCTTTCCCATAAAATCACTCTTAGTTTATTGCATAACTCCTTGATCATATGCATAGGTTGACATTGAATATACTTTGCTATCTTTTCTTTGGTTGGTTTGTGTTGTCTCGGACCTGATTTCACAAGAGCACCAGAGCGAAGTAGGAACAACAGATACCTAAGGAAGCGATATAAAGGTATGTCACTCATTCCTTCTCAGTAGTAGATCCAATGACCGCAACTTAGAGAAAGAGTCATGTCCTGCCATGTTTTAAATAAAAGTAGAAGATACAACTGGATTTCCTTGATGTCGCAAGTTTCCTTTCAATGACCCTTAGTTCCAACACAGACAATTGCTCTACATTTGCATGAAGAAGATCCAGTACAACTTGATGGACCAAATAGAGTCTTCAAGCTTCTGTCCAAACAGAGTTCTTCACACAATTCTTTCACCAGTTATTCATTCAATCTTGCTTAACCTTTTCCATGAGAAACCTTTCAATATATAGGAGAAGGAGAGATGATTAAATGGATGAGGATGATCCCACTAAATTTGAGAAGTCATTAAGATGCCAACCATGCGAATGCCAACTCATTTTCTAGAAGATTCCCTTCTAGAACCTTTGTGACCTCTTCTCTTTTCCAAGCTTTGAAATAGGTTTGCACCCTACCTATAGAGCAGACTGCGAACAGTTCGCACTCCAAGCGAGAATGGAGGATTTTCGCACCCTATAACATAGGAAACCTGCGAACTCATCTTAAAAATATGACTTTTGGAAGAAGACAACAGTCACTTTTCTCAGGCAAAAAGTCCTTGTGGGAGCCTGAATACATCACTGTAGAGGCATCACCAGAGTGACCGATTTATCTAGTAACACCCTGCGACTGGTTTTTTCTGCAAGCCCATACTGATATGAGATTGCATCTGACAGAAGAAGATGCAAACGCCAAGCCTTGAACACAACGCCATGGAATATCGAGCACGCCTTTGCTGTTGTTTACGAAGTTTTTGAGTATATGTCTGGATTTCTGTTATTTTGTAAAGGAGGTCAACTGGTTGAGCAGAGATCCCTATTTTGTAATTTTTTGAATCTAGAACTATTCTCAGGTTATGTATAAGATTTGAGACTTTCATATTAATAGAAGTCAACCTCTTTTCATCTCTTTGTAAAAACTGTGCTAAAAAACTCGGGCATGGAGGATCCAGTCGAGGGTGGTTATGTTGTTATAATGTAGGTTTGATTGAAACGGTATCATGAATAGTTTTAGTCAGCTTCCTTGTGATCTTTTCCCTCTTACACTGAATGGGTCAGGCATGGAGGATCCATTCGAGTTGCCGTAGCTGCATGGTGATGTAGGCTTGATCATTGTGTTGTTGTGACTATGTTGTTTGGACATATTTCAGTGTCTGAATCTTGAGCTTAAGAGTGATCTTGAGTATGAGTTTTTCTTCTCCAAGCTGCTTGAAGGCCTGATGCCCATAGCTGTAACGTCCCTAGCCATCCATGTCAAACCAAGCTACGCCAAAGAACTCTTATTGTTCTCTCTCTGTGGAACATACTGTAACATACTTAGTATCCAACTGGGCTACACCACATAACGTTTTCGAACTGCATGCAATTAAGATACATACACACAGAACTCTTGCAGAAGCTTTACATGTAAAACATAAACAAAAAAATACTTTACGTAAATGCACGAATTCATACTGAAATAACATTAAACATAGACATGCAACATATACAGGAAATACCCATAAACAAACATACATATATAATCATGCATAGGATAAACCCATAAAAATAAACACGTAAATAACAATGCAACATGTAAATTTATCACACAATTGACACTTATCTTTGTGAGAATATCACCAACTACATGTAGACCTTCCACGAACCTCCCAGCCTTAGACCACATTGTTCATCATTCTCAACAGTGAGTCACCCCCGAGCTGGGACTAAACTCCACCCAGGTAAAGGGATTCCTAACCAGGCTAAAGGCTCATAAACAACAGGAAAGACTTTGTTTCAGGTGTCAACTCAAACTAACAACCTACAATCTCTCATTCTCCACATGCCTGTCCCACCCATGAAGTGTGCCCCTTCTTTTCTCAATAGTCCTTCGGCTGCCCCACTTCCTTTTCGGGCTTTAGCAACATGCCGAACATGAAGTCTCATAGCACTGTAGCTGTAGTTCAACATCTTCAGGAAATCAATCCCCAACAATTCTCTCACCCAGAGAATTTCTCATGGGAATGAAAACCTACCTCTTCAATATCTCACAGGCCTGACAACCCCCTTCTGCAGTCCAACTCCCCAGATAAACAAATACACCAACAAAAAAATGGCTATGGATACAAGTTCAGGTATAGTCATGAAGATACGAAGGATAGCTCAATGGGTGTGAATACTCATGGATGATTGACTGCATAGTAGCAATGATGGTCAGTATGATGGATGAATGATGGAAAAGAACTAAGTCCCCACAATATGTATTCATGTCCCCAACTTGTCACTTGTCATGTTGGGAGCTACTTTGGCCCACTTGTACCCAACTTTAGAACTTAGGATAAAATAATTATCCATGCTTTATGATTTAAGAAATATTAATATAATATTCCTTTTTGGCTTAAGATCCCTAGCTTAGCCCCTTTCCTTAACTTAGCCCCTCCCTTTCCCTAACTAGTGGATTTTAGTCCCCCATCTATTTTATCGTGGTTGGTCTGCGTGCAACAATGTATTTTATATTGATTATGGGACATATACAAAAATAGGCGTACTGGCCTTCAACATCTAGGCTCTCTGGCCTAATCAAAACATAAGCATCCTAGCTTATAATAACTGGCTCACTAGCCTATAAAACATAGCATATACACAAAGGATCGTTGGCCTCATAATCGTGCACACTTAAGATGCTACGCATAGTATCCTGGAATGTGCAACTTCCCCATTTTACTGCACAGTACATGCACACACTATGCCATGAAATGTGCATACAAAAATGATAAAAAAAACAACTCACCAGCTTAAGTACATTTTCATCTAGATTACAATTGGGCGCGGCCTAGGGATATTACAATCCCCTCCCCTTATTTATGCACTATCCTCAGTGCATCATGTACCCATATACAACAAAATTTCAAAAATCCTCAGAAAGTTACGGGTATTCTGCCCGCATTACATCCTCATGCTCCCAAGTAGCGTTCCTAGTAATGTACCAAGTCCATTGGACCTTTACAAGCCCTATGGATCGATTCTGGAGCTGTTTGGTTTTCCAGTCTAGAATGCGTACCGAATGCACTTGGAAAGCACCTTCTTTCTCCACCTGAATCACATTCCAATCAATTACATGATTAACATCGGGTATATATTTCTTTAGCAATGATACATGGAATACATTATGAACAGACATAGATGCAGGCAATGCAATCATATAAGCAATTGGACCAATCCTCTCTAGGATTTCAAGTGGCCCACAATAGAGAACTGCAAACTTTGAACAATTTCCCAACTTTAGGGAACTTTAGTTGGCCTTCACTTTCAAGAACACATGGTCACCCACTTTAAATTCCCTGTGAGTTCTGCCCCTATCAACATATATTTTCTGCCTGTCTTGGGCAACCTTTAAATTTTGCTTTATTTTTATCATTTGCTCCTCCATTTCCCTAAGAAAATATGGCCCAACCACTGCTTTGTCTGCTGGGTTATCCCAACTTACTGGTGTGTTTCACTTTCTACCATAAAGTGCCTCAAATGGGATCACCTTTAGAGATGCTTGGTACCCATTGTTATAAGCAAACTCTACCAAGTGTAGCTAGTCTTCCCATTTTTATGGTTTATCCATCAGATACATTCTTAACATGTATTAAATCACTTGATTCACCCTCTCTATTTGTCCATTTGATTCTGGATGATAGGCTGTACTAAAATTCAAATTTGTGTCAAATTCATTAAATAATCCTTTCCAAAATTTTGAGGTAAATTTTGGATCTCTGTTAGACACAATTGTCTTTGGTATGCCATGTAATCTGGAAATTTCTTTCATATAAACATCAACAATGTTCACTGCCTTGTGAGTGAGCTTAACTGGAATAAAATGGGCAGCTTTAGTAAGCTTATCCACCACTACCATGATAGAATCATGTCGCTTGTTTGTTCTGGGAAGTTTAGTGATGAAATCCATGGTCACAACTTCCCATTTCCACTCAGGAATGGGTAATGGATGTAGCGAACCAGCTGGGTGTCTATGCTCAGCCTTTACCTTTTGACATTCCAAACATCTGGCAATAAAATCAACAATCTCTTTCTTCATACCTAGCCAATAATATTGGCTTTTGACAACTACAATAGTTTTCTGATATCTTGGGTGCCCAACATAAGGCACATTATGCATTTCCCTCAATATTAGACTTTTCAATTCATTAGAATTTGGTACATAAATTATTCCCCTGTACATGAGAATTTCATCATTATCTAGCTTGTATTCCTCAATTTTCTGTTGCAAATTACCTTGCTGTAATTTTGCCACTAATTCCTTGTATTGCAAATCTAATTTGGCATCCTCTGTAATTCTGCCTTTCAAATCTCATTGGTACATGCTAATGGATGTAGCATGCATTTCATGTACTCTTTTTTTGAGTTCATCAACCACTTTGTTCTCTTTCCCTTTGATATGCTTTATATCAAATTCATATTCACTTAGAAATTATAACCATCTACTTTTCCTAGCATTTAGAGTTGGCTGATCAAATAAATATTTCAGACCATTGTGGTTTGTTCTCAGCTCAAACCTCTTGCCCATGAGGTAGTGTCTCCATTTCCTCAAGGCATGCACTATGGTTTCCAACTCCAAATCATGAGTGGCATAGTGTCTTTCATGCTCCTTCAACTTCCTTGATTCATAACATATGAAAAACCCATTTTGAGTGAGGACTCCACCAAGTCCCTCTTTACATGCATCTATGCATATAATGAAGTATTCATTTGGGTCTACAATCCTTATTATTGGAGCACTTGTTAGTAACTATTTCAAGTGTTGGAAACTCTTTTCACAATCCAATGTCCACTGAAACTTCACACCCTTTCTTTGTAAGGAAGTGATTGGGTGTGCAATCTTTGAGAATCCTTCAATAAATATTCTATAGTATTCTACAAGACCCATAAATTATCTCACCTCTGTCATGTTCTTTGGCGCTGACCATTCTCTAATGGCTTATATCTTCTTAGGATCCACTGCTATCCCATCCTTTGAAATGATGTGCCCCAAATAATGAATTTGCTTTTGATAAAATGAACACTTGCTCAATTTGGAATACAAATGATGCTCCCTTAATAATTGCAACACCATCTTCAAATGATGCTCATTCTCTTCCTAAGACTTAGAATATATAAGAATGTAATCCAAAATGACAATGACAAACTTGTCTAAATATTCTCGGAAAACACCATTCATTAAGAACATGAAAAGAACTGGTGCATTTGACAACCCAAATGACACCACTATGAACTCATAATGACCATACCTTGTCCTGAAGGCAGTATTGTTGATATCCTCCTCTTTAATGCTTACCTGATGGTATCCTGACCTAATATCTATCTTTGAGAAGATCTTTGCATCCTTCAATTGATCAAAAAGATCATCAATCCTTGGAAAATGATACTTGTTCTTTACAGTCACTTTATTCAACTGTCTGAAATCAATGCAAAATCTTAATGTTCCATCTTTCTTCTTCACAAACAAGACCGGGGCACCCCAAGGTGAAACACTCGGGCATATATACCCCTTCTTCAATAGTTCTTCAAGCTGCATTTGCAACTCCTTCAACTTTGGTGTACTCATTATGTAAGGAGTCTTTGACACTAGCGCTACTCCAGGCATTAGACTTATAGAGAAATCAATGTCTCTCTTTGAGGGTATTCCTGGTACCTCCTTGAACACATCTTCAAAATCTTCCAGGACTGCATAATCTTCCAATTTTGGCACCTTATCTTTATGTGTCTCTTCCATATGAGCTGCAAATATTTGACACCCTTTTTTGTTAACATTTCTTCAGCTGCAATGCTAAAATTTCTCTGATGGTTACTGCCCTGGGAATTCCCTGCACTTTCCTTTGGTTCCCATCCTCATCCAAGAAAGTAAATGCCTTGTTATGATAGTCCAACATAGCATGATGTTGGTCCAACCAATCCATCCCAATTAGACAATCATAGGAACCTAAAGGCAAGATGTTCAAATCTTCCCTGGTGTTCAGTCCATTCATGTCCATAAGACATGACTTAACCATATCATTAACTTTTCTTTTGGCTCCTATATCCAGTTGCACCAACCAAGATTTCCCATGCTTGCTTCTTGGCAATTGAAAACTTTCCACCATATTAGGATCTATATAACTATGACTAGCTCCTGAATCAATTAAAATAACAATGGTTTGGTTGTTGATCATACCTTCCACCTCAATCATATGTGACTGATATTCTGCTTGCTTGTTGTCCAGGGCTGCATATATCCTTGGCACATTTCTTCCCATGTCCTCCATTGTTTTAGCTTGTTGTACATTGTGAAAATTTCTCCCTTTTTCACCTCTGTGAGGACAATCTCTGAACATATGATCTCCTTTACAACCCCAACATTGAATAGGTGGCTTCCTTAGCCTTTGACTCCCTGTATCAATCGTTCTGGGCTCTCTAGGAGTTTGTTGTCCTTGTGGATTATTTCTGAAGAATGGTGGCTTAGCTCCCTTCTTCCTCTGATCCAACTTGAATTTATTATTGTCTTCCCAAGCCTTTTGGAATGTTGGCCTTGCTTTCTGCTGATCATATAGGCATTTAGCTCGCCTTATGGTCTACTCCAATGTCTTGGGATCATCATACTATATTTTGTCACTGATGAATGATGGAAATCCACTCAAATACCTTTAAATATTAACTATCTCATTCTTGATGTAAGAGACAAACTTCAGAAGTTCTAGAAACCTTCTTTCATATTCATCAATGTTCATACTCCCAAGCTTGAGTTCAAAGAACTCTTTCATTTTCTTGTCATAATATCTCTTAGTCAAGTATTTTTTCTCAAAATACTTCTTGAATTCTCTCCAAGTAACACTTTTCTCTTTGATGTGTTGCACCTACACAAGCTGATCCCACCACATGGATGCTTTTCCCTTGAGTTGATAGATAGAAATTCTACCTTCTGCATGAGAAGAATAATTATGCAATTGAAAATAATTTCTCATGCCCAACAACCATGTTTCTACATCTTCATCCTTCTTGTGCTCACCATCAAATGTAGGAGGTTTGATTTTGTTCATTTCTCCCGGTAGCTCATTCACCCTAGACTTCTTATGCTTTCTGACAGGGGATGGACTTGAGCTGCTACCTTCTCTCTTATTGGAATGCCTTGGGGAGTGATGGTGATGTCTGCTAACACTTCTTTCTTTTCTTTTCTCATCAGAAGGCCTATGACTTCCTGATTTTCTTGAGCCACTCTCCTTGTCCAATTTATTTTCGATTATGTTCAAGCTCTCCAATAGCTTCATGTTGAAGTCATATTGCTGCTCCTTGGCTTTCATAAGCCTTTCATTATCATCTTTATGGCTTTGGACATCCTTCTGAAAATTTTTAATGGTCTCTGCCATATTAATTTTTTCATCCCTTTCTTCTCCATGTCCATTGGAGTTTGTTCCTTCAATGCCCAAATGGACATCCATCCCTATAATCTCATCCTCCTGACTATATTTCCCTTGTGCCTCTTCCATTCCTATGGAATCTGCACTGATCTTGATCTGATCTAGTTGTTGTTAACTATGAAAAATGTGCAGCAAACAAAACTTTGTCAGACTAACTGTTTCATAAAAGATCTGTTTGATGAACAGTTTACACCATTAGAAATATCTATCCAAACTCTTTTATTTGAGCTGCAAAGACAAAGTGTACCTTTGGTACACCTCTGTCTCGTGGTTTTTGAGTTGCTAAAAATTCTCTTAAGGCCCTCAAAAAGGTGCTGCAAAAGTATGACGTCCAAATGATATAAAATGTCGCAAAAAATCACTGGTTTTCTACTGTTGTTCACCTTCCAAACAACTCTATGCACACAAATTTCAACCTGTATACCCATATTTACCATGTGTAGTAACAACACAAGGGAAATTGTGCTTTGTGCACTTTAAAACCATTGTGTATCACTCCTCTGCCACACCAATAACTTGCATGCACTACTTTCGTGTTACGCGCCAATATTCATCGCACATAGTTTTTGTACCGCGCGTAATTTTTGTACCACACACAAATATTTTGGGCACATTTCACTTGACGCACTGCACCATGCCAGATTTTAGTACATTTCCACTGCGCACCAAAAATCTGCGTGCACCATTAACAAAACTGTTGCATGACAACATATACCCACATTGTGCGCACAACTACCAAACTCCACTGTACTATGCCAATACTGCGCACACCACGCGCGCCATTGTTAAGAATATCCACACCTTGCACAATTCTTATGCGTATGCACATTGCACAATGCCAAATTTGGCGTGTGCACTCGCACACCAACATTTTTCCGCGCGACGCCAAAATTTAGCACGTGCACTAGAAAACCACTATTTTTCTGTGCGGTACCAAAATTTAGCGTGCACAACCACACACTAACATTTTTCCGCACGATGCCCAAATTTAGTGTGCACACCCACACACTAAATTTTTTTTGTGTGGCACCAAAATTTAGTGTGCACACCAGCACACTAAATTTTTTTTGCGCGACGCCAAAATTTAGTGTGCACACCCGCACACTAAATTTTTTTCGCGCGGCACTGAAATTTAGCGTGCACCTACACACTAACATTTTTCCGCATGGCGCCGAAATTTAGCATGCGCACCAACACGCCAATATCTTGTCGCACAGTGCCGAATTTTACCTATCACAAGCTTTTCACTGCGCATCATGCATTTTTAGTGCGCCCACCTGTGCACATTCATTTTTATGCACATCAATTCCTTGTGAATTCCACTGCAGAAATTGGGGCTTTTGCTTAATATTTTCCCCCAATTTACCATAGACATTCTGCAACTATGAAATTTATTCAATTTCACCCCGATAACACCAATTCAACCTCTGAAACAACAAATCACTATGGGTTGACATTTCTGGAACGAATTTACCCAAAAATCAGTCACAAATTGATAATTTTATTTATTAATCTCGCTCCATCTTCCATGGCTACACCGTAACTTCAAATTCGACCAATTCCACGTCCAAATTTGTTACAACAGATATTAAATCAGTAATATCTCATCGCATGGCTGAATTTCTCCATTTTCTCACGAATTTAACAATAGGAATTGGGGCTTTTCCCAATTCTGCATCGTTGCTTCTAAAATTTACCATGGATGCTTTGCAACTCAAAATTTGGCCAGTTCGAAATAAATCTTCTGTGAATGTTCGCTTCAACTGAACTTGCTCAGCCCATCTAGGCTTAGTGCTGAAAAATGAAGCTATGATACCAATTTGTAACGTCCCTGGCCATCCATGCTAGACCATGCTATGCTAGAGAACTCTTACTGTTCTCTCTCTGAAGAACATACTGTAACATACCCAGTATCCAGCTGAGCTACCCCACATAACGTTTTTGAACTGCATGCAATTAAGATACATACACATAGAACTCTTGTGGAAGCTTTACATGTAAAACATAAATAGCCAAATAGTTTATGTAAATGCATGAATTCATACTAAAATAATAGTAAACATAGACATGAAACATATACAGGAAATACCCATAAACATACAAACAGATATAATCACTCATAGGATAAACCCATAGAAATAAACACGTAAATAACAATGCAACATGTAAATTTATCACACAATTGACACTTATCTTTGTGAGAATATCACCAACTGCGTGCAGACCTTCCACGAACTTCCTAGCCTTAGACCACACTATTCATCACTCTCAACAGTGAGTCACCCCCGAGCTAGGACTAAAATCCACCTGGGTAAAGAGATTCCTAACCAGGCTAAAGGCTCATAGACAACAGGAAAGACTCCATCTTACGTGCCAACTCAAACTAACATCCTACAGTCTCTCATTCCCCACATGCTTGTCCCACTTAGGAAGTGTGACCCTTCTCTGCTCAACAGTCTTTCGGCTATCCCACTTCCTTTCTGGGATTCAGCATCAGGTCGAACATGAAGTCTCGGAGAACTATAGCTTCAATTCAACACCTTCAGGAAATCAATCCCTAACAATTATCTCACCCAGAGAATTTATCATGGGCCTGATAACTTGCCTCTTCAATATCTCATGGGCCTGACAACCCCCTTCTTCAGTCCAGCTCCCCAGCTAAACAAATACATCAACAAAAAATGGCTATGGATACAATTTCAGGTACAATCATGAAGATACGAAGGATAGATCAATGGGTGTGAATACTCATGGATGATTGACAGCATAGTACCAATGATGGTCAACATGATGGATGAATGATGGAAAAGATGATGGAAAAGAACTAAGTCCCCACAATATGTATGCATGTCCCCAACTTGACACTTGTCATGTTGGGAGCTACTTTGGCCCACTTGTACCCAACTTTAGAACTTAGGATAAAATAATTATCCATACTTTATGGTTTAATAAATATTAATATAATATTCCTTTTTGGCTTAAGCTCCCTAGCTTAGCCCCTTTCCTTAACTTAGCCCCTCCCTTTCATTAACTAGTGGAGTTTAGTCCCCCATCTCTTTTATCGTGGTCAGTCTATGTGCAACAATGTATTTTATATTAATTATGGGACATATACAAAAATAGGCACATTGGCCTTCAACAAATAGGCTCTCCGGCCTAATCAAAACATAAGCATCCTAACTTATAATAATTGGCTCACCATCCTATAAAACATTGCATATACACAAAGGATCGCTAACCTGACAATTGCACACACTTAATATGTTGTGCGTAGTATCCTGGAATGTGCAACTTCCTCATTTTAATACACAATACATGCATGCACTATGCCATGAAATGTGCATACAAAAATGATATCAAAACATCTCACCATCTTAAGTACATTTTCATCTAGATTACAATTGGGCGCGGCCTAGGGATATTATAGTAGAAGTCTTGTCCACCTTTGTTACTAAGTCCTCCCTCTACTCACACTTGTAAATGTGTTGAAAATGCACATAATAGATCTAGCTAAACAATAATACACACATTTGCAAAGAGAATTGGAGAAAGAAGAAGAAGGAGAGAAAGAATGGAAGAATTCTCATTAACCGTTGTGAATAATGAATAATTTACACATGATATACTCTGTATAACTCAATGAGTTTATCTTGAGGTGAACCAAGTTGCCATAGTGGTGGTATAGAGTGATTTAGACACACACCAACAGTTACGAGAGTGAACTTTCATCTATTCTAGTCTCTCAGGCAGTTACGGGAGTGAACTACCACCTAGTTGAGTTAACTAGTCAACTAGTCTTCAGTTAACTGACTGAACACAGAGTAGTGACGAGTTAACTCAGGGAATCAAGGATAATGTGCCACTTTGGTGATAATACCAAGGCAAGGTCGAATTAGCATGGTGATGATCCCAATGCAACATCTAAACTCAACTCAACTAGTCAAACTAAAGTGTCAACTGAAAGAGAATATTCTCTGAGTGGAATATTCTCTCCTAAAATATAGGAGACTAGATAATGACTAATTATGACTAATAAACAAATAAAAACCTTAGGAAAAATAAATCCTAGGTGTGTGTGAAGTAACTCCAACAACACTGAAACTCAATTCACTGACTGAAGTTAGTTGTGGCCCTCACTTCCCTGTGCATTTCTGGTACATTTCTGTGTCAAAAATCATTCATATATTGAGCTTTTTCCATTGGCCTCCACTCATATAAAACCAACATCCACCAAAAAAATTTGATGGGTATTGGACTCATCCTTTCGCAATCTTAGGGTGACTATCGGTGCTAAAAAGAACCCCACTACCTATCCCAAAAAATTATCCTGCCAAAGGAACATCCTCCAAAGTCACCCTAGAGATCCTTTATGACTATATGGAGTCAGTAGAAAAAAGGAGAGAAGAAAGAGATGCCAAACTCCAAATAGAGTTAGCATCATTAGAAAAAAAAAGTGAAGAAAGAGATGGAAAACTCCAAACAAAGTTAGAGGCCATGCTTGATAAAAAAATCAGACTCTTCCATTTAAACACAGATAGAGGATAGAGTTTTAGGGTTAAAGAGTCAATTGGAGATAATGGAGGCTAGAATTCAAGAAATGGAAAAACCAAAACAATCAACCCATGAAGGAGAGGTTGAAGAAAATTACAACTTGAGAGATAGGATTAAAGAGCTACAAGAAAAACTAACCAACAATTTGATCCTCACTATTCTAGAAAACAAATTGGATATCAAACCCATCAAAGAGGAAATGTGATCCAGGTGGATATCGGTGGCCACCCACCTCTTCTAATTGGCTCACATTCAGTTTTCATCCTGGCAATTGTTTTCTATATTTTCGGGTCCTAAACTTCTGAGGTCATTTTGAGTCCCTAAAAAATGTTTTTTGGGCCCACCCCAGTCACATTGTTGATTAATTGGGTTGGTTATCATTGATGTCAACCCTCGAAGAAAGTCTGGTAGAAAATTTCAGTGGCCCCAACAATATGATTAAGGGACTTTAGTTTGATTGATGTATAATGATAGGAAGTTTAATATATTTGCAGGTAAGGCTATTCTAGATGGATAGTATATGTCATGCCATTTCCAGTGATATGAAAAATGTCACATAACTCCTCACGGTTAGAGCGTTATGGATTGGTGACGTGGAGAACCCTCATGAGTTATCAAGAAGGTCAAAGAAGTTAAATTAATTCTAGAAGCTCTTAGAAGAAGTTGATTAGTCAAGTGGGTGAAACTAGGAGTTAGTCATGGGTTAAGTTGTTGCAATAAGAAAATAAATAAAAATCATTTAGTTGCAACTAGAAGTGGAGAATTTACTATTTGTAGCAAAGTAAGCTCGAAGTGGACAAGTGATTAGAAGTGGGTTAGCCCTAAAAGAAGGAAATTTGGTTAAGTTAGTTAGAAGGTAACCCCTTGAGGAAACTACATGGAAGTATAAATAAGAGAGAAAGGCTCTCTCATTAGCACCTATTGAATATCATTGAACGTCTATTTTGTGAAAGGTTATTTGGGCAGGTATTATTGATAGAGAAAAGTGCAGAAGAAAAAGTGTGGCAAGAAAAGTGTGGCAGAAAAAGTGCGGCAAAAAAATTGCAGGAGGAAAACTACGGAAAAAAAAGTGTGGCAGGAAAAGTGCAGCAGGAAAATCGCGGTAGGAAAAGTGAGGCAGAAAAATCACGGTAGAAGAACACTACAAGAAGAAAAAATGTATGGTTTTCATATGGGTAGTGTTGAATTTATGAATCTGGTTGAGGGTTTGCCTTGTAAATTAGTTGGATTCTCTCTTGCAAGTTTAGGGCTTGTTGTAGAGTTGATCTGAGGCAAATTTATTGAAGTTTAGTATTGGTTCATGTTTGAAGGATTTTGGTTGAGGTATGTTGTTGAATTTATTGGTACATATAGAAGTTGTATAACGGTGAAGTTCTAGCACATAGTTTTAGGTACAGACTTGTGGTATAGCTTTTGAGGTATATGTGATCAGATCAGATTGGTTGATGAGTATACAATGATAGGTTTCTTGTTGAGATTCGACAAGAAGATCCTAGTGAAAATTATGCACCTACACTAGGATGGAGCCTCAAGCTATTTTTAGGTGGAATTATATTTTTAAATGATGAGAAAATTATATTTATAGATGATGTCTATTTATAGATGGTGAGAAAATTCTATTTATAGATGTATGTCAACTATTATTATCCATTAATAATATTTGGACAATAAATATTAATCTATTCTCAATGAGCACTTAGAAATAGTTAACTGAACTGGAAAATAAATTAGCTATAGGAAATTCAAGTTCAAAGGTTGATTGGTGGGACAAGCAAGTCGAATTAGTTGTAATTTAGTGATTCGAGGTTGTAACAGAGTTGGATGTGTAGTTATGTGAGTTGTGAAGTAGTTTAACTCAATTAAGTGAGTTAAGATCAGTTGTACTAGTTGTAACTGAACTTACACTAGTGAGAGATCAGTGAATTAATTATTAATTAATTCACAATTAGTGGTCTCACATGCAACTGAAGATTTACCATTGTTAACTACATGCATGTCAAATCCAGTGGAGACCTAGTTGAGATAACAGGTGAAAGGGACAATTTGACTATCATTTATGACATTAGTGAGTGCACTCATGCAACCACACACACATTGGATGTTCCCATGAGGAATGTGTAGCCTAGGAAAGAGGGATTCATTCATTGCAGGGATTTCCATCAGCAGAGATCGTGCAGAGGAGGCAGGTTGTCTAGAAGCAGTAAATTGGCACATGAATTTGTCAATTTTTGTATGACACTGTGAGATGATTGTATATTGTACTGAGATCTCTTGGATTAGAGTTTTGTATGAGATTGTTACATGATCCATGATATATACATAATATATGATAGTGGGGTTTTTAGCTTTATGCTTTCCCGGTAAAAACATCTGTGTTATGTGTGATTGATCTTTCTTCTTGATATTGCAATTGGAGATTGTGTTTTAAATTACGCAAGAGTACCAGTAGAAGATATTTTGTATTTAACAGTGGCGTATAATTGTTAGATCAGAAAAATCCAGACAATACATAATTTGTATTAAAATTTCTACATGGTATCAGAGCACAGGAAATTGCAAAAGCTGAGTTTGTGATTGGATAGAATTCAAATTTGCAGAAAGACTTTCTTGGTGCTACAACTGATTCAAGATCAAAATGGATTTCAATGGCTTGAGGCTAGAGTATGCACTCGAGGGAAGCTCGAACTACATTGCTTGGAAGGATAGGATGGAGGAAGTAATCGAAGACAATGGCTTGAAGGAATTCATTGACAAAGATGTTCCTAAGCCAAATGCTGCAAATCTTGATGCATGGAAAAAGAAAGTTGAAAAGGCGAGAAGGATCCTGATGGAGGGAGTACAAGACCACATTCTCTCAAACCTCCATGGGAAAGCCACACCATATGCAATGTGGAGGACTTTGACAGATCTATTCCAAGACAACAACGACCATAGGAAATTGGCGCTCAAAGATAAACTCAGGAAGATCAAGATGGAGAAGGGTGACTCCATTCCAAAATATCTCATGGAGTTTGTCCAATGTCGGGATGAGCTAGGGAGTGTGGGAATAACAATCATTGTTGAGATTTGGTGAGCTTGGCTCTCCTAGGACTTCCCAAGAGTTGGCACAGTTATCAAGACTCTGTCAATGGAAGGGAAAAATTTCCAGATTGGGAATGACTATGGTCGGATTTGGTGCAGGAGGAGTTCAGGAGGAACAACAGATATGGATCTTCATCAAAGAATGATGATGAAGAGGATTGTTCTTTGGCTGCCAAGGAAAGGAAAGGTAAGGGGAAGAAATTCCATTCAAAATCTGAGTCTAAAGGCAAGAAGCTGGATTTGTCCAAAGTGAAGTGTTTTCACTGTCACGAACATGGGCATCTCACTACTAACTGTCCGCAGAAGAAGAAGAACAAGAGGGTTGTTGGAGCTGCAGCTAGTGAGGCCCTTGCCTCACAATTTGAACTTGACTTCTCCTTGATTGCATGCATGGCATCAAGTGCATTGGGATCGGTGTGGTATTTGGATAGTGGCACTTCCTTCCACATGACGGGAGATAAGGAGCTCTTCAGTGACTTGGAGGAGAGAGATCTTACAATGCATATAAAGATGGGAGATGATGGAAAATACAATGCGACTGGAATTGGTACCATTACCTTTCAGAGGGAGTCAGGTAAACCATTTCAATTGAAGGATGTTATGCATGTTCCAGTTCTAAAGAAAAACTTGGTCTCAGTTGCAATGTTGGAGGATAGAGGCTATGATGTTGTTTTCAGCGATGGAAAGGCCTTCCTGCAACATAAAACAATGGGTTAAATCAAGAAGATAGGGATTCAAGTTAAGAATCTCTACAAGATAGAGGTAGATGGCTGTGTTTCCATGATGGGCAAGGAAAAAAAAGTTGTGAGCCGGGATGAGGGAGAATTATGGCATAGGCGATTGGGCCATCTTCATCATGGAGCCTTGAAAATCATGCAACAAATATCTATTGGAATTCCAATAGGAACACTTGCTTAGTTAGATCAGTGCAAGGGTTTCACCATGGGTAAGTATGTAAAGTCTACCTTTCATGAAAAGGAGAACTATGCTTCACTGATCCTAGAGAGAATTCACACAGACATGTGTGGACCATTCTTGGTTGCTTCAATAGAAAAACATAAGTATTATGTTATTTTGGTTGATGACTTTTCTTGTAAATGTTGGATATTCTTCATGCAGAAGAAGGATCAAACATCTTCAAATTTCTGTGAGTTTAAATCATTGGTGGAGAAAGAGTCGGGGAAGAAAGTGAAGTCTCTGAGGAGCGATAATGGTAGAGAATACATCTCTAACAAATTCAAATACTTCTGTAGCAAAGAAGGAATTGGAAGAGAACTCATAGCGCCTCATAACCCACAAAAAAATGGGGTCACGCAGAGGAAGAACAAAACGATGATGGGTGCAACACGAGCAATGTTGCATGATCAGGGCCTACCAATGCATTTGTGGGAAGAAGCATGAAATACTATGGTTTATGTGCAAAACTATTGTCCTTGGCATGAGTACACTTGAAGAAGCTTTCACTGGTAAGAAACCTGATGTTTCTCATTTTAAGATTTTTGGCTCATCTATTTATGTGAATGTGACCAAGAACGTTGGGAAAAATTTGGAGCCGACTGCTGAAGTTGGGATATTTGTGGGGTACACAGAAACACCCCATAATTATCATGTGTATTTTCCTAACATTAAGATGATTGTTATGCGATGGGATATAAAATTCGATGAGGAGAAAGCCATGCGGTTGTCGCTTGAGAGGGAGATAGACTTGCATGCAGAGGAGGAATATACGGTTCCCAAAGATGAGTCTCAAGATGTGGATCAACCACATGAGGAGGTTCATGGAGTGGAGGAAGCCACTCATGCAGATCCATCCATCTGAAATGGAAGAATGTGCACCATGAAAGCTGATAGATTGAGACTAGATGCTACACAGAATGTAGGAGCCCCTACTTCACAATGCAGACAGAGACAGTCTCCTGATCGATTTACTAGATACATGGTTCTCATGAGAAAATGTATTGTGATTGAACCATCTTCCTTTTAGGAAGTAGTGTAGGATCGCACTTGGGTTGATGCAATGGTGGAGGAGTATGACTCCATTGTCAAAAAAAGGCCATGGGAAATTTTCTCAAGACCGGTTGACAAATCAGTGGTAGGTTCGAGATGGATCTACAAGGGTAAGATTTTAATCATTGTTCTTTATGTTGATGATTTAATATTGACTGGTGATGAGCAACTGATACACTCATGTAAGGAGGACCTTGCAAAGGAGTTCGAGATGAAGGATATGGGCCTCCTTCATTATTTCCTTGGATTGGAAATATGGCACAAAGATGGTGAAATTTTTGTGTCACAAGGCAAGTATGCAAGGGAGATACTAGGTAAGTTTCACATGGAGGGATGGAAACCCATGGATACACCTCTTCTAGGAAACTAGACGAAAGAGGATGCTACTGTCTATCGACAGTTAGTGGGTTTGCTAATGTATCTAGTGAACACGAGACCAAACATTTTCTATGCGGTTAACCAACTGAGTCAAGCGATGGTTAAGCCTACCAAGCTATTTTGGAAGGTGGGAAAGCATGTCCTGATATACCTAAGGGGAACATCTGAGTATGGATTATGGTACAAACAAACGGATGAGGTGAAATTGCATGGCTTCATGGATGTATATTGGGCGGGCATCCCAATAGATAGAAAGAGCATATCAGGGGGGATCTTTAGTATCGGATCTACAATTGTTTCTTGGTATAGTAGGAAGAAAAGATATGTGGAAATCAGTTCAACGAAAGAGAAATACATGGTAGCGAGTCAAGATGCATGTGAGGCTATCTGGATGAGAAATATCTTGGTTGGTTTGTTTTTTTATCATTTAGATCCGACAATGATTAATTATTATAATCAGTTTTGTATTAAAATCTTGATTAATCCTATGTTTCATGATAGATCTAAGCATATACATATCTGGTATGATCATGTCATAAATTGTGTGCAGTGAAAGATCATGTTTCTTCAGTAAATTCCTATGGAAGATCATGATGCAGACATTCTGACGAAGGCACTCACCAGGAGCAAATTAGAATACCATAGAGATAGGATCAGGGTGAAGAATAATCCATTTATTATTGAGAGGGAGTGTTAAGATTCAACAAGAAGATACTAGTGAAAATTATGCACATAGACTAGGATGGAGCCTCGGGCTATTTTTAGGTGGAAGTCTATTTTTAGATGATGGGAAAATTCTATTTATATATGGTGAGCGAATTCTATTTATAGATGTATGTCGACTATTATTATCCCTTAATAATAGTTGGACAATAAATATTAATCTATTATCAATGAGCACTTGGAAATAGTTAACTGAAGTAGAAAATCAGTTAGCTATAGGAAATTTGAGTTCAAAGGTTGCTTGGTGGGACATGGAAGTCAAATTAGTTGTAACTGAGTGATTCGAAGTTGTAACAGAGTTGGATGTGTAGTTATGTGAGTTGTGAAGTACTTTAACTCAGTTAAGTGAGTTAAGCTCAGTTGTACTAGTTGTAACTAAACTTACACTAGTGAGATATTAGTGAATTAATTATTAATTAATTCACAATCAGTGGTCTCACATGCAATTGAATATTTCCCACTGTTAACTACATGCATGTCAGATCCAGTGGAGACCCAGTTGAGATAACAAGTGAAAGGGACAATTTGACTATCAGTTGTGACATTAGTGAGTGCACTCATGCAACCAAAGACACATTGGATGTGCCCATGAGTAATGCGTAGACTAGGCAAGAGGTATTCATTCATTGCAGGGATTTCCATCAACATAGATTGTGCAAAGGAGGCAGGTTGTCTAGAAGTAGTAAATTGGCACATGAATTTGTCAATTTTTGTTTGATAGTGTGAGACAATTGTATATTGTACTGAGAGATCTTAGATTAGAGTTTTGTATGATATTGTTTCATGATCCATGATATATACATAATATATGATAGTGGGGTTTTTAGCTTTATGTTTTCCCAATAAAAACATATGTGTTATGTGTGATTGATATTTCTTCTTGATATTGAAATTGGCGATTGTGTTTTAAATTCTGCAAGAATATTAGTAGAAGCGATTCTGTATTTAACAGTTGCATATAATTGTTAGATCAGGAGAATCTAGGCAATACATAATTTGTATTAAAATTTCTACATTTTTCAGTGACAGATTTGATAGAACAGGTTGTGAAAGTGACATATTCAGTTTCTACATTTGGCACTTATATTTTTGGGTAGTTGGATGGGGTAAGGATAGGTGGTTTTATCCACCTTCCGATTGTAGCCGAAGAACATAGGGGGTTGTATCCTCCTTCTGGATGTAGCCATAGAATTGGAGAGTTGGAGCTTCCCTCAAGTTGTAGCCTGTAAATAGAGGGTTGGAGCCTCCTTCTAGTTCCAGTTGGAAAATAAAGGAAGTTTGTGCTTCCAATTAATGTAATTATTAAATACAAACAAGAAAAAACATTATGTGGTTTTCCCCCGCATTGGGTTTCCACGTAAGAAATACTAGTGTACTGTGTATGTGTATGATTGTTCATTTGTTCATGGTTTATTTACTCCGCACTTATTAGATGATAATTCTATATTGATCATAAATATAAATAACACTTGCATATTGTGGTTAAAAGGATTAAAAATCTCTATTACTGATTCACCCCCCGTCTCAGTAATCCAACAATTAGTATCAGAGAAGGTTCCTTTAGAAATTAGTTTAACCACTGAAAGGTAGATCATGGAGAGAAACAATATATATATAAATGGAATACCACATTTTGATGGACATAAGTATGCATTCTGGAGCAGAAGGATGAAAACATATCTACATGCATAGGAATTTGAAGTTCTGAAATCAATTGTAGATGGATTCAAAGAACCAGTAGTTTCGCCAACGAATGACAATGGAAAAAAACTTAGTCTAAATAATTCAAAAGACACAAATGCACTTCTGAATGGTCTTTGTGATTCAGTATATACCAAA
This sequence comes from Picea glauca, assembly GCA_000966675.3. NCBI lineage: Eukaryota > Viridiplantae > Streptophyta > Pinopsida > Pinales > Pinaceae > Picea > Picea glauca. Next base: position 268,504 of record JZKD02S0002342.1, on the reverse strand, counting down.
GTTATACATTGTAGCTCCGCTAAATATATTTGGGACAAAAATCAAAATATTTATGAAGGAGATTCAAAATTCAAAGCAATAAAGCTTCAAACTTACAGAGGTCAATTCGAACAACTAAAGATGAAGGAAGATGAGAATATTGCAACTTACTTCTTACAAGTTGATGAAACAATGAATGCAATCATAGGATTGGGAGAATAAATTGAATAACATGTAATTGTTTAAAAGGTACTAAGATCTCTTCCAATGAGATTTGATCCTAAGATCTCAACACTAGAAGAAAGAGAAGATCTAGACTCAATAAGCATGTATGAACTACATGGAATCTTCACAGCCTATGAAATGAGATTTGCACAAGAAAATCCAGGTATAAAAGAAGTAGCATTCAAAACATCCAAAAGGTAAAAGCAAAAGGGTAAGCAAAAAGAAAAATAATATAGCAACAACAGTGACATCTCGAAAGACGATGAAGAAGTGGCCAACTTTTTCATAATATTGAAAAAGGGAACCGACGACAGATATAAAGGTAAGCTTCCATTGATTTGTTTTAATTGTGATGGTATTCGACATTTTTCTAACAAATTTCCTCATAAGAAAAAGAAAATAAATGATGAAGATGATTCAAATAACAAACAAACATATAAAGGAAAATAACCAAAAAGAAATTCTTCAAGAAAAGTGTATGCACGAAAGAAGACAACTCCTCATCAGATGAATATGAAGTCAGTGAAAGTGAGACAAAAAGATTTATATTCACAGAAATAGAAGATTCTGATAAATAAGACATCGAAGAAGAATATGAAGAGGAAAAAGTTGACTATCGAGAAGAATTGTTGGGTGTTATAGAAGTTATAAAAAGAGAAAAGAAGAAAAACAAGAAGTTCCAAGCAGAACTAGACAAGAAAGAAGACACTCATGAGCTAGAGTAGATGATCATGGAATTGAAGGTTCAAATAGAAGAAGACAAATAATTGAAGAAGCACTCAAAGAGAAGTTAGAATAAAGAGACCGGATCATTGAAAATTTGGAAGCAGAGATTGTCACATTGAGAAAGAATCTTCAAAAGTAAAATATGTAGAAGAGATCAAAATTTGTGGATAACATTGTTGGTCACTATAATTTCTTAATTGATTCAAACAACCAAGTGATACATAAATTATCAACCCAGGTAAGTGTTTTTATTTCAAGGATAACCACACACTATATATGCTCAATTCCAAAATAAACTTAGAGTTGTAGTAAAGAAACTTATACTAATCACACTTGCTGATGCTCTGAATTAAATCATAGGAAAGCAATTTCCCTATTGCATATCTTAAAGATTAATCTAAAGAATACTGGATTACATTAAAATATCACTTGCAACAGGAAAGAACAACTATTCTGCAACCAGAGAACAGGACCCTTACTCTCAATAGAGACTTCAGTACTTTAACTCTGATTAACACTCTTTCATGAAAATAGTAATGCAGAGAAAACTAACTCTATCTAGCAGAGAACAAGACCATCTAATTCCTTCCTTTCTAAGCAGGAACTTTTAGCCCTATTTCTAATTAGCACACTTGTGAAAAATAATTGAAGTCTACAGAGAACAGGATGTTCTGATTCCTTCCTTTCTGAGAAGGAACCCTTAACCCAATCCCTGGCTAGCACACTTGCAAAGGTAATTGAAATCTACAGAGGACAGGGTGTTCTGATTCCTTCCTGTCTGAGCAGGAACCCTTAACCCAATCTCTGGCTAGCACACTTGCAGAATTAAACGAAATCTATAGAGGACAGGATGTTCTGATTCCTTCCTGTCTGAGTAGGAACCCTTAACCTAGTCTCCGGCTAGCACACTTGCAGAATTAAATGAAATCTACAGAGGACAGGATGTTCTGATTCCTTCCTGACTGAGCAGGAACCCTTAACCCAGTCTCTGGATAGCCTTATGAAATCATCACACAATATTGCTAATAAAAAGAATTACAAATTTCATTCAGTAAACTAAGACAGAGTTCAGTAGTGTTTCAGCAAAGCGGAATTCATTAAAAGTAGTGTTTCAACAAACAAAAGTTAATCAAAGCATAAACAAAAATTGTACTAACACACTTCTAAACTAATGGGTGAATCTTGTGAAGAAGGTGGGCCCTCCCTTCTCACAAGATTCCTCTGAAACGAGAAAGCTAGAGAAGGATACTCAAAGCAGTCTTTTATTCATCTGTCAAAATATCACATTACAATCTGGAAATGAAATACGTCCCTCTTCTCTGGAGCTTCTTCAATACATAAAACTTGGATTCCTCGAATGATGATTTCCTCTTATTTAAAGAGGGAACCCCTTCGATACAATTGATCAAAAATTACAATGTGTATCTGAGTCCTATCTTTAGCCGGATCTACTTTCTAAACCAGAATAGGATGTCCTAGTCTCACGCAACAGAATGCTATTACAGGAGCTGAATGAGGTATTGTTATTACGGCTGGTGTAACAACTTCTTCTTGTTTCAGCATCGCAATTTGCGGGCTGTTTCAGCCACGTGACTTGCTCTCTTGACTGTGTCGGCATTCTTATGTAGGAGCAACGGTTAGTGCTTTGTTGACCGCTGACTGTGATGGCTTCCTTTGTGTTTCAGCATCGTCGGTCCTAGCGGTTTCCTCTGTATTTCAGCATCTGCAACTCTGGACTGTGTGACAGCTCCGTGTTTCAGCGTCTGCGACTCCAGACTGTGTAATGGCTCCGTGTTTCAGCATTTGCGACCTCAGACTGTATGGCAGCTCTGTTTTTCAGCATCAGTGACCTCGAACTATATGACAGCTCTGTGTTTCAGCATCAGTTCTATGTTTCAGCAACTGCGACCTCGGACTGTATAGCAGCTCTGTGTTTCAGCAACAACGACCTTGGACAGTTCTGTGTTTCAGTAATAGGCCTCAAGTGCTAATCTATAGTTTTGAACACTTATGCATTTCTAATCAATGGTTAAGTACGAGAGTGATGTAAAATATTATGCAAAACAGATTAAACGTATAGCAATGAGAAGGGACGTTGTATACCTTTGGAATGATCTGATAAAGTGATAGTATGAGTTTAAATATGGGTGATCAAGAGTATAATAGTGGAAAAAAGTATAGGCAAAAAGGTACATTGTGTGGTCCTAACATCCCCCCCAACTCAAGGTGTTG
>JZKD02S0002342.1:221904-260245 GCA_000966675.3 Picea glauca | reverse complement strand
ATATGGCTGTTGTTGTTGTGGAGGCCAAGAGGTCCACATTGAGGGATCAACAAAGGGTGGGTTATTTTGCTGCATGGGTGGGTAAGTTTGCTGCATGGGTGGGTAAGTTTGTTGCGTGGATGGGTAATTCATTTGATTAGTGTATTGCATTTGGTTGTAGGGGTAACTCATTTGATTGAAAGAAGAGTAATTATTCCAACGATTAGAAGATGCAAATGGCATGTTAGAATTCATACCTTGTCCTCGTGGTTGCCATTGCCTCCTCTGTGTCATCGGATAGACAGCTTCAACTTCTTCGTCCGTTGGTTGTAACGCTACCTTGATCCCTGGTAAAGATGGACAATTTTGGGTATCATGATCTTTATCACAAATAGTGCAGATTGGCTTTTTGTCCAGTGGGCATTCTCTTCGTGGATGCTTATCTCTGCACTGAGAACAAAATATGGACAAGGTTGTTTCTGCTTCTGCTTACTTTTTCTTAATCTGCAGGGTATCCATTTGTGAGGCAAAAGAGCTTAACATTTCAGTTTTAAAACCTTCAAGTAGATTACCTATCTCGGGTCTTGTTGCTCCACCACTGGCTGATTTTTGGACTCTTGAAAATGTGGTGTCCCTGCTATTTGATCTATTTCTTGAAGCTCCTCTTGAACATCTTTTGCATAAATTAACAATTTCATCGTATGATTCCTTAGATATGTCCCCTTTCCCAAGCATATTAAGCATATCCAGAGATTCATCCCTTACCCCTTTTAATAAAATAGTTTTGAGAATATGCTTACTTACATTGGGATGACTGGATCTTTGTAGATTGTATTGTAGCCTTTCTACAAAGTCCTCCAGATTCTCGTCTTCTTTCTGCATCATCTTAAATAACTCCTCTTTCTTTTCCCTTGTTCGGCAGTAGTCCTGGTATTTTTTCAAGAATTTCGGTTTCATTTGGTCCCATGTTGTGATTACATGGCCTCCAAGACTCATAAACCATCTTAGTGCATTCCCTTTTAGTGTTGTTGGAAATAACTTCAGTTTTTGAGCATTAGAAACGTAATCATAACTTCTACATAATATATCAAACTCAAATAGAAATTCATCAGGATCCTCTGAAGATAAACCATGAAAATTAGGCAATGCTAAGAGTGGAATGTTTTTCATGGGGGCTGTCCCTCTAGGGAGATCGCCAATAGGGAATCCTAGTGTAGAGAAAGAGTTTTCATATTTTACCTCGCCTTCTGCCTGTTCTTCGTGATGCAATTCTTCGTTGTACTCATCCATGTTTTCCTCTGTTTTCTCCCCTGCTGCACTTGCTCTATCCTCAATGTCTCCTACTGGCTTCTGGACTGTCTCAGGACTCCAAACTTCTTTCCCTATTCCAAAAATTGCTTGAAATGAAGGCAGGGAGTTCTGTTTTCGAAGGTTTGGTCGTTGAGCAGCAGATTCAGACTTTGATAGAATTTCGTCAATGTAAGTCTTTCTTCCTCCTTTTCCTTTTCCTTTGCCACCTGTAGGGTTAGTGTCTTTGGGGTCTTTCATGCATTCTTTTTATCTAAAGAAATGAAATCATAAGTTCTTTTGAAATCTATAGCTATTTTCCCCGGCAACAGCGCCAAAATGTTGGTCACTATAATTGCTTAATTGATTCAAACAACCAAGTGATACATAAATTATCAACCCAGGGAAGTCTTTTTATTTCAAAGATAACCACACACTATATATGCTCAATTCCAAAAGAAGCTTAGAGTTGTAGTAAAGAAACTTATACTAATCACACTTGCTGAAGTTCTAAATTAAATCACAGGAAAGCAATTTCCCTATTGTGAATGTTAAATATTAATCTAAAGAATCCTAGATTACATTAAAATATCACTTGCAACAGGAAAGAACAACTATTCTGCAACCAGAGAACAAGACCCTTACTCTCAACAGAGACTTCAGTACTTTAACTCTGATTAACACTCTTTCATGAAAACAGTAATGTAGAGAAAACTAACTCTATCTAGCAGAGAACAAGGCCATCTAATTCCTTCCTTTCTGAGCAGGAACTTTTAGCCCTATTTCTGATTAGCACACTTGTGAAAAATAATTGAAGTCTACAGAGAACAGGATGTTCTGATTCCTTCCTTTCTGAGCAGGAACCCTTAACCCAATCCCTGGCTAGCACACTTGCAAAGGTAATTGAAATCTACAGAGGACAGGGTGTTCTGATTCCTTCCTGTCTGAGCAAGAACCCTTAACCCAATCTTTGGCTAGCACACTTGCAGAATTAAACGAAATCTACAGAGGACAGGATGTTCTGATTCCGTCCTGTCTGAGCAGGAACCCTTAACCCAGTCTCTGGCTAGCACACTTGCAGAATTAAATGAAATCTACAGAGGACAGGATGTTCTGATTCCTTCCTATCTGAGAAGGAACCCTTAACCCAGTCTCTGGCTAGCCTTATGAAATCATCACAATATTGCTAATAAAAAGAATTACGAATTTCATTCAATAAACTAAGATAGAGTTCAGTAGTGTTTCAGCAAAGCGGAATTCATTAAAAGTAGTGTTTCAACAAACAAAAGTTAATCAAAGCATAAACATAAATTGTACTAACACACTTCTAAACTAATGGGTGAATCTTGTGAAGAAGGTGGGCCCTCCCTTCTCACAAGATTCCCCTGAAACGAGAAAGCTAGAGAAGGATACTTAAAGCAGTCTTTTATTCATCTGTCAAAATATCACATTATAATCTGGAAATGAAATACGTCCCTCTTCTCTGGAGCTTCTTCAATACATAAAACTTTTATTCCTCGAATGATGATTTCCTCTTATTTAAAGAGGGAACTCCTTCGATACAATTGATCAAAAATTACAATGTGTATCTGAGTCCTATCTTTAGCTGGATCTACTTTCTAAACCAGAATAGGATGTCCTAGTCTCGCACAACAAAATGCTATTACAGGAGCTGAATGAGGTATTGCTGTTACGGCTGGTGTAACAACTTCTTCTCGTTTCTGCTGATGTTGTTTCAGCATCGCAATTCGCGGGCTATTTCAGCCACGTGACTTGCGCTCTTGATTGTGTCGGCATTCTTATGTAGGAGCGACGGTTAGTGCTTTGTTGACCGCTGACTGTGACGACTTCCTTTGTGTTTCAGCATCGTCGGTCCTGGCGGTTTCCTCTGTGTTTCAGCATCTGCAACTCTGGACTGTGTGACAGCTCTGTGTTTCAGCGTCTGCGACTCCAGACTGTGTAACGACTCCACGTTTCACCATTTTTGACCTTGGACTGTATGACAACTCTGTGTTTCAACATCAGTGACCTCCAACTGTATGACAACTCTGTGTTTCAGCATCAGTTCTGTGTTTCAGCAACTGCGACCTCGGACTGTATAGCAGCTCTGTGTTTCAGCAACAACGACCTTGGATAGTTCTGTGTTTCAACAATAGGCCTCAAGTGCTAATCTGTAGTTTTGAACGCTTATGCATTTCTAATCAATGGTTAAGTACGAGAGTGATGTAAAATAGTATGCAAAATAGATTAAACATATAGTAATGAGAAGGGACGTTGTATACCTTTGGAATGATTTGATAAAGTGATAGTATGAGTTTAAATATGGGTGATCAAGAGTATAATAGTGGAAAAAAGTATAGGCAAAAAGGTACATTGTGTGGTCCTAACAAGAATTATCAGTAGTTAAAGGCCTAATCATGACAAGAACAAACTTGGATATAATCAGACAGAAAAGGGATCAATCCCCAAAATGAAAGATCAATAAACATACCCAAAAATTTATGCAGAAACAATCAGAGGGGATAGGAAGTTCTACAAGGAATATCACAGGGACACTCCTCCACTGAGAAGATTCAGATTTCATAAATAATGACAATTAGAAACAAACATACCTTAAAAAGAAGAAGGATTCATAAGAGTAACTCCTTTAAGAATTTCTTCAACTCCCAGTTATCAAACTATCTTTTTTGTTTTATGTTATGCATGCAATAATTTTGGACATAAAGTTGTAAATTGCGGAGCTAATAGAAGGAACATAAACAACTTTGAAAGTCATACACAAAATGGTTATCCAAGAAGGCCTAGTGAAACACAGAGAATAAGATACAACATGTTTGAATCATTGAGCAAGAAAGTGGAATTCTACAAGTGCAACAAATTTGGACACATGGAAAAATATTGTAGAATTATAGTCCATCCTAGAGAATCACAACAGAATAACAATAGTCACATACATGATTCTCAGAAGAGAACATGGATAAGAAAGCAGAATTAGTATAGTAATGAATAATGCACAATCACTCTACAATTTAAGCATAAGAAATGCGGTTGGTAAGTTGATAGTGGTTGCTCAAAGCACATGATAGGTGATGAAGACAAGTTTATAACAATGAGAAATGAAAGAGATGGATCAATCTTCTTTAGAAATGACGACTCAACTAGAATCATTGGAAAGAGAACATTTAGAATTGGAAACATTGATACCGAGGCAGAACTTGTTCTACTAGTGGAAGATATGAAACATAATATTCTAAGTGGAAGTCAAATGTGTGACCAAGGTCACAAGATTATGTTCGATTCACAAAAATGGAAGATAAGAAAATCAAGTTCATGCAAATTGGTTGCAACAACTGTAATAACTTCAAGCAACATATATGTATTAAGTGAAATTGGAAATAAAAAGTGTTGTCTAGGGAAGGAAGAAGAAGTTTGTCTATGGCATAGAAGAATGGGTCACATAAACTTTGATAACCTCGTCAAAGTCAACAAAAAAGGAAGTAGTCATAGAAATGTCCCAGATCACGAAGCCAACCAACACTTTATGCAAGCATTGTCAACAAGCAAAGCAAAAAAAGACCAGGTCCAAATCAAAGGAATACTCAACGACACGACCACTGATAATTGTGCATATTGATTTAGTTGGACCAACTAGAAAAAAGGGTTTAAAAGGTGAGAAATACTTTATGTTATTGGTTGATGATTATACAGTAATGACTGCAGTTTGTTTTCTCAAGAATAAGTCAGAAGAATTTGAAAACTTCAAGCTATACAAGGAAATGGTTAAAAATGAAATGGATTCAAAAATCAAATGTTTGAGATCTGATAATGGAGGAGAGTTTACTTCAAAGGAATTTATGTATTCCTACAAAAATCATGGTATAAAAAGGAAATTCTTCGTTTTTAGAACACCTAAACAGAATGGGGTCGTCAAAAGAAAGAACATGAAAATACATGAAATGGATCCAACAATGTTAATGGATTCCAAGTTGACAGATTTTTTTTGGACACATGTAGTGCATACAATAGTTCACATTCAAAATAGAGTAATGCTCAGGAACAACAGTGAAAAAAATCCTTATGAGCTATGGAAAGGAAGACTAGAAAATGTGAAGCACTTCAGATTCTTTGGAAACAAATGCTACATCAAAAGAGAAGATGGCAGAATGGGAAAGTTTGATTCTCATGTAGACAAAGGCATACTTTTTGGTTACTCAAGTACAAGGAAATCATAAAAATTTTACAATCTAAGGGTCAACAAAGTTGTGGAAAGCATCAATGTAACGATTGATGAGACAGGTAGACGAAAATTGAAGAAAGAAGAAAAAGAGTCAGTGGAACAGGTTTACGAAGAAGAAGCAAATGATGAAGAAGAAACAAAAGGGGAATATGAAGAAGATCAAATAGAAGTAGAAGAGAAAGAACAACAATTACCTCCAAGGACACCTAGAAAACAAATATAGAAGAATCATCTGTCAGATCAGATTATCAGGAACAAAGATGCAGAAGTTGAGAATAGAATAAGAATTTGTTCACCAGAACAACTGCACCTAGTACTCTTATCTTCGATTGAACCCAACAGTTTTGAAGAATCCACAAATGATGAATTATGGATAAAGGCCATGGATGAAGAATTGGATCAGATAGAGAAAACTGACACATGGGAATTGGTGAAGAATGTGATCGACACAAAATGGGTCTTCAAAAATAATTTGAATGAATATGGACAAGTTACTAGGGACAAATATAGATTGGTATGTAAAGGATAGGCATAGGTTGAAGGTATCGAATTTAAAGAGACATTTTCCCCAGTTTCCAAAATGGAAGCAATTAGATTGATACTAGCTTATGCATGTTCAAATAATATTAAAGTGTATTAGATGGACATGAAATTAACTTTTCTGAATGGATAAATAGAAGAAGAAGTCTACATTGAGCAACTAAGAGGATTTCAGTTATAAAAAAATGAAGATTATGTTTGCAGATTAAATAAGGCCTTGTATGGTCTTAACAAGTCCCTCAAAGCATGGTATTCCAAACTAGACAGATACTTACAACAATAAGGGTTCAAGAAAGGAAATGCAGTCAACAATCTCTACATCAAGGTAACTTGAGATAGTATTTTATTAATTGAAGTTTATGTTGATGATATTATTTTTGAAAGTGATGATGATAGGTTGAGCCATAAATTTGTAAAGGATATGCATAATGTATTTGAAATGTCATTACTTGGATATCTATCCTTCTTTCTGGGTCTTTAGATATGTCAAAGCAACCAAGAAATTTTTATTTCTCAAACCAACTATATCAGAGAAATGTTAAAGAAGTTAGGAATGGAATTTTGCAAACTAGTAAGTAATCCTATGCAAACCAGTTGCAAGTTAAGTAAATATGATGATTCAAAGTCTATAGATTAGAGGCAGTATAGGTCAAGTATTGGCAACTTACTTTATGTGGCAACATCCAGACCATATATAATGCAGGCAGTTGGACAGGTGGCAAGATTTCAAGGAGCACCAAAGGAATCACATGTTCTAGCAGTAAAGAGGAAATTCAGATATCTCAAGGGTACATAAGAGTTTGGATTATGGTATCCAAAAGGAAAGGATTTATCACTTATTTCTTACATATATGTAGATTAGGTAGGTTGCATTAATGACCGATGAATCACTGGTGGAGCAACGTTCTACTTGGGTGAGTGTTTGGTATCTTGTCTAAGCAAGAAATAGTCATCAATATCATTATCTACAGCCGAAGAAGAGTATATTGCAACAAAAACATGTTGTACATAGGTTCTATGGATGAAACCAACTCTAAAATATATACAAGTTGAGTATGATGAGCCCATTCTAATATGTTGTGATAATACAAGCACCATCAGTCTCTCAAAGAACTCAGTGATGCACTCCAAGACGAAGCACATTCCAATCAAGTATCACTTTCTACAGGAACAAGTTGCAGAGAAGAACGTCAGATTTGAATATGTGGGAACAAAAGAACAAGTGGAAAATATCTTTACAAAACCTCTTCCAATGGAATCCTTTGAATATCTTTGCCAGAGACTAGGAGTAATTTCTACTCCAAAATGAATTCTTTTGAATGCTTATCTTATATGTCTTAGATTTACATGAGGAAACACCATAAATAGGACAGTTCAAGTTGGGGGAGCAATTTCAAGAAGAGTTCATTTAGGGAGAGGATCCCCAAGGACAATTCAATTAAGGGAAGCAACCCCAGATGGGAAGCTACCTTTGCGATTGATGTCAAAGGGGGAGATATTTATTAGATGTAGGATAGAGAGTTAGATGCTTGGAGAGAGAGAAAAGAGGTATGGTTCCAGGGGGAGTGATGGTCACAGGGGTGGCATGAGCGATATGAATTCAATATTGTATCAGATTGTTTCCATCAATGCCAAAGGGAGATATTGTTGATTAATTAGGTTGGTTGTCATTGATGTCAACCCTTGAAGCAAGTCTGGTAGAAAATTTAGGTAGCCCCAATAGTATGATTAAGGGACTTCAATTTGATTTATGTATAATGGTATGAATTTTAATATATTTGCAGATAAGAATATTCTAGATGGATATTACATGTCATGTCAATTCTGGTGATATGCAGAACATCACATAACTCCTCACGGTAAGAGAGTTATGGCTTAGTGAAGTGGAGAAACCTCATGAGTTATCTAGTAGGTCAAAGAAGTCAAATTAATTCTAGAAGCTACTAGAAGAAGTTGACTAGTCAAGTGGGTGAAACTAGGAGTTAGTCATTGTTGGCACATGGGCAGACCTAGGGTTCAACGCTTGAACAACGCACCCACAAAACCCTAACTACTGACCCTTTCGAAAATACCTGCGAGATAGATGAAGTCTCACCTGAGGTAGAGGTAGGGGTGGTTGCAGGACTCCAGTGTCTACAACCTTAGTTGGGACACAGATTTATGATTAAATTACTCTAACAAAGAACTCAATAGTCATCATTCATCAGTTATTAACCCTTATTCACATCATATATCCAAACCCTAATTATAGTGCAACGCAGTATTCAAAAATATCTAACACATTCAAGCACTAAGAACATCAACATAGATCAGATCTAGCATCAAATTCACATCATTAGTCACTAAGGTATCATATTCCTCTAAGAATACATCATTTCACTAAGCATTAATCATATGAACCATAAAACAACCATAATGCACAAAGAAACCACAACAAAGGATATATGTGGTTCACCCCCAACCTGGGGATATGCCCATCAACTCTTCTTCTTCTTATTGTCTTTTGTCAATCATCTACATGCACAGAGCCACAAGGTCCTAGTCCACATAGGATAGGAGATCTGCACACACTTTGCCAGATCCTCCTTCCCTAAGCTAGGTTACATCACAAAGCCTTTACAAAGTCTCTTACAATCACTTGCACTTAGCCTTGCAAGTCTCACACAATATGCACAAAGAATTTACAACTATCACTTGCACTTAGCACATTGGCCTTCACTTGCCCTTAGCACCTTGGCCTTCACTTTCCCTTAGCACTGCCTACTTACATCACCTATATTTATATTTATACATTAAAAAATGGGCCTAAACATGGGTAAACCCATGGGCCGACATCCCATACCCATTTCATAAGCCCAAAACCCAAAAACGCCCTAAAAGGGGCTGAGATTTTGTGATCTCCGCTTCGACTTGCGCTCCACCTTCGACAGCCTGTCGAAGTTCCAAAATAGGTCAAACCTGACCAAGGATCTCCAAAACTTGGTCAAGGGCCAACAATCATGGTTTAAGTTGTTGCAATAAGAAAATAATTACAAATAATTTAGTTGCAACTAGAAGTGGAGAATTAAATATTTATAACACATTGATTTAGAAGTGGACAAGTGGTTAGAAGTGGGTTATCCCTAAAAGAAGGAAAGTGGGTTAAGTTGGTTAGAAGGTAACCCCTTGAGTAAGCTACATGGAATTATAACTAAGAGAGAAAGGCTCTCCCATTATCACCTATTGAATATCATTGAATATCTATTTTGTGAAAGGTTATTTGGGAAGGTATTATTGATAGAGAAGAGTGTGGTAGAAAATTTTTTCCAAGAAAAGTGCGACAGAAAAAGTGTGGTAGGAAAAATGTGGCAGAAAAAGTGCGACAGAAAAATCATGGCAGGAAAAGTGTGGTAGAAAAATCATGGAAGGAAAAGTGTGGCAGAAAAATCGCAGCAGGAAAAGTGCAACAGAGAAATAGAGGTAGGAAAAATGCGATAGAAAAACTGTAGTATTCCAGATATAAAATAGTATGCAAAACATAAATAAATAGCTAGAAATGGTAAAGAAACAATGATATAACTAGAACAATACTAGAGTAATACCATAATAACACCAGAAAGAGAAATTTGATTACTGATAACAATGTTCACTTGCCTCTTAGAGGGGGCAACCTCCAACAGAGCATAGCTCTATTACAATAATATCCAAGACAATATTTCTCATACCCTCTACTTCTATTTATACTAAATCTATCTATCCAAAAGAAAAATCTAGAGGAAGATCCTTCTAGAAGCAGAAGCTTCTATTAGGTATTCTTACATTTGACTTATTCTTCCTTATTGTTAGGCCTTATTAATATTGGCCTTTATTACATAGAATTATATTATTATACCTACATGAGGGGTTAGGGAGGTTAGGTCCCTAACATGCCCTCCCCCTTGAAGAACAACCTTGTCCTCAAGGATTCAAATGAGGGAATTGTTGTAGAATGGTGACCAACTCCCAAGTGGAATCTTCTAGAGGGGTATCTTTCCATTGGACTAACACTTCCTGGATGGTACACTGACAGAGACAACGCTCTCTCTGGGCCAAGAATGTTTGTGGATGCAACCACATGGAACCTTCTTCATCCAACTTAGGGAGACTAGTTTCATTTTGGCACTTAGTTCCAATCACCTTCTTTAAGAAGGAAACATGAAAATCAAGATGGAGCTTCAACTGACTGGGTAGAGCTAACTTATAGGCCATCGATCCCACCCTCTTGAGCACTGTATAAGGACCATAAAATTTGGGTGCAAGTTTATGACAGTGGTGAGATTTGAGTGAAGTCTGATTATAAGGTTCTAGTCGAAGAAATACCTAGTGCCCATCAACAAAATGATGTTCAGAATGACCTTGATCTTCTTGTTTCTTCATGCAATTTAGAGCCATGACCAAATTGTCTTTGAGGGAATGAAGAATATCCTAGCAGATTATAATATTTGTGTCAACCTCTTGAACATTTCAGACCCATAGAATATAGGAGAGAACTGATGGGGGATTTTGGCCATAGATTGCTTCAAAAGGAGGCATGTGAGTATTTGTATGGTAAGAGGTATTTTACCGCCATTCATCTAGGGGTAACCATTGAGCCCACCTATTTTGTCGCTCAGATACAAAACACCTCAAATATGTTTCCAAACACTTTTTGAAAACTTCAATATGGCCATCCATGTAGGGGTGATAGGCAATGATGAGATGTAATTGGGTGCCCTGTAGCTTGAACAATTCTTCCCAAACATTGCTGGTAAAAGTGGGGTCTTTGTCAGAGACAATAGAATTGGGCATGCCATGAAGCTTGAGGATATTATCCATGAATATTTGAGCCACTGTGGCGGTTGTGAATGGGTGTTGAAGCTCACAAAAATGAGCATATTTGGAGAGACAAACGATGACCACCATGATTACTGATTTATTGCCCAATTTAGGTAAGCCAATAATGAAGTCCATAGAAATATCTTGCCAAATAGTAGGGGGAATCAAAAGTGGTTGGAGTGTTCCCAAAGATTTGACAGTTTCTCCCTTGTTGCATTGACAAACCTCACATTCAGCCACAAAGGTGTGGATGTCCTGTTTCATACCCTCCCAGAAAAAAGTACGTTTGATCCACTCACAGGTTTTGGTAAATCATGAATGTCCACCTGTGGGTGAGGCATGAAGTTCAGAAAGCACTTTGGATTTAAGTTGGGATTTCTTGCATAAGTAAAAACGACCTTTGTAGAGAAGTGCTTCATTATGCTACGAGTACCCTAGAGAAACTGAAGAATTGTGTTGCAATTGGTGGAGCAAGCTAGAAATTTTTGGGTGTTGCAACCATTCCTGACAAATAGCTTGGAGACATCATGGTACAATGAAGGAGAGGGAAAAAGGGGACCTTTCTTCTTCATATTTCTGGGAAAGAGGGTCAACCACTACATTTTCCTTTCCCTTCTTGTAAATGATCTCATAATTAGAGCCAAATAGCTTGGTCACCCATTTTTGATGTGTCGGGGATGAAATTCGTTGTTCAAGGAAATACTTGAGACTCTGATGATAAGTTTTGATTTGGAATTATTCACCCAATAAATAAGGATTCCAAAGATCCACAACATGCATAATAGATAACATTTCCTTTTCATAAGTGGATTGGCCCAAATGTTGCTCTAAAAGTTGTTTTCTAGTGAAGGCCAAGGGCCTGCCATCCTGCATGAGGATGACCTGAATTCCTTTCCCAGAAGCATCACATTCTAATATGAATGTCTTTGAGAATTTTGGGAGTGCAAGGATAGGGGTCGAGGAAATAACATCTTTTAAGGCTTGGAAGGCATGATCTGCAGTTTAAGTCCAAGTGAAGGCATTCCTTTTAAGGAGGGAAGTGAGAAGAGTTGCAATCTTTCCATAATTTCAAACAAACTTCCTATAATAGCTCGTTAAACCTAGAAAGCCACACAATCTCTTAAGATTTTTAGGGTGAGGCCAATATTGCATAGATTCAATTTCTTAAGTTCTACTTGGACACCATCCTTGCCGACAATATGACCCAGGTATTCCACTTCTAAGACACCAAAGGCACATTTAGATTGTTTGAGAAAAAGTTGGTTCTTAGAGAGTAGATGGAGAACTTGATTCACATGGGAGAGATGGGATGACCAAATTTTACTATAGATGAGAATATCATCAAATAAAACTAAGACGAAATGACAAAGAAAAGGACGAAAGACATGATTCATAAGACTTTGGAAAGTGGAAGGAGAATTACACAAGACAAAGGGAATTACCAAGAATTCACAATGACCCTCATGAGTGAAAAATGAAATATTGGGAATGTATTCTTCTTTCATATAGATCTGGTGGTAGCCAAAACGTAGATCCAATTTGGTGAAGTACTGAGAACCACTCAATTCATCCAAGAGGTCATCAATGACAGGAATGGGGAATGTGTCTTTGATTGTGAGTTTGTTGAGGGCATGGAAATCAAGACACATGTGCCAAGTACCTTATTTCTTGAGTACCATGACCATAGGGGAAGAATAGGGGCTAGTACTAGGACAGATAACAATGAATTCTAGTAATTCATGATTTTTTTTCTCAATTTCATTCTTCTGGGAAAAGGGATGGAAATAAGGACGAACATTGGGAGTAAGACTTCCAAAGATGAGAGATATGGAATGATAATGGATGCCATGGGAAGGGGGAAGTTATTTGGGGGTGGTAAAAACAACTTGGTGGTGGGAGAGGATAGATTGGAGGTCAAAATGCATAGAAGGTGTCTCAATAGCATGAATGGAGTGGAGTTGGGATATAATTCTTGAATGAACGTTTTTGAGGATCTTTTTCATGCGATGGAAACTGATGATCTCCGAGGAGCCTGCTGTGATGCCCTGGAACTTATATTGTTGTCCCTCCTATTGGAATCACATGGTTAAGTCCTTAAAATCCATGAGAATGGGGCCTAGAGTGTGTAACCATTCGGAACCAAGAACAATGTCACAACCACCCATGTCTATAGAAAACATATGGGATTTCAGGTGACACTGACCAATTTGGAGTCACAAATTTTCATATCTTCCCCCAAATTTTATGGAACCACCATTGAAAATCATGATTTGAAAAATATTGACAAAACAGATGTAACAATTGACTTCTTGGGAAATGTGGCGATAAATAAAGTTATGGGTTCTACCACTGTCCACAAGGATGATGAATTTATGATTTTTGACGTAACCAATTAATTTGAGAGTATGGGGAGCAGAGAAGCCAGTGAGGGCATTAAGTGAAATCACCGGGTCAACTTCGGGTGGGTCGGAGGGTAGGGTGAGTTCATATAGTGGTGGTAGTTCCTCCACTGGTGGAACAACTACATCTTCATCAAAAAGATCCTCAGTCACATCCATAATTTTTTTTTTTCCTTACACTTGTTCTCGGGAAAATATTTTTCATCACAATTATAACAAAGAACCTTGAGTTTACGTTCAACCATTTCATCCCTTAATTTATGGATCTTGAGGGGAGTTGCAAGAGGAGAAAAATTAGTGGGTTTAGGGTGAGGAGGAAAGGAGGGTTTGCGGGTTTGGGAGAAGACAATTTGTTGGGCTTCCTTGGATTGTTGAGTAGCTTCAAACCAAGTCTAGGGGCATTCCATGATAACATGAGCACGAATTTCATATTTGAGGCCACTGATAAATAATTCCCTAAAGAAAGCATCAGACATGCCCTCCATTCTAAAACCCAAGTGCTCAAATGTGACAATAAAGTCTTCCACTATGCCAGATTAATTTAACTTGGTCAAATGACCTAAATGGTGGGTGTTAGAGTCAAAGCAGTCATAAAGTTCGACCATGAATTGTGTCCAAGAAACATACGCTTGGCATGCCTTCTTTCGCCATTTCCACCATTTTCATCGTTCCAAATCCAAATATAGGACACCATAACAAAGCTTGGCTAAATCATCAGTAATTCCATGTAAAGAGAAATAATGTTCCATTTGGGTGACCCATCTTGTGGGATCTGATCCATCAAATGTTTTCACCTCAATTCTAGGAGAGGGGAGGTATCGATAAAACTGGGTAGTAT
The DNA here is from genome assembly GCA_000966675.3 of Picea glauca. Lineage (NCBI taxonomy): Eukaryota > Viridiplantae > Streptophyta > Pinopsida > Pinales > Pinaceae > Picea > Picea glauca. The sequence goes on along the minus strand of JZKD02S0002342.1, from coordinate 246,132 downwards.
GCAGACCTTGGTAATGGGAAGATCCATGGACATCTTGGTAAGATGGTTGTTCATAAGAGGAAGGGTTTTGGAAACAACCCACGAAGTGTTCAAAGGTGGATTTGAGGCCTTTGAGGTCTTTGATGTGGGAACATTGTTCCTTGAGGATATCAAAAGATGAATTGATTGAGATAATGTTGGCAATGATAGTCTTGATGTGTTCCTTGTTCTGGTAGTTGTCAAAAATCAAGGAATTGAGTTCTTGGGCTCTTGTGGTAGCCATTTGGAAAAAAGGGGCAGGAAATTGGTATAGGGGAAACAAAAGGGGTGTGGATGGTTGGGTGGGACCACTGAGAAGAAGGGTGTCAAATGATAGGTACCACTGCTATCAGGGAGAAAAGGAGAATCCAATGGGATAGGGGCCAAATAAGGGTGTCAGAGAAGGGTCAGGTCCACAAAAAAAAATTGTGGTAAAAAATGATTGGTATCACTAGAATTGGGGAAAAGAGAGGAACCCAGTGGAATAGGTCCCAAATAAGGGTGTCGGCGGGACCATTATACTCCTACAGAGTTACACTCTAGCCTGAATAATACTGTAGTGATGAAATTCCCAAATTCTTAACAGGAAGAAATGTGTAGTAATTTCACAACCAGAATGTAGAAGGTGCAGTTGCGCGACAATAGATCTTGTCTGTACAATTTTGTTTTTGTTTTTGTTCCAAGTGGTAAGATATTCAAGGTTTCTACAGACAAGGGTTTTCCCTATTCTATATCTCTCTCATATACGTGCAGGGTCCAAAAATAGTACTCGACCCAATATCTAGGGCACCAACTAAGGAGGCTAGATTGGGCCCTTAGTCGTACTACACGACTACCTAGGTACTAGAGAGTATCTTCTCGAGTGTTTTTCTCAGTGGCACTATAGCAGTCAGGAGGCCGATCATTTTAGCTATGGAGGGATTCATGAAATCTAGGCCGATCTGTATACAGGTGTTGTCTGATGCACTGTCTATCGAAGGGGTACCAACAAGGGTTAAAAGGGTGGCCAAAAAATGTGCTCTTAAGTACCACTTGTATTTCTTGCATGTATGACTCCCCGACTGTGGGTTTATGTGTGTAACGACAAATATTTGTAGATTTAAGATTCCATAATATGTCTCTACCATAAAAAAATTTAACCCACAATTTTATGCCAAGGAAGGTGCTCTGATACCACTTGTAGTATTCCAAATATAAAATAGTATTCATAATAGAAATAAATAGCTAGAAATGGTAGAGAAACAATTATAGAACCAAAACAATACCAGAATAACACCAGAATAACACCAAAAAGAGCACTTTGATTACTGATAGCAATGTTCACTTGCCTCGTCGAGGGGGAAAACTCCAACATAACAAATCTCTATTACAATAATATACAAGACAATATTCCTCATACCCTCTACTTCTATTTATACTAAATCTATCTATCGAAAAGAACAATATATAAGAAGATCCTTCTAGAAGTGAAAGATTCTATTAGGTCTTCTTATATATGACTTATTCTTTCTTATTGCTAGGCCTTATTAGTATTGTCCTTTATTACATGGAATTATATTATTCTACCTACGTGAGGGTTTATGGAAGTTAGGTCCCTAACAAAAACCACTACAAAAAAACAGCGGAAAAAAAAGGGTGCCAAAAAAATTGCGTCAGAAAAATTCAGACAGGAAAAGCGTGGCAGAAAAATTACGGCAGAAAAATCGCGGCAGCAAAATCATGACAGCAGAACCCTACAAGAAGAAAAACAGTATGGTTTTCATATGTGTAGTGTTGAATTTATGAATCTGGTTGATTTTTTTCCTTGTAAATATGTTGGATTCCCTATTGGAAGTTTAGGGCTTACTGTAGAGTTGATTTGAGGCAGATCTACTGAAGTTTAGTATTGGTTCATATTTGAGGGATTTTGGTTGAGGTATGTTGTTGAAGTTATTGGTATAGATAGAGGTTGTATAACATTGAGGTTTTAGCACATGGTTTGAGGTACAAACTTGAGGTATAGTGTTTAAGGTATATGTGATTACATCAGATTGGTTGATGAGTATACAATGACAGGTTTCTCAGTGACATATTTGACAGAACAGGTTGTGAGAGTGACATATTCAATTTCTACATTTGGCACTTATATTTTTGGGCAGTTGGATGGGGCAAGGATAGGTGGTTTTAGCCACCTTCCGGTTTTATCTAGAGAACATAGGTGGTTTTAGCCTCCTTCTAGTTGCAACTAGAGAATTGAAGAGTTGGAGCTTCCCTCAGGTTGTAGCTGGAAAAAGGGGGTCAGAGCCTCCTTCGAGGTGCAGTTGGAAAACAAAGGAAGTTGGTGCTTCCAAAGAATGTAATTCTTAAAGAAAAATAAGAAAAATCATTCTGTGGTTTTCTCCCACATTTGTTTTCCACGTAAAAAATATTGTTGTACTGTGTATGTGTATGATTGTTCATTTGTTCATGGTTTGTTTCCTCTACACTTATTGGATGATAATGCTATATTGATCATAAATATAAATAACACTTTCATATTGTGGTTAAAAGGATTTAAAATATCTATTACTGATTCACCCCCCCTCTCAATAATCCAAAACACATTATAGATGAAGTTAATGTGTGACAAAATAATGTGTATTCCTTCGATATAAATTTCCAATGGGCTATTGTGCACCTAAAACGATGATCTTATGCAAAAGTTACGACCTCGGGAAGTTGATGTACCAACTTACCCTATCAAGGCCCACATGAATTTTGGCGCTTCATTTCCTAGGGTTAGGTTTTTGGATGTTTATGGTTTTTTGATTACTTCTTGATGCTTAAAAGGCTTGAAGGACTCATTATAATGGGCTCATATGAATTCGTGTATTAACCACATCTCAACTAAGAGATTAGCTACCATCGTTCGAGCACGATTGTTTCATTCTGCATTTTACAGTTTCAACAAATTTCTTTATTGAATAGAAGTTAAGTTTTAATGTATCTCTATTATTGTTCTCTGTATATCTTTGTTAATTTTATATATCTGTGTTTCATTTCATTCCGCTCATAAATATAGATCAATGGTATCAGAGTGGTCTTCTCTTCATTTGTTTCTCTATGCATGTCCCCAACGAGGTCAGGGTATATGTAATTGGGACTTGAACTAGTTGAGCTTTTACAAGATCGGCCTCACTGAACCCGATGACCGCCCATGGGGGAAGAAAAGAGAGACGATGGGGTAGAACATCCCTTTAAACTATTTCTCGAGGAATCCCTCATGCGAAAGACGAATGAGATTATGGATAAATTTGCACAAATCCTTCGACAGATGCCAACATGTGACACATCTTCCTTGATCGGAGGCGTTGCCCCCTTCAAGGTATAGATCAATTTGGATATTCCTATATTTGGAGGTCAAATAGATGCAAATGTTGTAGACAAATGGTTAAACCTTCTGGAAGGGTATTTGTGTGTCCATAACTTTTCGATAGAGAAAATATTACATTTGCGCTCCTTAAGGCACTCCCCGATGTCAAAGATTGGTGGGATACTTTATGTGAGAAAAAGGAAATAGAGATATCTACATTATTTTTAGTCACACCCACTTGGGGTTATTTTAGGGATTCTATTAAGGAACACAACTATCCTATTGGAAGTTATGACGAATTATATACAAGATAGACTACACTGTAACAGGAAAGGGACCAAATAGTGCCAAATTTCACCAATGTCTTCCATACCTTGTGCACCAAGATGGGTATCAAAGACTCTGAGTGACATATGATGCTCAAGTACCGTGATATTCTAGATAGATACATCTAGACATAAATGGAGTTTCTAGACATCTCTTCCTTGGGAGTGGCCTATCGATATTATGTCAAAATCGAGCATAAGCTTAAACAAAAGATGCGACAGTTTGGGTCTACGAACCCCTCATAGTAAAAGTAGGGAAAATGAATCCCCAAATTGCAAAACAAAGGGAATAGAAAGGATGGATAGACTCAAGACAACCAGTCTAAATTGAAAACAAAAAAATACAATGGGAAGATAAAGAAACACATCGGGAAGTGGTGTGAGTTCCATAAGAGCCCCTGGAATAACACCATTGAATGCTGCTCAAAGCAGTCATTGGTGGCCAAGGTGAAAGCCTATGAATCAGATGTGGGAAATGACTCCAAGTCAGAACCAAAAAAGGGATATATATCATTGACACATAACCCAGTGCCACCGTTGCTACCACCAAGGTCGAACATGGTGAACCTGATGAACCATAGGAAGGTGAGCACCTCTTTAATTTATATATGTGGGTGAAGGGTACTCAATTGCACTTCATCATTGGTAGAGGTATCCTGAAGAACCTCATCTTAGCAGAGGTCTTCAAGCAGTTGGATCTACTGACAACACCACACCCACAATTGTACACCATTAGATAGCTCCGTCAAGGGAGTGATCTCTACGTCAACCAACAGTGCCACCTACAATACGACATCAAGCCATTCAAAGATGAGGTATTGTGTGATTTCACCCCCTTGAATTTTGTGATGTTATTTTGGGCCAACCTTATTTATGGAAACATCATGATGTATATGAGTCTAGGCCTTATAGTGTTATTATTACTTTGGACAGGAAATTGTACAGGATATCCGAGGTAGTACCACCTATTTTTATTTCCTTGATATTTTCCAACCAATGCATGAAGGTCATCTCTCAGACCCGTAAGTTTTTCTTCTTTGTGGTTCTCTTTCAAAGTGAGTGGAAGGTTGCTGCCACATCCATGGCCTCCATGACAGGTCTCTCCATGCAGTAGAAGAAAGTGGATAAGGTCATGGAATAATAAAAACACATCTTCTCCTCACCCATTGGGGTACCTCTACACTGTTAGGTCAAGCACTCAATCGATATGACCTGCGACGCACCGCTACCCAATGGGACAATCTATCACCACTCTTTTTCAGAAAATGAGGAAATCAAGCACTATATCTAAGAGCTACTCGAAAAGGGGAACATTCGACCAAGTTCATCACCTTGTGGAATCCCAATTGTGTTGGTGTAGAAGAAATACGAGACATGGTGACTCTGCATTGATTATTGGTCCCTAAATAAAATCACAGTCAAGAATTGATACCCAATTCCATGAATTGATGATATCTTGACCATATTAAAGGGGGAAAATACTTCAGTAAGATTGATCAAAATTTTGGCTAACACCAAGTCCCAATAGAGAAGATTGTTATATGGAAGACTACCTTCAAGTCCAAAGAAGGTATTTTTGAATGGTTTTTCATGCCCTTTGGCTTGATAAATTCCCCAACAACTTTCATGAGGATGATGGAAGATATCTTGTGTCCTTTCACCAATTATTTTTTGGTGGTTTATTTGGATGACATCCTGACATAGACCCCCAACCCACAGGTCAAGATCTGCTCAAAGGATTGTTCAAATGTCCTTGAGCCTAAGTGGCTCTTTTGGATCCCTATCGGAATCTTCAATGAATCAATCCACAGGTCCTTATGAGTGTGCCCATGTGATCAAACACCAGGAGTCACCCAAGTATCCTTGACCATGATGGCGTCACCCCAGGCACCTACCTCTGCAGGTACCGCGCCTGATCTCCTGATCTTAAGGATCGTTCTAAATTACCCTCGAGTCAGAGTGGCTCCTTTGATTCTCCCCTGGAATCCTTATTAATATTTGACCCATAGGTCTGTCCTGCTCATTACAACCCTTAGGCCTGAGCGCTTCTCCATTCTCAACAGAAAATAAAAATCGGGTTTCGGGTTTTTCCAATCCCCGATGTCACCAACACTTGCTTCCTTGAATCCCCGATCTCCGATATCCTGATGCGCTTCATTTTTTCTTCAGTCCTCCTAGCTATGATCCCAGTCCACACGACCCTACCTTATATGACCACAATCCTATCTCTTATCGGGATTCGGCGTTTCGAGTGTAAATATGTATTGGCCTCTTGTCCACGGGATCCCCGATTTCCCGACTCTCGATTTCCCGACAATTGAATTTTCCTTTTGGGGAATTTCCCGAAGGCTTCGATCTCAGCCACACATCCTCAAGGATGGAGGGTCCTTGCTGATCCTCGCTATTTCGCGATTCACGATTTCAAATGCTCCGGTTTCCTTGTCTTCAGGATTCGCGAAATGCCAAAACCCGATATGTTGATTTGGCTTCCCTGTCAGGATTTCCCCTGATAGCCTCGATTGTCGCCACGCGTCCTCTAGAGATGAACGACCCTGATTTGCTCTCAGGGTCTCTGTGACTTCAAATTCCTGATGCCTCATTTTTGTGATTCCCGATTTCACGAATGTTGAAATCCCGATGACCACGCCTCTCGTCAGAACTTTGCTCCTCCCGTCCACGAAGCTTAACCTTCGTACAACTCCTGGTCAATACAACGGCTGATGGGTATCTATGTGCATATCTAGTGGTCCAAAATCTCCTGATCTTGAACTCCAGATGCAATTGTAACCCCCTCACTTCTCTGGCAGATCTGACGGCTGGCGGGGTTTTGCTAATCCTCCCCACAGATTCCTGACCGTCGATTTCTTCCCTTTGATGATTTCTACAAAGGAAAACCAAGAACTCCTCCTTAGACTTATCCGCTTGCACTACAAACTTCTAATGTCCTTCAATGTTTTCAAAGGCCTTACTCCTCCAGAGCTTCTCACAACTTTGAGCCTCAAAGAGGGTCCTTGCACGCACTCCTTGCGGCAACCTTCAGATACTTTCAAATATCTGAGAACCCTTCGACTCTACGCACACCTGCAGCAGCAGTCTTTCAAGAATTTTCTCAGGTTCGCAACCCTGAGACCTCACTTGGCCTGCGCACTCCTTGCACGACTCCTGTGCCCAAATTCACTCTGGGTGAACGAGAATAAGAGTTAAACTACCTGAGCCCTTCGTCAACGCACTCCTTGTGGATGACTTCAACTGCACTCCTTGTAGGAATATCTTGCTCAGATAGAGAAACAATTGAAACTCATTCTTCTTACTCTTCCTCTCTCAGATTTCAAACCCTCAAAAAGAAATCATTCATACATAGCATAAAAGAAATTGCATGACAGAAAGAATAAACCATTCATGAACGTAACATTCAAATATGCATACACTGAGAATAAGTAAACACCATGAGTTTGAATCACAACTTTCTTTATATAAATTCAGAAATTTTGTACATGGAGTCTGCTACACAACTCTCTGCTTCTCTTCTTCCTCTGCAGTCATGCTAATGTTACAATACACAATGAGGGTGTCTATATCCATTTTTCCCCCTTTCTTTCTAAAACTGTCTAATCTAATATTCAATTCTACCTACCTATTTCATCTCAACATAAATGCCTCTATCTACTTCAGACGAGAGCGAGACGTTGAAGGTCTGATTACAATATAAAAGTACGCCTCTCTTTACTATCACATTTAAGGTTGGCGCATTATCTTCGAGACAATTTAAAAATTTGTGCTGGGCTTGTCCAACTGTCCTTCACTTCCGCGCTGGCTCGCTTGATGTGGGCAATGCTCTTGCATCATACTCCCTCGCTTGAAAATCTTCATGGGCTCCTGTCCATGAGCTCGCTCACAGTTCATCCATGCCTCTGTATCTCTACTTCATTCTCCCAGCTGGCATCTTCAACTGGATGGTCCTTCCACTTGACCAAATATTCAAAGTACTGCTTTCTTCTGGTCTTCTTACCCACTCGTTTATCCAGTATCCACTCCATTTGTGGCTTATCTGCAATTGGCATATTCTTTCACCACTGAACCTCTGACTGTTCATCATTTGTTCCTGCTTCCTCATCTTTGTATGGGTATAAATCTGAGACATTGAATATCAGAGAAATTCCGATCCCATCGGGTAATTCAATCTCATAAGCATTTTCTCCAATTTTCTTCAAGACCCTACATGGTCCGATCTTCTTCATCTTCAATTTATTATACGTTCCTCTCAGGAACCTTTCCTTTCTCAGATGTGCCAAAATCAAGTCACCAACTTCGAATTGAAGTTGTCTTTTGTGTTAATTTGCTCTCCGCTTATACTCCTGATTTGAATTCTGCAACTGCTCCTTCACTCGGCTGTGAAGTTCCTTCATCGCTTATGCGAAATCTTCTACACTAGCACTCCTAGTTGCATTCTGTTTTGAATCCCTCAATTCAGAAATTCCCCTCGGCTGTATGCCATAAAAAATCTGAAATGGACTCTGTCCTGTACTTCTGTTCACTGAGTCGTTATACGCAAACTCTGTCTGCGGAAATATATTGTCCCAACTGCTGTGGTGCTCTGTCACCAAGCTTCTCAGAAAATATCCTAGACTTCTGTTTACCACTTCTGTGTGTCCATCCATCTGAGGATGATAAGCCGAACTAAATAACAAGTTAGTTCCCAGATTCTTCCATAAGGTTCTCCAGAAATTCCCTATGAACTTCGTATCTCTGTCCGAAACTATGCGCCTTGGCAAGTCGTAAAGTCGAATGACTTCTTTGAAAAATAGGTTCGTGATGTGAGTCGCGTCACTGGTTTTCTGACATGGGATAAAGTGTGCCATCTTGGAAAATCTATCCACCACCACAAAGATCAAATCAAATCCTCTTTGCATCCTTGGCAACCCCAATGAGAAATCCATGTTAATTTCATCCCACGGCTTCTCAGGTATGTGTAATGGTTGATAAAAACCTGCATTCTGCTTCCTTCCCTTTGAACGCTGGCAAATTCTGCATTTGTCTACAAATCTTTTGACCTCTAATCGCATCCCTAGACAAAAGTATGATTCACTCAGCTTTGAGAATGTTTTTTCATGACCGAAGTGTCCGACCAATCCTCCACTGTGTTTCTCCTTTAGCAGATTCTCCCTCATGGAACAATTCAGAATACATAGTTGATTTCCCTTAAACAACAATCCTTCCTGGATCATGTATTCGACCCATTTGCTGCTATTTCTGAGAACTGGATTCTCAACTGCTTCATACGCTTCCTTAAAGTCTGGGTCATCTACGTAGATGTCCCTGAGATCATCAAAACCCAATGTTTTGACTTTGAACTCCTGCAACAGCAAACACTTCCTGCTCAAAGAATCAACAACTTTCCTAGCAGTACCTGAAATATGTTTAATTACAAAAGTGAAATTTTGCATGTATTCCACCCATTTTACATGTCTCTAATTCAACTTTTCCTGTTGAGTCACAAACTGCAGTGCATGATTGTCACTGTATAAGACAAACTCTTTGGGAATTAAGTAATGTCTCCATTTCTTTAATGCCTGTACAATAGCATAAAATTCCTTATCATCAGTGGAGTATTTCACTTTCGCTTCATTCAGCTTCTCGCTGAAGTATGCTATTGGCATGTCTTCTTGACTCAAGACTGCCCCTATTGCGAATCCACTTACATCACATTTCACTTGAAATGTCTTTTGAAAATCAGGCAACACCAGAATTGGTTGTTTCGTGATCTTCCTCTTCAACAAACTGAAACTTTTCTCAGCCTCTTCAGTCCAGTGAAAAGACTTGTGTCTTTTCTTCACAGTATCCATCATCGCTGCGCTAATTTCACTGAAATTCCTGATGAACTTTTGGTAGAAACTAGCCAATCCATGAAAACTTCTCACCTCAAAGATATTCTTCGGCAATGGCCAATTTTTTATTACCTCCACTTTATCTGGATCCATCCTCAACTCATATGCAGAAATAACAAATCCCAAGTAAATGAGCTCTGTCTTCATGAATGAGGATTTCTTCATGTTTATGAGTAGCTTCTCTTGCTGTAATCTTTTCATCACAATCGTTAAGTGTTTCAGATGCTCGTCCCTTGTTTTACTGAAGATCAGTATGTCATCTAAATACACAATGACAAATTTCCCGATGAACTCTTTCAGGACTTCATTCATCAACCTCATAAAGGTGCTTGGCGCATTTGTTAAGCCAAATAGCATAACAAGCCATTCATACAACCCTTCGTTTGTTTTGAATGATGTCTTCCACTCATCACCTTCCCTGATGCGAATCTGATGATAACCACTTTTCAAATCAACCTTTGAAAAATACTTTGCTCCACTCAAGCAATCCATCAGATCATCCATCCTCGGCAATGGAAATCTGTACCTGATGGTTATCTTGTTAATGGATCTCGAGTCAGTACACATCCTCTAGCCTCCGTCTTTCTTTGGACTGAGTACTATTGGAATAGAACACAGACTCAAGCTTTCCCTGACCAAACCTTTGTCCAACAACTCCTGAACTTGTCTTTTGACCTCTTCATTCTCTTGCGGTGTCAATCTGTACACGGATTTATTAAGCAAAATAGCTCCTAGTATGAGATCAATATGGTGAATCACACTCCTGATTGGTGGCAATGAACGAGGTAATTCGTCCACTACTATATCAGCGAACTCTTCCAGAAATTCCTGAATTTCTTCTGGAAAATCATCCACTCTTGTGCTAGTCAGAACAATCTTTGGTTTTCTGACCACAATGAACTGTGGATCCTCCTTCTTCTTGACCTCTGTAAGAAGTTCCTTCCCACTCATGAGAAGTACTGTGTTGCTTACTTTCGGCTTCACCTCCTTATCTTTGATTGGAAGCAACATGTGTGTCCTCCCATTCTTCTTCAGGGTGTATGTATTCATTCTTCCATCATGAATCACATTCCTGTCATACTGCCATGGTCTACCCAGCAATAGATGACAAACATCCATAGGAATGACATCACATAATATCTTATCATTATACCCTCCTATCTTAAATTCAACCAAACACTGTTTAGTGAAATTTACCTGATGTCCTTTTTGTAGCCATGAAACTCTATATGGACTCAGATGATTAGTCGTCTCTAGCTCCAGCTTCTCTACCATCTCTGTAGATACGAGATTATCCGTGCTACCACTATCTACGATGACCTTGCATACCCGGTCCTTGGTTTTTCAACCAGTTCGAAAAAGACTGTTTCTTTGCATTGAATTCTCCACCTCCTTCTCGGGTGTCAAAAGGAATTTTCGCATCATCAACGATCTTCCATCTTCAGCGTCTTCTGCCTCAACATATCACCTCTGTGCTTCAGCGATGCGAGCTTCTCCAACGTCCTTATTTTTATCTAGACACTTGTAAGACTTATGCCCATTCTTCCTGCATGTGAAGCATGTGATTACTCCACCTCTTCCTCTTCCTCTACCTCTAGTACAAGGAAAAGTGTTGTTGTCAGCATAATCTCCTCTCTGCTCACTATGTTGTCCTCTTTGTTAAGCATATTGCTGCCCTTGCTATGAGGTTCCACCTCTCTCAGTTTGAGTCTGAGATTTTTTCTAGTCCTCCTTGGGCTTCTGATATTTGTCCCAGGCAACTGATTTTCCTTTGGGTTGAATTATGCCTCGACCTCTTTGAATTTTCTTTCGGCTCAGCTTCTCTTCTGCTTTCAGAGCCATCTGATAAGCATCTTCCACCATTCGGATGGTTACCATGCTCATCTCATCCTAAATGTCATACCTCAGGCCATTCATGTACCTGGAAACCTTTTCATCATCGTTCTCCTGATGACCTGCCCTAATGTTCAACTTGTAAAATTCCTCAGTGTATTCTTTCACCATCATCAACTTCTATCTCAGGTTCTGCATTCTCCTAAACAAAGTAATTTGGTAATCTCTCAAGATGAATTTCGCTTTTAGCTTTGCGATCATTCTGTCCCAGCTCTTGATATTTTGCTTGCCTTTGCAGCGTCTGTCAGCTTGTAGTTCATCCCACCACAATGTTGTGTGTCCCTTCAATCTTGTGACAACATGCTTGACCTTCTTGTCTTCTTCAACATCTTCATAGTCGAAGTATGTGTCCAGAGATCTAATCTAGTCTAGAAGCTCCTCTACATCCAAGTTTCCTTCATAAACTGGAATGTCCATCTTCACCTTTGTACCCATTCTAGAAATAGCTTTTATCAAACGTTCGTTTGCGGCATCTTCGGCTACAAATTCTTCTTCTTCATATCTAGTATCATCTTCATTTTCGAACTCACTGATATCTCCTACATCAGTTGTGCGCCTCTGTTTTGTCTCCACGTCCACAAGTCTGGCGCGTATGTTATGAAGATCTCTTTCTACTTTTGGATTCTTCACTTGCCTACCCCTTCCTCTGGACATCTCCCTTTCCTCTTCCAGATCGGGTGATTGTCTATCTCTTCTCCTCAGCGGCATGGTGAATTCTCCTTTTCCCTGCTATAGAAAGAAAATAAACTTTTCTGTGCTCTGATACCACTTGATGGCGTCACCCTAGGCACCTACCTCAGTAGGTCTCGTGCCTGATCTCCTGATCTTAAGGATCATTCTAAATTACCCTCGAGCCAGAGTGGCTCCTTTGATTCTCCCCTAGAATCCTTATTAATATTTGACCCACAGGTTTGTCCTGCTCGTTACAGCCCTTAGGCCTGAGCGCTTCTCTATTCTCAACAGAAAATAACAATCGGGTTTCGGGGTTTTCTAATCCCCGATGTCACCAACACTTGCTTCCTCAAATCCCTGATCTTCGATATCCCGATGCGCTTCCTTTTTTCTTCAGTCCTCCTAGCTATGATCCCAGTCCACACGACCCTACCTTATATGACCATAATCTTATCTCTTATTGGGATTCGGGCTTTCGAGTGTCAATATGTATTGGCCTCTTGTCCACGGGATCCCCGATTTCTCGACTCTCGATTTCCCGACTCTCGATTTCCTGACGATTTCCCAACAATTGACTTTTCCTTTCGGGGAATTTCCCAAAGGCTTCGATCTCGGCCACGCATCCTCAAGGATGGATGGTCCTCGCTTCTCCTTGCTATTTCATGATTCGCGATTTCAAATGATCCGGTTGCCTTGTCTTCAGGATTCGCGAAACGCCGAATCCCGATATGCTGATTTGGATTCCCTATCGGGATTTCCCCCGATAGCCTCGATTGTCACCACGCATCCTCTAGAGATGAACGACCCTGATTTTCTCTCAGGGTCTCTATGACTTAAAATTCCTGATGCCTCATTCTCTTGATTCCCGATTTCATGAATGCCGAAATCTCGATGACCATGCCTCTCATCAGAACTTTCCTCCTCCCATCCACGAAGCTTAACCTTCATGCAACTCCCGGTCAATCCAATGGCTGATGGGTATCTATGTGCAGATCCGGTAGTCCACAATCTCATGAGATTGAACTCCGGATGCACCTGTAACCCCCTCACTTCTCTGGCATATCTGACGGCTGGTGGGGTTTCGCTAATCCTCCCCACAGATTCCTGACCATCGATTTCTTCCCTTTGATGATTTCTATGAAGGAAAACCAAGAACTCCTCCCTGGACTTATCCGCTTGCACTACAAACTTCTAATGTCCTTCAATGTTTTAAAGGCCTTACTCCTCCAGAGCTTCTCACAACTTCGAGCCTCAAAGAGGGTCCTTTCACGCACTCCTTGCGGAAACCTTCAGATACTTTCAAATATCTGAGAACCCTTCGACTCTGCGCACACCTGCAGCAGCAGTCTTTCGATATTTTTCTCAAGTTCGCAACCCTAAGACCTCACTCGGCCTGCACACTCCTTGCACGGCTCCTGTTCCCAAATGCACTTTGGGTGAACGAGAACAAGAGTTAACCTACCTGAGCCCTTCGTCAATGCACTCCTTGCGGACGACTTCAACTGCACTCCTTGCAGGAATATCTTGCTCAGATAGAGAAACAATTGAAACTCATTCCTCTTACTCTTCCTCTCTCAGATTTCATACCCTCAACAAGAAATCATTCATACATAGCATAAAATCAATTGCATGACAGAAAGAATAAACCATTCATGAACGTAACATTCAAAGATGCATACACTGAGAATAAGTAAACACCATGAGTCTGAATCACAACTTTCTTTATATAAATTCAGAACTTCTGTACATGGAGTCTGCTACACAACTCTCTACTTCTCTTCTTCATCTGCATTCATGCTAATGTTACAATACACAATGAGGGTGTCTATATCCCGTTTTCCCCCTTTCTTTCTAAAACTGTCTAATCTAATATTCAATTCTACCTACCTATTTCATCTCAACATAAATGCCTCTATCTACTTTAGACGAGAGCAGGACGCTCAAGGTCTGATTACAATATAAAAGTAAGCCTCTCTTTAATATCACATTTAAGGTTGGAACATTATCTTCGAGACAATTTCAAAATTTGTGCTGGGCTTGTCCAGCTGTCCTTCACTTCCGTGCTGGATCGCTTGATGTGGGTGATTCTCCTGCATCAGACCACAACAAAGTCACGCCCTTCCAAATTTGGACTTTCATATTTTGCAATGTTGCGCTTTCCATTGTCGAGTTTACAGCTCCTGAACCCACTGAAACCCGAAATGGAAATTCTCCGAAATGTATTCACCAAAGGCTGGCTTCTCACAGAACTTTACACTGATTCAGAATTTTGGACTTCGTGACTTCGTGAATCCTGATGCAAGACTTCCAGATCTCCAACCTACGAAACCCCCAAATAGTCAACGAAGCTTGACTCCGCCTGGCGACAAGTGCGCCACCTATCTTCTCCACTGCCCTCTGTTTCTGACACGGATCCTTGCCACCTGTCTCTTCAACCTTTCCGGCTTTTAGGACTTTTTATCCCAAAGCACTGCCTCCTCTGGTTCCTGACACCCGAAGTGCCGAAATCCTAAAACTCCATGCCAATTCCTGTCGCAACTCGTGACTTCGGAACTTTCGTTCCACTGCGCTCAACTCCTTGTTGTCAGGATCCCCGAAATGGAGAAATGATATAATGGCTTGTGCAAAGCATGTTCAATGGTCCACATTGATTCTTGATCTTAGAGTGATGAGTTCTCCCACCTATAACCACCCTGCAACTTCTCTAGATCCTACGGTCCTTTATATTTTGTGAATTCTCCATAGATAATTTTGACCGCTCGTTTCTCCTGGAAAACTTCTTCGAAATACACCAAGGTTCTTTCGCTTCTGAACTTTACTTCTACTGGATGACTTCAAACCTTGTCTCCCTTTGAAGTAGTTCTACCTCTGTCCTCCTTTGAAGTGTTAAAAGTTACTATTCCTCTTGAGCTTTCACTTACAAACCTAGACCTCCAAAAGGGTTCTTGCACGCACTCCTTGTGACACTTCTTCAAATACTTCTAAGTATTTGATTTCTTGACTCTGTGAACCTCCTACAATATAAGTCCTCAAATCCTTCCCTTAGTTGATAAGTCCTAAGCTTTCAACCGGCCTACACACACCTTTCATGGCTTCTGTGCTTCACTTGCACCTCTACAGGAATGAGAACAACGGTATCCCTCCTAATCTTTTAGAGATAAACTATGAACCTTTGTCAATGCACTCCTTGCAGACGTTTCACTGCACTCCTTGCAGGACTTTCACTTAGGATGAGAAAAAATTGAAAATCATTCTCTTTCTCTCTTAGACTTCAAACATTCAACATGAAATCATACATGCACAATATCAAAACAAATGCATAACCAGAGAGAATAAACAACTATAAGCATACCATTCACCATGTAAAGATATAAAAGATCACAACACCATGAAATCTAACTCAAAGCTTCATATATTAATTGAAAGCTCCTGTACATGGACTTTTCTTTACAACTCTCTCTACAACTCTCTTCTTCTCTATGTTTATGATAATGTTACAATGAATGTCATAATACAAAGACAAGGGTGTCTATATTTGTTTTCCCTCTTGCTCTCTAAACTGTTTAATCTAATATTTAAATCTACCTACTTTCATTAACTATGCATAAATGCCTTAATGTTTTACAGATAAGAGAAATCGCTCAAGATCTGTTTACAACCTCCAAGATATAAATGCACGTATGACATCTTCCTAATTATTACATTAATTCCTTTTAAGTTCAAAGCTCAAAATGGTTCTCATGAAAACGTGCTCTTTTTCTTTCTCCACGCGTCCAACTGCTCCTTGGGCTTAGTCGCGTGTTGTAGGCTTTACATGATGCTCCTGCATCATACTCCCTCGCTTGAAAATTTTCATGAAATCTGTTCATGAGCTCTTGCACGGTTTGTCCATGCTTCTGAATTTCTTCTTCATCTTCCCAATTGGCATCTTCAACTGGATGTCCTTTCCACTTGACCAAGTATTCAAAATACTCCTTCCTCCTAGTCTTCTTGCTGACTCTCTTGTCAATTATTCTTTCCATCTGTGGATTTTCAGCTACATGCATTTGTTTAGTCCACTGAACCTCTGTTTGTTCATCCTCTACTTCTATTTCTTCATCTCTGTAAGGGTACAAATCCGCGACATTCAATATCGGTGAGATTCCGATCCCATCGGGTAATTCAATCTCATATGTATTTTCCCCAAGTTTCTTCACGACCTTGCATGGTCCAATCTTTTTCATTTTCAGTTTGTTATATGTCCCCCTTGGGAACCTTTCCTTCCTCAAATGTGCAAGAACCATACCAACTTCAAATTGAATTTCTCGCCTGTGTTGATCTTCTCTGCGCTTGTATTCTTGATTTGAACTCTGCAATCACTCCTTGACTTGGCTGTGAATCTCCTTCATTGCTTCTGCAAAGTCTTCTGCACTAACACTCCTAAATTCATCTTGTTCCACATCTTTCAATTCATAAACTCCCCTTGGCTGCATTCCATATACAATTTGGAATGGACTCTTCCCTATGCTTCTGTTGGACGAGTCGTTGTAAGAAAATTTCACCTATGGTAGAATGTGATTTCACTGACTGTGGTGTTCAGCCACTAGGCTCCTCAGCAAATCTCCCAAGCTCCTGTTCACAACTTCTGTTTCCCATCCGTCTGAGGATGATACGCTGAACTAAAGGATAAACTTGTCCCCAACTTTTTCCATAAAGTACTCCAGAAATGTCCCACGAACTTGGTATCCCTATCTGAAACAATACTCCTTGGTAAGCTGTGAAGTCTGATGACTTCCTTGAAAAACAGGTTCGCAATGTGAGTTATGTCACTGGTTTTATGGCATGGTATGAAATGTGCCATCTTGGAAAATCTTTTGACTACCACAAAGATTGAATCACATCCTCTTTGTGTCCTTGGTAGTCCCAATATAAAATCCATTCTCACTGCGTCCCATGGTCTTGTAGGTATGGGTAACGACTGATATAACCCTGTATTTTGCCTTTTCCCTGTTGTGTGTTGACAAATCCTGCATCTGTCCACAAATTTCTTAACATCTATCCTCATCCCTGGTGAAAAATATGAGCCATTCAATTTCGAGAATGTCTTATCATGAATGAAGTGTCTGGCCAATCCTCTGCTATGTTTTTCCTTCAGCATATTCTCCCTCATGGAGCATTTTGGAATACATAGTTGATTGCCCTTGAATAATAATCCATCATGGATCATGTATTCAACCCATTGGCTTCTATCCCTGAGAATTGGATTCTTCGATGCCTCATACGCTTCCTTAAAATCTGGATCATCCCTGTACATCTCCTTGAGGTTATCAAAACCCAAAGTTTTGACTTTGAATTCCTGCATAAGAAAAAATTTCCTGCTCAAAGCATCAACAACTTTGTTAGTAGTTCCAGAAATATGATTAATCACAAGAGTAAAATTTTGCATGTATTCAACCCATTTTGCATGCTTTTGGTTCAAATTCTCCTGTCGAGTCACAAATTGCAAAGTGTGATTATCGCTGTACAAAACAAACTCTTTAGGAACCAAATAATGTCTCCATTTCTTCAGTGCTTGTATGACTACATGAAATGCCTTGTCATATGTTGAGTACTTAATCTTTGCTTCATTCAATTTCTCGCTGAAGTATGTGATTGGCCTATCGTCTTGGCTCAAGACCTCTCCAATTGCAAATCCACTCGCATCACACTTGACCTAGAATGTCTTGCTAAAATCTGGCAAATCCAAAATTGGCTGCTCCGTGATCTTCTTCTTCAACAGATTGAAGCTCTTCTTTTCTTCCTCTGTCCAACGAAAATATTTATGTCTTTTCTTCACCATATCCATCATTGGTGCACTAATCCCACTGAAATTTTGGATGAATTTCTTGTAGAAACTAGCTAAACCATGGAAGCTTTGAACTTCAAACACACCTTTCGGTGATGGCCAATTCTTAATCGCATTCACCTTTTTCGAGTCAATTTTCATCTCATTTGCAGAGATAACAAAACCCAAATAAATGAGTTCTGTCCTCATAAATGATGATTTCTTTACATTTATCAACAACTTCTCTTTCCGTAACCTCCTCATCACTGAAGCTAAATGCTTTAAGTGCTCTGCTTCCGTCTTGCTGAAAATTAATATATTTTCAAGATATACAATGACAAATTTCCCTATGAAATCCTTCAGGACTTCATTCATCAATCTCCTGAAAGTACTAGGTGCATTTGTTAAGCCAAACATCATAACAAGCCATTCATACAACCCTTCATTCGTCTTGAATGTTGTTTTCCATTCATCACCTTCTCTCATGCAAATATGATGATATCCTCTTTTCAAATCAATTTTTGAAAAAAATCTTTCTCCACTCAAGCAATCCATCAAATCATCCATCCTTGGTAATGGAAACCTGTATCTGATGGTAATATTATTGATCTCTCTTGAGTCTGTACACATTCTCTAACCTCTATATTTCTTCAGGCTGAGCACTATTGGAACAACGCATGGACTCAAGCTCTCTCTAATCAATCCCTTGCCCATTAAATCCTGGGCCTGTCTCTTGACTTCTTCATTCTCCCGCAACGACAATATGTACACTGCTTTGTTTGGTAAACTAGCTCTAGGTATAAGATCAATGTGATGGCTTATACTGTTGATCAATGGCAATGAATGAGGTAGTTCGTCCACTACTATATCAATGAACTCTTCCAACAACTTCTTGATTTATTCTGGTAAATCATCCACTCTTGTACTGGTCAAAACAATTCTAGGCTTCCTGACCACAACAAACTATGTGTTTTCCTTCTTATTAACCTCCTTAAGAAGTTCATTCCCACTCATGAGAAGTACAGTGTTGCTCACTTCTGGTCTCACCTCTTTATCCTTAATTGGAAACAACATGTGAGTTCTCCCATTCTTCTCCAGGGTGTATGTGTTCTTTCTCCCATCACGAAACACATTTATGTCATATTGCCATGGTCTACCCAGCAATAGATGACAAACGTCCATGGGAATGACATCACATAATATTTCATCCTTATATCCCCCTATTTTAAATTCAACTAAACATTGTTTAGTGACATTTACCTGATCTCCTTTTTGTAGCCACGAAACTCTGTATGGGCTCAGATGTTCAACAGTCTCCAGCTCCAACTTTTCTACCATCTCTATAGAAACGAGATTGTATGTGCTACCACTGTCCACGATGACCTTGCATACCTTGTCTTTAGTCTTGCAAGAAATCTGAAATAGTATGTTCCTTTGGGATGGGTTCTATGCCTCCTTCTCTGGCATTAAGATAAATTTTCTCATCATCAAGGATCTTCTGCCCTCAACATCTTCTACCTCAACATTCCATCCTTGAGCTTCGGCAATGTGAGTTTCAACACCTTCTTTCTTTCTGTCTGGACACTCATAATATTTATGTCCATTTTTCCCACAGAAAAAACATTTCACTTTACCACCTCGACCTCTTCCTCTTCCTCTAGCTCGAGAAAAAGTATTTCTATCAGCATACTGCCCTCTCTGTGAGCTTCCTCCTCTCTCATGTTGAGTTTGAGGTTTCTTCCCCTCTTCTTGAGGTCTCTGAGTTCTGTCTTGGGAAATTTTTTTGCCTCTAGCTTGACTTTTGCCTTGGCCTCTTTGACCTTGCTTTCGACTCAACTTCTCTTCATCTTTCAGAGCCATATGATAAGAATCTTCCGCATTTAGAATGATCATCATGCTCATCTCATCTTGGATGTCATATCTCATACCATTCATGTACCTGACAACCTTTTCATCATCACTTTCCCGATGAACTGCTTTGATGTTTATCTTGTAGAACTCTTCAGTGTATTCTTTCACTGACATAAGCTTCTGTCTCAAATTCGGCATCCTATGAAACAGAGTAATTTGATAATCCTTGGTTATGAATTTGGCTTTCATCTTCGCAACCATTCTATCCCAGCTTTTGATTTTCTACTTGCCTTTGCAGCATCTGTCAGTCTGTAGTTCATCCCACCATAATGTTGCATGCCCTTTAAGTCTAGTGATAGCATGTTTGACCTTCTTATCTTCCTTTACATCCTCATAGTTGAAGTATTTATCCAGAGTTCTAATCCAGTCTAGAAGTTCTTCAACATCTAAGTTTCCCTCATACATGGGAATCTCTATCTTTTCCCTGGTACCTATCCTAGCAATAGCCCTGAATAGGCATTCATCTGCAGCATCTTCGACTGTGACTTCTTCTTCATGTCCAACTTCATTTTCACTATCAGCCTCACTCATATCCCCAGTGCCGACTATGCACCTCTGTGCTGTCTCCATGGCATCAAGCCTGGCACGTAGTTCGCACATTTCCCTCTCCACTGCTGGATCAGGAATTGGTCTATCTCTCCTTCTTGATGGCATGAATGAGAAATTTATTCCTTCCTCTGCTATAGAAAAAAAAGAACTCTTTTTGTGCTCTAATACCACTTTGACACAAACCCCCAACCCACAGGTCGAGATCTGCTCACAAGATCGTTCAAATCTCCTTGAGCCGAAGTGGCTCTTTCAGATCCCTATCAGAATATTCAATGAATCAATCCATAGGTCCTTATGAGTGTGCCCACGTGATCAAACACCAGGCGTCACCCAAGTCTCCTTGACCACAACAAAGTCACGACCTTCCTAATTCATTCTTTTGGATTTCACAATGTTGCACTTTCCATTGTCGAGTTTCCAGCTCCCGAACCCGCCGAAACCCGAAATGTCGATTCTCTAAAATGTATTTAGCAAAGGCTATATTCTCACATAACTTTCGACCAATTCAGAATTTTGGACATCGCGAATTCGCGAATCCTGATGAAATAATTTTGACTCTCCAACCTACAAAACCCCGAAACAGTCAATGAAGCTTGACTCCACCTGGCGACAAGTGTGCCACCTGTCTTCTCCATTGCTCTCTATTTTTGACATGGATCCTAGCCACCTGTCTCTTCAACCTTTCCATATTTCGGGACTTTTGATCCCAAAGAACTACCTCCTATGGTTCCCAACACCTGAAGTGCCGAAATCCTGAAACTCCACGCCAATTCCTGTCGCAACTCGCGACTTCGGGACTTTCGTTCCACTGCGCTCAATTCCTTGTCGTCAGGATCCTCGAAATGCCGAAATGATCTGAAGGATTTTGCAAATCACGATCAACAGTTCACGTTGATTTTAGATCCTAGAGTGATGAGTTTGCCTGCCTCTAAACACCCTGCAACTTATCTGGATCCTACGGTCCTTGCTATTTCATGAATTCTCCACAGAGAATTTTGACTGCTCGTTGCTCCTGGACAACTTCTGCGAAATAAACCAAGGTTCTTTCTCTTCTGAACTTTACTTCTGTTGGATGACTTCGAACCTCATCTCCCTTTGAAGTATTTCGACCTCTATCCTCCTTTGAAGTGTTCAAAGGTACTATCCCTCCTGATCTTTCACTTACAAACCTAGACCTCCAAAAGGGTTCATGCACACACTCCTTGCGACACTTCTTCAAATACTTCTAAGTATTTGATTTCTCAACTCTATGCACCTCCTGGAACAACAGTCCTCAAATCCTTCCCTTAGTTGATAAGTCCTAATATTTCAACCAGCCTGTGCACACCTTGGACGGCTTCTATGCTTCACTTGCACCTCTGTGGGAATGAGAACAACGGTATCCCTCTTGAGATTTCAGAGATAAACTCTAAACCTTCCTGGTCCTTCGTCAACGCACTCCTTTCGAACGTTTCACTGCACTCCTTGCAGGACTTTCACTTAGGATGAGAAACAATTAAAACTCATTCTCTTTCTCTCTCAGACTTCAAACATTCAACATGAAATCATACATGCACAGTATCAAAACAAATTCATAACTAGAGAGAATAAACAACTGTAAGCATACCATTCACCATGTAAAGACAGAAAACATCATAACACCATGAAATCTAATTCAAAGCTTCATATATAATTCAAATCTCCTGTACATGGACTTTTCTTTACAACTCTCTCTGCAACTCTCTTCTTCTCTATGCTTATGATAATGTTACAATCAATGTCATAATACAAAGATGAGGGTGTCTATATCCATTTTCCCTCCTTCTCTCTAAACTGTCTAATCTAATATTTAAATCTACCTACTTTCATTAACTATGCATAAATGCCTTAATGTTTTACAGATAAGAGAAATCGCTCAAGATTTGTTTACAACCTCCAAGATATAAATGCATGTACACCATCTTCCTAATTATTACATTAATGCTTTTTAAGTTCAAAGTTCAAAATAGTTCCCATGAAAATGTGCTCTTTTTCTTTCTCTGTGCGTCCAACTTCTCCTTGGGCTTAGTCTCATGTTTTAGGCTTTACACGATTCTCCTGCATCACATAGTCATCTTCAAAAAGATTTGGGAAGAACACTTGCAACATATTCAACAGGTTCTGCACACTCTGCAACAACACAAGCTATATGCAAATTTGGAAAAATGCTCCTTCGACATTAACAAGGTCCAGTACCTAGGATACATTTTTGATGAGCATGGGGTGCATTTCGATCTAGCCAAGATCCAGGTCATCCCTGACTATCCATCCCAATAATTGAGCTTCAAATATTCTTAGGCCTATTCAATTTCTATCACAGGTTCATGTTGGGATTCTCCCACATTGCATGGGCCCTTGTCTAAGTGACCAAGGGTGGTGGAAAGAAAACATTTGTGTGGGGCTAGTCGCAACAAAAATCGTTCGATGATTTCAAGCAGCGCTTGTGATCAACCTCGATGCTCTCATTATACGACCTGCAACAACCTTTTGATATTGATACAGATTCTTTAGACAATGTTGTGGGTGCAGTTCTCACTCATCATGGACATCCTGTGGTCTATAATAGTGATACGTTATTAGATATTGATCGTAAGTACCCCAATTATGACAAAGAAATGTAGTCCATTGTACAAGCATGCCACCAATGGTGGAATTGCATTCTATGGAAGTAGACAGTCATCCACACTGATCATAGGCCTCTGCAGTTCATGCAGACATAAGGAAAATTGTAGAATGACCACCATTAGAAGTGGTGCACACACTTGCAACAATTCCATCTCAACATAAAGTATAAGACAGGGATCACCAATCACGTCTCTAACTTCCTCATTCAACCTCCAGTTGTAGCATTAACCACGGTGCTACACTCTTGCATACATGAGACCTCCAGATGGCCCCAACTCTACGAGAAATATCCTGAATTCTCCACTACCTACCATATGTTGGGAACAAACAAAGTTGTCGCTAATTTACATCTTTAGGACAGGTTGTTGTGCCATCTTGGCCATATTTTCTTCCCATCAAGTGAGTGTGAGAATTTTATTTGGGAAGTTCACTACGTTCGAGTGTAAGGAAACTTTGGTGTAGAAAATACAGTGGCAGTGATGCAACAACATTTCTATTGGCTGAAACTTCGATAGGATGCCAACAAGTGTATCAAGTCCCACACGACCTACACCATTTTCAAACCATCCATTAAGAAACAAGGCATGTACACCCCTCTGCCTACTCCTGATAGGCCCTAGGAATCCATCTCAATGGACTACATGTCAGACATGCCTTCAACCAAGCAAGGAAATGAATGTATTTTCGTGGTTGTTGATCGATTTTCCAAGATGGAAATTATGTCCACCTATAAAAAGAACAACATAGAAGAGGCCACTACCAAGATTTTATTCAAACGAGTGTGGGTCCATTTTTGGATACCACAAACCATCGTCTCAGATAAGGACATATGGTTCCTCAACACATTTTGGTTGATCCTCTGGTCATGATTGGACACCAATCTCACCAAATCCACAACCTTTCACCCCCAAACAGATGGCCAAACTGAGGTCATCAATAGGATGATCGTGCATATCCTGCGCATGTACAATTCCAAGCATCCACACACATGAGATGAGATTCTTCCCTATGTTCATCTCAGTTACACTATGGCCATAAATATCTCAACCGACCACAACCCCTTTCAAGTGGGATTGGGATTTGAATGTAATGTCCCCCACCTCTTAGAGAGGTGAGGAGGAGACTCAGTGGCCTGGGCACCCCCACTAGGTCATAGTCTCACACTGAAGGGGGGGGAAGTCAAGAAGTTAAAAGTTA
>JZKD02S0002342.1:196733-211892 GCA_000966675.3 Picea glauca | reverse complement strand
GGGTTTAAGTTTTGGGTGGTAGGTTAAAAAGTAATTTCTTTACGGTCAAAATCTGCATGCAAGTCTGACCCTAGTTTGCTAGTCTGTAGGGTATTTTTCCCAACAACAGAGTTGGAGAGACTGCATTTATGCTTTTTGATCTCGTCCGGATTAACTGAGAAAAGTAACCATTATGGAGTCTTCTTTAAGCCCTTTTCAGACTCCTTAAAGATGAAAAGATTGCCAAGTGACCTTGTTTCTTCACACTCATTAAGTTGGTCCAGAAGAACGTTCCTTAAACGGGTCTCCTTTTAAGCCCTTTTCAGACCCTCTAAAATTGAAAAGATTGTCGAGCGATCTTGTGACCTTTCACGCTAGTTAAACTGAAATTTGAAGTCACATCTGTCCAGCGGTAGTTTACCCCTTTTTCGATCCGGACGGTCAACTGTACGAACAAAGGTATACTCTATAGAACTTCCGTTCTTTAGAAGAGTACTCTCAGGTATGATTTTATCCCTTTTTTGGGCCTGAGGGACTAAACTTACGAAAAATAAAACCCCATGGAGTCCATAGTTAAGCTCTTTTCAGACTCCCTAAAATTGAAAAGATCATCGAGTGACCTTATTCTTTCACACTCGTTTAAATGGTCCAGAAGAACATTCCTGACGGAGTCCATAGTTAAGATTTTTTCAGACTCCTTAAAAGTGAAAGAATAGCCGAGTGATCTTGTCCTTGTCACACTCGTTAAAATGGTTTTGAATCGACGTCTAATCGGTGCTAGTTTATCCCTTTTTCAAACCGACTAGACTATCTTCGAAAAAGGTACCCCAGTGGAGTCTCCTTTTTTTCTTTTTCAGACTCTCTAAATATGAAAAACCACCGAGCTTACCTTCTCTGGGCTCGTTAAACTTACATAGAGGGACGTTACCATTGTGTGTTCTATCAACCGCATTTTCATACCTTACCCATCATCCTTGTAACAGTTTTCTTCTACGTCTTAACATTTGGCCGCTGGAGGATTTTTCCCGAGTATTATTTTCCCAGAACATCAGTATTGTCCTTGTGCCTTGAGCTTGTATGTTTGCAGTACTCATTCCTCCGTTGTAACGTAAAATTCCTTTATTCTTTTTCAAAGATTATCAAAAAGAACAAAAAAAATCAA
The DNA here is from genome assembly GCA_000966675.3 of Picea glauca. NCBI lineage: Eukaryota > Viridiplantae > Streptophyta > Pinopsida > Pinales > Pinaceae > Picea > Picea glauca. The sequence continues at coordinate 210,751 of JZKD02S0002342.1, read as the reverse complement.
ATATACCCCAAAAAGAGGATGGGAAAAGTATTTTTTTTATTGGCAGCATAATGAGTCGCCCTTGGATAAAGCACATCTGTTTGTTTGATCATTAGACTATGGGATGTAGTACGACCTTAGGAAGATTTTTCTCGCTATATAGAGTTGTGTCCTCCACCATTTGGTTACTCTTCCAAACATATGGAGAGTTTGCGTTGCCTCTTGCTTCATAGACTTATGATTCACAGATATGCTTCCTGAGTCTTATCACTTGTCGTGCTATTATCCAAGGGAATTTTGTTACTAATCCTGATTTGGCCCCTCTGCAATATGTCTCTTGTCCGCATACCCGACCATCCTGAACGTCCAATCAAGTCCTTGTTCGAAATCACTGAAGCCTTCAGTCCGATCATCAAGATTATCAAGTCCATAACCATCGAGTCGTCGAAGACCTCTGGGTAGTGCAGTCATACACTCATATTACACTCCTACCGGAGTTTTAGAAGATTTTGAAGTTGTTTCTCGAGCTCTGAAGTACATCCATAAGGCCAAATCAACTTTTGGGATATGGATACTCTATATGTATATCTTTCTGATTTTGAGATGTAGCTCCGCTATGTATTATTCCCGGCTACTCTTTATAGTTATTTGACATGGATCTACAATGTATTTGATTGGTAGCCATGGTTCTATTTTATCCCGATCATGGGTATGCCCACCTCGGTGAGACATTTGTTATTTTGCAGACAACACCTCTTGGTTCTTGATTCTTGGGATCACTCATTCAACATATCAGTACAGATTGGTAAAAGATTGGTAATGTATTTAGGCCATCAGATGCTCTTCTGACCTCACACATTAGGGGGCATCTGTTATAACCCTAAATTGCACCACAGATGCTTACCTGGCATCAGGCCAACTCATATCCCTTCTTTGCCAAAACCTACTGAACAACTCTTCTAAAAACTCCATTTTTAAAAGTACATGCTAGCTGGCCCACTACAACCCGCGTGTATATAAAAGTACACGCTAGTAGGCCCACTACAGTCCGTGTGTACCTTCATAATCACGAAAAAAAGGAAAATTGTCGACGGGACAAAAAGCTATGGGTCAGTTAATTGAAACTCCCGGCCATGCATGACCGAGGGTTCATCCAAAACCCTAGCTCCTTCTAGCCTATAAAAGAAGGGGTAGGGGTACCATTTGGAGGAGGAAAATAATAGAGAAGAAACTCTTCCCATTTGCCGAATCCATTGTCCCAACCCTTTAGCCTTTACTCAAAGCCTAAGGAGAATTAACGCAAAGCAGTTGGAGGACAAAGAAGAGGAGGAGCCCAGGATCAGGATCAAGGAGCGGTGGTCGGTCTCGACTTTTCCAAAGAATACTTTTCCAGGATTATCTTTGGAAGGAGCAGCGCAAGTAAGCAGGCAAAGCGCAACGGAGGATCTACACCAAACATCAGTAAAAAGGTTAGTAGTTTCTTTCCATGCATGTATTGTGAAAAAGGGGTTTAAGTTTTGGGTGGTAGGTTAAAAAGTAATTTCTTTACGGTCAAAATCTGCATGCAAGTCTAACCCTAGTTTTCTAGTCCGTAGGGTATTTTTCCCAACAACACTCCACCAAATCTCTTATGAGAAATTACCTACCACCATTTGAGCAAGATTGTTTCATTCTACATTTTACAGTTTCAACAGATTTATTTATTGAATAGAAGTTAAGTTTTATTGTATCTCTATTATTGTTCTCTGTATATATGTGTTAATGTTATAGATTTGTGTTTCATTTCGTTCCACTCATAAATTCGGATCAAAATGAATAAGTTAATCGAACTGGAACATGAGAGTAATAAAAGAGCCTTAAACCTCATAATTTTTGGTATAAAATAACAAGAAGGGGAGGATACACTAGCAATAGTAAAAGTAGAACTAAAAATATATATAAATAATTGAAACAACTCACCTCATAGAAGCAAAGAGACTAGGACGCAGATAAGTTGATTTGTGTCAAAGTAAGTTGTAATGACCATAAATATAACATACTCAATAAATATTCGAGATTAAAATGGTCCAAAATATTTATAAATGAAGACCTCATTCCCAAAGACTAAGCTGAATTAAGGAAGGAGGTTCAAAAAGTAAAAGAAGCTAGGAAAGAAGGAAAATGGGCAATAACTAGAAATCTAAAAGCTATTGTTAGGGATAGGGACCAGAAGGATAATAATAAATAGGAATTTGGAACACTCGGGATCCTTTTTAGGAAATTTCATGGATTTCCATAGCGCAAAGGTCCTATGACAAGTTGGATCATGAGTGCCATGGATATTATTTGTCTAGTTGAAACATGAGAGCATGAAGAGTCTAAGGTTCCTAACATAGAAGGATTTGTCGTGTGGTCGACATGGAATAAAAATTCCTATTATAGATGTATAAGAGGCATATCCTGTTATATTAGAAAGAGAATTCCACCTCACATTCAACTTCATAAGATCGACCCTCTCAATCAATACTTTGTATATAAATGTTTGACATGAATGCTAAGAAGATGTATATAGCAATTCACTATTTTTCTCCTATTAACTCTACTTTTTATAATAAAAACAATCTAGATAGAAATTGTCCCTATAATAATTTAGAATGAAATATTTATAGTTTGAAAAATGAAGGTAATATCCTTCTGCTAGGAGTCTTTAATGTTAAAACTGCAACTAACCAAGCTACTCTTTTAAGCAATGATTCCAACCATAGTCCTTTCTGGCTAGTTGAGGAACCTGTTTTAGCAAATAGATACAAAGGAAACTATGAAGACCTGATTGAGAATTTGTTTGGTACTAAGTTAGTCAAGATTTGCATCTCTCAAGACCTAATAATTTATAATGGAGTAATGAAGTGGCCTAACTCCAACCAAATGACTTGTATTCATGGGATAGGTAGTAGTGTTGTAGATTATGTTATATATGATATCCCTGTTTCCAACCAAATAGTAACTTTTGACCTTTTAAATGACCATGAACCCAAATTTGATCATATACCATTAATCTTAACTCTAAATTTTTCCATGCATAGTGTAACATCCCCAACATCCAACTAGGCTATGTCACGTAAAATGTTTCAAATTGTATGCAAATTAAAACATATAGACAAAGAAAATCTTGCAGAACTCTATATGTAAAACTTAAAATAGACAATACATTTTGTAAATGCACAAATTCATACGTAAATAAAAGTAAACATATAAATGCAACATAGACAAGCAATACCCATAAATATAAAGACAGGTATAAACCACACAAATGAAAAACACATAAACATAAACACATAAATAATATTGCAGTATATAAATTAACACACAATTGACACTTATCTTGGTAATAATAACACCAACTACGTGCATAACTTCCACGAACCTCCTAGCCTTATACCATGCTACTCACCACTCTCAACAGTGGGTCACACCCAAGCTGGGACTAAAATCCATCCAGGTAAAGGGATTCCTAACCAGGTTGATGTATCTCAGACAATAGGAAAGACTCTGTCACAGGTGCCAACTCAAACTAACAGCCTACAGTACCTCATTCCCCACATGCCTGTCCCACCCTAGGAAGTGTGCCCCTTCTCTACTCAACATTCCTTCAGGTGCTTGATTTACTTTCCCAGGCTTCAACAACAGGCCAGACAGGAAGTCTCAGATCCCTGTAGCTGCAGTTTGGCACCTTCGGGAAATCAATTCCTAACAATTCTCTCACCTATAGAGAAATTTCTCACAGGCCTGACAACTCACCTCTTTAGTATCCCATGGGCCTGTCAACCTACTTCTTTAGTCAATATCCCAAGTTAAACAAGTACATATACACATATGGGTACAAATATGGGTGTGGGTACATGTACAGTGATAGTAATAGAAAGGTATAGAGGACATCCGAATGAGTGAGTGAATGATGATGGCATGAATGAATGGATGGGAAAATGAACTATGTCCAAACTATATGTATGCATGTCCCCAACTCGACACTTGTCATGTTGAGAGATACTTTGGCTCACTTGTCCCCATCCTTAGAACTTAGGATAAAATAATTATCCATACTTTATACTTTAAGGAATATTAATATAATATTCCTTTTTGGCTTAAGCTCCCTATCTTATCCCTTTTCCTTAACTTTTATCCCCCCCCCTTTCCCTAACTAGTGGAGTTTATTCTCCCATACTCTTCTATCATGGTCAGTCTACATGCAGCAATGCATTTTATATTAATGATAAGACATATACAAAAATAGGCTCAATGGCATTCAATAGCTAGGCTCTCCAGCCTAATTCAACACATAAGCCTCCTAGATTATAATAACTAGCTCATCAACCTATAAAACACAACATATAGATAAAGGCTCATTGGCCTCAAAATCACGCCCACTTAAATTTGTTGCACGTGGTATCTTGGAATGTGCACACTTCATCATTTTAGTGCGAAGTACATGTGAACACCATGCCATTGAAGGTACATACAAAAATGATATCAAACAACTCACTAGATTTAGAAAATTTTCATTTACATTTACAAATGGGTTTGGTCTAGGGGTATTACAATCCCCTCCCCTTATTTATGCACTGTCATTAGTGCATTATGTACACATATCAACAAGATTTACAAAATATTCAAAATGATGTGGGTATTCTACCTTCATTGCATCCTCGTGGTCCCAAGTAGCATCCTCGGGACCGTACCAGGTCCATTGGACCTTTACAAGCCCCATGGATCGATTCCAGAGCTGTGATTTTCTGGTCTAGAATGCATATCAGATGCACTTGGATAACGCCTTATTGCTCCACCTGAATCACATTCCAATCAATTAAATGATTAGCATCATGTATATATTTCTTGAGCAATGATTCATGGAATACATTATGAACATACATAGATGCATGTAATGCAATCATATAAGGTACTGGACCAATCCTTTCTAGGATTTCAAATGGTCCACAATATCTAGCTACCAACTTGGAACAGTTTTCCAACTTCAGTGAATGTTTTTTGGCCTTAACCTTCAAGAATACACGATCACCCACTTTAAAATCCCTCTAAGTTCTGCCCTTGTCAGCATAGATTTTATTCCTGTCTTTGGCAACCTTTAAATTCTGTTTTATTTTCAACATTTGCTCTTCCATTTCCCTGAGTAATTCTAGTCCAACTAATTCTCTATCTATTGGGTTGTCCCATCTTACCGTTGTGCTACACCTTTTGCCATAAAGTGCCTCAAATGGGATCATCTTTATAGATGATTGGTACCCATTGTTATAATCAAAATCTACTAAGTGTAGGTAGTCTTCCCATTTTGATGGTTTATCCATCACATACATTCTCAACATATCCTCAATCACTTGATTCACCCTCTTTGTTTGTCCATCTGATTCTGGATGATAAGCTGTGCTAAAACTCAAATTTGTTCCAAATCCATTAAATAATCCCTCCCAAAAAATTGAGGTAATTTTTGGATCTCTGTCAAACACAATTGTCTTGGGTATACCATGTAATCGAGCAATTTCTCTCATATAAACATCAACAATGTTGGCTGCCTTGTGAGTGAGATTTACTGGAATAAAATGGGCAACTTTAGTAAGCTTATCCACCAATACCATGATAAAATCATTTTTCTTGTTTGTTCTGGGAAGTTTGGTGATGAAATCCATTGTTACAACTTCCCATTTCCACTCAGGAATGGGTAATGGCTATAGAAAACCAGATGGGTGTCTATGCTCAACCTTTACCTTTTGACACTCCAAACATTTGGAAATAAAATCAACAACTTCTTTCTTCATGACTGGACAATAATATTGGCTATTGACTGCAATAGTTTTCTGATAGCTTGGGTTCCCAGCATAAGGTATATTATGCATTTCTCTCAATATCAGATTTTTCAATTCCTGGGAATTTGGTACATAAATTCTACCCTTGCATATGAGAATTTCATCATTTTTTAGCTTTTAGTCTTCAATTTTCTATTGCAAAATACCTTGTTGTAATTTTACCACTAATTCCTTATATTGCAAATCTGATTTTTCAGCCTCCAAAATTCTATCTTTCAAATATGATTGGTACATGCTAATGTTTGTAGCATGAAACTCATGCACTCTTCTGTTGAGTGCATCAACCACTTTGTTCTCTTTCCTTTGATATGATTTATGTCAAAGTCATATTCACTGAGAAATTCTAACCATCTGCTTTTCCTAGCATTTAGAGTTGGTTGATCAAATAAATATTTCAGACCATTATGGTTTGTCCTCAGTTAAATCCTTTTCCCCATGAGGTAGTGTCTCCATTTCCTCAAGGAATGCACTATGGATTTCAACTCCAAATCATGAGTGGCATAGTGTCTTTCATGCTCCTTCAACTTCCTTGATTCATAACATACAACAAACCCATTTTGACTAATGACTCCACCAAGTCCTTCTTTACATGCATATGTGCATACAATGAAGTCTTCATTTGGATCTATAATCCTTAAAATTGGAGCACTAGTTAATAATTTCTTCAAGTGTTGGAAACTCTTTTCACAATTCAATGTCCACTGAAACTTCACACCCTTCTTTTGCAAGGAAGTGATTGGGTGTGCAATCTTTGAGAATCCTTCAATAAATATCTTATAGTAGCCTTCAAGGCCCATGAATGATCTGACTTCTGTCACATTCTTTGGCATTGAGCATCCTCTAATGTCTTCTATCTTCTTAGGATCCACTGCTATCCCATCCTCTGAAATGATATGTCCCAAATAATGAATTTGCTTCTGATAAAATGAGCACTTGCTCAATTTGGCATATACTTGATGCTCCCTTAATACTTGTAATACCATCCTCAAGTGTTTTTCATTCTCTTCATCCGATTTATAATATATCTCCTATTTAGAATATATAAGAATGTCATCTAAAAATACAATGAAAAACTTATCTAAGTATTCTCTGAAAATACCATTCACTAAACACATGAAGAAAACTGGTGCATTTGATAATCCAAAGGGAACCACTGTGAACTCATAATGAACATACCTTGTTCTGAAAGAAGTCTTGTTGATGTCTTCTTCTTTAATTCTTACTTGATGATAACCTGACTTGAGATCAATATTGGAGAATATTTTTGCATCTTTCAACTGATCAAAGAGGTCATCAATCCTTGGCAAAGGATAATTATTCTTCACAGTTACCTTGTTCAACTGCCTAAAGTCAATGCAAAGTATCAATGTTCCATCCTTTTTCTTCACAAATAAAAATAGGGCATCCTAAGGTGACACACTTGGGTGTATATACCTCTTCTTCAGAAGCTCTTAGAGTTGCATTTGCAACTCCTTCAATTATGGTGTATTCATCTTTTATGGAGTCTTGGATACTAGAGCTGCTCTAGGCATCAAATTTATGGAGAAATTGATGTCTCTTTTAGGGGGTAATCTTGGTATTTCCTTAAACACATCTTAAAACTCTTTTAGGACTACATAATCTTCAATATTTGACACATTATCTTTAGGTGTATCTTCCATATGTGTTGCAAATATTTGACACTCTTTTTTGTAACATTTCTTCAGCTGCAAAGATGAAATTTCTCTGATGGTTACTTCTCTAGGAATTCCCTACACTGTCCTTAGGTTCCCTTCCTCATCCAAGAAATTAAATGTCTTGTTATGAAATTCTAGGATAGCATGATGTTGGTCCAACCAATCCATCCCAATTAGATAGTCATAGGAACCTAAAGGAAAGATGTTAAAATCTGCCCTAGCGTTTAGTCCATTCATGTCCATAAGACATGACTTAACCATCTCATTAACTTTTCTTTTGGCTCTGATAGCCTGCTGCACCAACCAAGTTTTCCATGCTTGATTCTTTTCAAATGAAAACTTTCCACCATCTTAGGATCTATATAACTATGACTAGCTCCTAAATCAATTAAAATAGCAATGGTTTGGTTGTTGATCATACCTTCCACTTCAATCATATGTGGCTGATACTCTGCCTGCTTGTTGTACAGGGCTGCATAGATCCTTGGTATACTTCTTCCCATGTATTCCACTGTTTCACCTTGCTATACATTGTGAACAATCCTCACTTTTTGACCTCTGTGAAGAAAATCTCTAAACATATGATATCCTTTACAACCCCAACATTGACTAGGTGGTCGCCTTGGCCTTTGAACACCTGTCTCAATCATTTTGGGTTCTTTAGAAGTTAGTTTTCCCTGAGGATTATTTATGAAGAATGATGGCTTAGTTCCCTTCTTCCTCTGATCCATATTGAATTTCTTTTTGTCTTCCCAAGATTTTTGGAAAGATGGCCTTGATTGTTTTTTATCATATAGGTATTTAGCTCACTTTATGGTCTCTTCCAATGTTTTGGGATCATCATATTGTATTTTGTCACCGATGAATGATGGAAATCCACTCAAATAACTCTGAATATTAATTGTCTCATCTTTGATGAAAGAAACATAATTCAACATTTCTAAAAACATTCTTTCATATTCATCTATGGTCATATTCCCAAGCTTGAGTTCAAATAACTCTTTCATTTTCTTATCATAGTATCTCTTAGTCAAGTATTTATTCTCAAAATAATTCTTGAATTCCCTCCAAGAAACATTTTTCTCTTTAATGTGATGCACCTACACAAGCTGATCCCACCACATGGATACCTTTCCATTGAGTTTATATATGGAAATTATTCCTTCTGTGTGAGAAGAATAATTATGCAATTGGAAATACTTTCTCATTCACAACAACCATGTCTCTGCATCTTCATCCTTCTTGTGTTCACCATCAAATGTAGGAGGTTTGATTTTATCCATTTCTTCTCATAGCTCATCCACCCATACCCCTTATGCTTCCTGACAGGGGATGGTCTTGATTGGTTGTGTGATCTTTTATTGGAATGCCTCGGGGAGTGGCGGTGATGTCTGCTAACACTTTTTGTTCTTCTTTTCTCATCAAGAGACCTGTGACTTCTTGATTTTCTTGAGCCACTCTCCTTATCAAATTTATTTTCTATTGGGTTCAATATCTACATTAAATTCATGTTGAATTCCTCTTTCTTCTACTTGGATTTCATAAGCCTTTCATTATTATCCTTATGTCTTTGGACATCCTTCTACAAATTTTTAATGGTCTCTACCATATTCATGTTTTCATCCCTTCCTTCTCCACGTCCATTGGAGTTTGTTCCTTCAATGCCCATATGGAAATAAATCCCTCAGATATCATATTCCTAGATGTAATTACCCTGTGCATATTCCATTCCTCTACACTTTGCTTTGGTCTTGATCTGAGCTAGTTGTTTCAAACAATTTTATGAAAATATGAACCATTATGGTTCAATTTCGCATCAGAATTATTTATTATGATTTCATGAAAATTGAATGCCTAGATGAATTTTATGGGTGAATAATTATTTTATATTGTCCAAGACCTTTCCAATGCCTGCTTCCATGCTCAATTATGAGTCTTGAGCATAAACTTATGGTTATTTGAAAATTGTCCCTTAATTGTTTGTTCTCTTCAACTTGGTGCAATTCTGCGTTGTGATATGCATTTTTACACCTACGCCATTGGAGTTTTAGTAGGATCTCAATTGGGTTTATTAATATACATATTTTGGATAGTATTTCCAAGTTTCACTTCTTTCCGGGTTCCGGGATGCTAGTTACAGTCTGCTAAAGTTCTAGGCCAATTAGTGTTTTTGATATGGAATGCTACGGGTGCCTTCTTTGCCATATTAAACATTTGTAACATGCCCATAAATTTAATTCAGCTCTAGGAATTTCTTCTATGGTTCAATATATTTCCATATACTTCTCCTACGCCTCAATATGATTCTAGAGCAGAAAGTTATGGCCCTTTGAAGTTAGTGGGGTCTTAAAATTTACCCTCCACTATTTGTCCTGTAACTTCCTCATAAAAGCTTCGTTTGACGAACGATTTACACCATTAGAAATATGTCTCTGGGCTCTTTTATTTGAGCTGAAAAGATAGAGTGTTCTACTTTTGTACACTCTGTTCTTGGGGTTTTTCAGTAGCTAAAAACGTTGTTTAGGGCCTCAAAAACGCATTGCAAAAAGATGACCTTCAAACAGTATAAAATGTCACATAAATTCACTAGTTTTTTGTTGTTGTAGACCATCCAAATGGCTTCGCGCACACAAATTTGAACCTGTACACCCACATTTAGCATGTTCAACAACACCATAAGGTAGCGCATGCTATGCACACATATAACCAATGTGGATCACTTCTCTGTTGTGCCACTAACTGGTGCACACTACTTTTGTGTCACGCGCCAATATCCACCGCACACAATTTTGATTCATGCACTAATACATGTTGCGCACAATTTTTTTGTCGCACGCTAATATTCCGCATGCATTGCACTCTACGAGTTGTACCATGCAAAAGTTTAGTATGCCCCCACCATGCACCAGTACTCCACGTGCACCATTAACTAAACTGTCGCGCGACAACATATACCCATATTGCACGCGCACAACAAAATTTCTATGTGCTCTATCAATATTGTGCACACCACGCGCACCATTATTATGCATGCGTCCACTGCACACACCATTATTACGCATGCACCACTCAATCCACACTGCACAATGATAAATTTAGTGTGCACATCCATACATCGTTATTTTTTGTGCATTACCACTCTGCACCGCGTAGTGTCAAATTTAAGTGCCCAGACCTGCGCGCCAATATTTTCTACACATTACCACTTTGCACCACCCAGCGCCAAATTTAAGTGCACAGACCCGCGCACCAATATTTTCTATGCATTACCACTTTGCACCGCGCAACGCCAAATTTAAGTGTGGAGACCCGCGCGCCAATATATTTTGCGCATTACCACTTTGCACCATGCAACACCAAATTTTAAGTGCGCACACTTGCACACCAATATTTTCCGCGTAATGCCACTCTGCACCGTGCAACGCCAAATTTTAGTGCGTGCACCCGCATGCCAATATTTGTTTTTCCGTGAAATGTCTCTCTACACTGCACAATGCCAAATTTTAGTGTGCGCACACGTGCGCTAATATTTTTCCACATATCACAAGATTTTTACTACACATCATGCGTTTTTAGTGCGCCCACCTGCACACATTCATTTTTATGCGCATCAATTCCTCGTGACTTCCGTTGTAGAAATTGGGGCTTTTGATAAATGTTTTCCCAATTTTCACCATAGACATTCTGCAACCATGAAATTCATTCAATTTCACCCCGATAACACCAATTCAACCTATGCAACAACAAATCATTGTTTGTTGACCTTCCTGGAACAAATTTTTCCCAAACTCAATTCATGAATTGAGAATTTTAATCAACTAATATCGCTCCACCTATCATGGCTTCCCTCTAACTTCAAATTCGACCAATTCCAATTCTGCATTTGCTAGAACAGATATTAAATTAAGCATATTTCACTACTTGACCAAATGTCTCAATTTTCCCATGAATGTAACAACAAAAATTTGGGCTTTTGCCCAATTCCACGCAATTGCTTCTACTTTTTACCATGGACGCTTTGTAACTTGAAATTTGGCCACTTTGAAATCAATTCTCTATGGAATTTCACTTCAAATCAACTTTCTCGGCCATTCAGGATCAGTGTTGAAAACTAGAGCTCTAATACCATATTGTAACATCCCCAGTATCCAACTGGGGCATGTCATGTAAATTTTTTTGAACTGTATGAAAATTAAAACATATACACATAGAAACTCTTGCATAACTTTATATATAAAACTTATAACAAAAATTACATTCTGTAAATGCACAGATTCATATGGAAATAACAGTAAACATATACATGCAAGATAGACATGCAATACCCATAAATATAAAGATAGGTATAAACCACACATAGGAAAAAACCATAAACATAAACACATAAATAATAATGCATCATATAAATTAACACACAATTGACACTTATCCTGGTAAGAATATCACCAACTGCATGCAAAGATTCCACGAACCTCCCATCCTTAGACCACGTTGCTCATCACTCTCAGCAGTGGGTCACCCCCGAGCTGGGAGTAAACTCCACCCGGGTAAAGGGATTCCTAACCAGGATGATGTATCTTAGAAAAAAAGGATGCTTCTATTGAGTCCTCAAAACTCAATAATATCAATACATACAAATCCATGATTAAAAGGAAAAAATGTACTATATCAATAAAATGCAAGAGCAACTTTCACAACTTTCTAAGCTTGATCCTAGGAAGTTCTGGAGGCAAATTCTAATCCGCACTACTAAAGAAAATAATATGATTCCCTTAAGGGAATGGAATTTCTACCTTAAAAGTATTTAAGAGTCCCTAATTCCATGGACACCATTCCTATTGTCCCTACAGAGGATGAAGTTTTCTCTCTGGATGACATAGAATTCAGGTTAAAGTGTCTTGCAAATGGGAAAACTAAGGACATTGAAGGCTACCAAGATGAAATTTTTAAAATCGGAGGGCCTATCCTCATCTCTCACATACACAAGATCTTTAATTTAGAATTTAACTCAAGGCTTCCCTAGACCTTGGACACAAATCCTCATTGTTCCTATTTTTTAAAATGGGGATAGAAACATTCCCTCTAATTATAGGACCATTATGTTTATCCCAATTTTAGCCAATATTTATGGAATTATTTTGGAAAATAAGATTAGTCTTTGGCTAGAAATTCATGGTAAAAGAGATAAAGGCCAGGCCAAGTTTAGGAGATATCATTCAACTATATACCATCTTGTTATCTTTAGGATCATCGGAGAGGAGTTTTGTAATACTAAAACCAATCTTTTGTGTTGTTTTGTTGACTTTAGAAAATCTTTTGACATGGTTCCCAGGAAACACCTTAGGGATAGGTTGGAAGAGATAAAAGTGACTTTCGATTTGAAGGTTGCTGCAATAAGGTTGTATGAGAATTTTATCGCCAAGTTTAATAACATTGAGGGATGGTCGAAATAAATTAACTGCAATATTGGATTTAAGAAAGGGTGTCCCTTGTCTCCTACCCTTTTTGGCATATACATTGACAAATTAGAATATTTCTTGTGTTATCACTCTATAATTTGCCCAAGGCTGTGGAGGCAGTCATAAAGGCAACATCAAAACCACTTCAAGTCTTGAATCTAGCCCTCCAAGACTCAAAGAGGGATCTCTCTATCTGATATAACTTTGTTTGAAGAGGATATAGGCTAGCTATACAGAACATGGGTTTGTTTATGGATTTTGAATCTATTTGGTTGAGACATAAAAAGGACCATTGGGAAAAATGGAGTCAAAGATCAAATATGATTGAATGAATAAATAACAGAGACATATATAATCAGGAAATATAGTCACATCAATAGATTCTTATAATTTGTAGGATGGAGATGTTGATTAAGGTTGGTTGTCATTGATGTCAACCCTTTAAGAAAGACCCGTAGCACAAAGGTTTGGGTAATGGACCCAATAGAGTTTGATGTAAATATGACTCATTATTTTTTTTGTCATGGTTGATAAGAAGTAAATATGGATGAACTCCAAAGTGGTCCCCTTATGGTGAAAGCCCTCACGGGAAGACGCTTTGTGGAGTAAGATAACCTATGCTTAATTGTGGAATAATGAGATTAAGAAAAGTGAATTTGTCAGGGAAAATATCCTAGATGGATAGTTCTTGTCATTTCATTTCTGGTGGTATGTGGAACGTCATATAATTCCTCACGGTTAGAGAGTTATGGCCATGAGAAGTTGGAGACCCCAGGTTTGGGTAATGGACCCAAGTTTGTTTGATGGGTAAAGATATGAGTTATGATATATTTTCAGATAATACTATTCTATATGGATAGTACATGTCATGCCATTTCTAGTGGTATGTAGAATGTCACATAACTCCTCATGATTTGAGAGTTACGGCCTTACGAAGTTGGAGGACCCTCATATGTCATCTAGAAGCTCCAAAAGGTCAAAGTAATCAAAGTGGTTTAAGATATTTTAAAAGGTAAATAATAAAGTGAATTGATGAGTGTATTATAATT
>JZKD02S0002342.1:173990-190023 GCA_000966675.3 Picea glauca | reverse complement strand
ATAAGCCAGAATTCAGCAAGGTATGTCATTTTTGCTATAACTCCTTTTCTGAGAGGTTACAAGTAGTGCCACTTGGAGGAATTTCATAAAACACACTGAATAACATTGTGTATCATTTTTAGATATTTATATATTACAGGTTGGTGCATGGTTTATGCACTTGTTTATGGTACATGTTGATTACAGGTTGGTGCATGCTTGATGCACTTTTTTGTGGTACAGGTTGATTACAGGCTGAGGTACAAGTTGATGCATGGTTTAGATTTATTAGTACAGGTTTATAGTGTTATATCTCATAGTGATAGTGTGACAGTGGTTCCATCATTCTATTTCTACTTCAGGGTGGCAGGACGGGGCAAGGACAGGTGGTTGTAGCCACCTTCCGGTTGTAGCCAGAGAACATTGGGAGTTGTAGCCGCCTTTTGGTTGTAGCCAGAGATTTGGGGAGTTGGAGCTTCCCTCAGGTTGTAGCCTGAGAAACTAGGGGGTTGGAGCCTCCTTCCAATTGCATCTAGAAAACAAAGGAAGTTGGTGCTTCCAATGAATGTAATTCTTCAAGACATATAAGAAAAAGAATTCCGTGGTTTTCTCCCGATCTGGGTTTCCATGTAAAACACTAGTGTACTGTGTATGTGTGTGATTGTTTATTTATTACTGCTCATTATTGGATAATAATTATACATTGATATAACATTTGAAGAAAAATGATTATAATTACGTTATTATTGATTCACCCCCCCTCTTAGTAATCCAACATGAGAGAGGAAAAGATCAGGGGTCATTTCAATTGTAGAACATAATTTATCTGAATTCTGCATTCAATCTTCAGAAGAAAACATAAACATTTTTTTTAAGCTAGATCAGGGTGTTCATGAAAAATCCTAAGAATACTCTTCTTATAAACAATGAGAACAGAAAAACAACATGAAAAACAAAGGAATAACAGTTTACACCAGAGAGAACTTCACCATAGAAAATGACACAAGAATTTGGAAAATAAAGTCTTTGTATTCATTCATTATAGTCAATTAAAGCCCGTGAGCATTTTTACATTTTTTGGTCATCCCAAGTCCAACTCTCTTTTCTTCAAAGTTATAGGCTTTATAGCATTTACACAACAATTCAAGATCCTATAAAAATGGATCTGAAATACTTAAAATAGAATAAAATCAAAACTAGTATGATATGTCAAATCTAACCCTGATTTAAGGGTCAAACCCTTATCGACTAGATATTCAACAATAGTCAACAACATTCAGCACTATCTAATATCTTCAATAACTTTCCAAGTGATGACAAGGCATTTCGAAATCATGTTTTGAAAAATAAGCAGTTTTTGACCAAAAATTGAAAAGCCACTTAACCTTCTTGCCTTAACATCTGCCTCAAAAACTAGAAATGGATGATGATCTGTATCCTTCTAATATTTATCTTTCATTTGGATCCCCTTCCAAATGATTTGGAAACAAAAATATTTGATCTGAGCAAAAAATGAGCATTCTGCTAGTTTCTATGTTTTTGGTGGCTTACAGGTAAAAACAGAGTAGGATTAGCTGCCGAAAGCAGAGATTTCGACAGGTAATAGCGCCTTGAGGAAAACAAATAAGTTGCCAAAAATCCTAAGTTTTCCACAACCGTTCAAAACTACAAAAATGGATTTTCTTTGATCTACCTACTCTTTAGGATCTATATTTAGGTTTTTAGCAGCTTCTGCTAGAGCTTTTAAATCAGGATGTGCTCTTGGCTTAGGATTTTTAAGCCTTAGTTTTATCCTTAAACCTCTAACCATTTTAAGCAACTTACGATTCTCCTTGAGCAATTTCTTATTCCTCTTCTGTTCCTTCACATGCATTTTAGATAAAATTTCAAAACAATCTCTTACCTCATCTAATGTGTTTCTTATAGTATGGTTTTGGGATTTAATGACCCTCTCAAGCAACTTCAGCTTTGATATTTATTCTTTAAGATTTTCAATCTTTGATGCTGACTTCTTTGCTTTTCTTGTTGATGCTTCAGGAATCTCCAGGTTTGGAACCTCTGGTGAAAATGGTGCTTCTTCAAGAGCAACTTTCTCAGGAATCCCTCCTTCTACTGACTCTAAATACTCCTCTGAATATGTATAAGGAAGATTCAGGACATTTTTGTCAGGGGCACTAGCTTGCCCTTCTATAGCTTGACTGAAATAAAGATTCTTTTTAGCTCTCTTGGACTTAGAAGAAGAAGCTAGCTCCTTTATTTGTACTAGGGAGATATCTCTTCTTTTCCTTTTACTGCTCATGTGTGTAGAATATTTATGGGATGAGATCTTGTTCTTTTTCTTGGGATGGGCTTCTGGTTCAAATTCTCGCTAGAAAAGAAGATGCTCCCAAGTCTTATTACTCTTCTACAATTCTTGAAGCACTATGATTTTTATAAGACTGTGATGGGAACGCCTACCCTGCACCTTGCTAGGTTTGGCCTAGTCCTGGTGTTTCATTTTTGTCAAGCTTCTATGAAGAAAGAAGGGAAAATTCAAAGGGAAACTACCTGTAAAATGGTTCATAAGCTTGAAATGGTAGAACATTACTCTGCCATATCTTCCTTCACATGTGATGTATACCTGAATTGCTTTAAGCAAATGTTTCCACTTTTCTTCCAAGAAGGATCTAGGGATATCTTTCTTCCAAGTGATACATTT
The DNA here is from genome assembly GCA_000966675.3 of Picea glauca. Classification (NCBI taxonomy): domain Eukaryota; kingdom Viridiplantae; phylum Streptophyta; class Pinopsida; order Pinales; family Pinaceae; genus Picea; species Picea glauca. The sequence goes on along the minus strand of JZKD02S0002342.1, from coordinate 187,346 downwards.
GTTTTCAAGATTGAGATAAGACCTTAATTCAATGTCTTTAGTAGTGGTTGACTTGAACCATCTTTCAACAGTCCTAGGAATCTCTTTTGTTGCTGCAACAATGGCTTCATTAACCTGTACCTCAATTGTTCCAAATCTGGCCTTGGCTCCATCAAAGGTCAATGAAAATTCCTTATCCACACCTTGATGAAATCCTTGGAGTTTTTCACAAAACCTGTAGCAACCAACATCTCTGAACATCTGGAAAATATCAGGGTGACATTCCAGATATGTTATGTCATTGAGCTCTTTCCTAACATAACTCCTCCCTTCTTCATCTGCAAAACTAATTGTCAATACCGGCAATACAATAAAATTGGGCTTGGGGAGACACAATGGCATTGATAGGGGATGAATTGAAGTTCAATCAGAGGAAAAATGTGTGATATGGGGGAAAATGTTTGAACAAAAACCCTTGATAAATAATGAAACTCAAATCACAGTGATGATTGTATCATTTGACTAGGACAAAAAACCATGTGATAGATCAGGTAAATACGAATGATGTGGGCTTATGATGATCTTATTTGGTAGCAAAGAATTTGGATCTTACTAGATTAGAGTTTAAAGATCTCACCGAATAATCATAATCAGACCTACATCACTAGCCATATTGTATCACTATCCAATTTCAGTCAATTTCGGCAGCATTTGAGATGATGATGGCATGTGTAATATCGATGGTTCAAGAGTCCAATGGGACAGACTGACTGTTGAAAAATTTCCACGCTTTCGGCAGCTTAGAGAGCCTTGCACATGCCATTTTAGCTGTCGAAAGTGACAACTTTCGGCATCTTAGAATGCTTTGAAAAATGGACCTTAGCTGCCGAAAGTGAAATTTAGGAGGTTTTCTAAATAAAATTATAGACTCATTACTTCTTGAAAAGACAAGTGAAAACTCATCCTAAAGACACTTAACTCAAGAATAACAAAAAATATTTCATGTAATAATCCATGTTATCACCTAATGACCATAACTTGGGAAAATTTATTTCAAGAAACAACAAGACCAACAAGCCAGGAAACTCCATCATGAGGCCCACCAATCATATCTGAAGCATCATGTATCCTATCATTATAGGACACTAACATCTTGGACAAAGCAGGTTGTGTCGGCCCTACTCTCATTGGTATAGTCATCAATATTCTTCTTTATGTTGATGATGTCGTTCTTATGGTGAGGATTCCAAACTATCTTGAAAAGAAACTAAGAATCCTCAAGGAGTTTTGCTCCAATATCAATATCATTGTTAACATTAACAAGACTAAGGTCATGATCATTAAATCCAATAATACCACTTATGATACATTTTTATATGACAACAACAACTTGGAGGAAGTGACTTCATACAAATATCTTGAAATCAATATTCACCACAAGCTCGAATGGAATTATAGCATTGAGAAAAGGATTATTGGGGGATGGAAATCTTATCATGGGATCGAAAACAATTATAAATCAACCAATATTTGGATTTGGGATAAGAAGAAGCTCCTCTTTAAGACTCTTGTTACTCTCATTATTCTATATGGATGCAAATTATAGGGATGCAATATCTCTCGTGAATTATGGAGAAAGATAGAGAAAATCTAAAATAATTTTATAACTTGTAATCTCAAAATTAAAGGAAATACACCCTATCCCATCCTCCTCTTAGAGGCAATCCTCTCCCCCATTGAGAGCACAACTATATATAGATACCTGTTGTATAAGAACAATTTAAACAACATGGAAGATAAGAGGATTCCTAAAATTGATTCCAATTCCAGTCATAACCACCTTCAACTCAAGCGGGGTTGGCATAAAGATTCCCAATCTTGTCTAAGCCATTGGGGAATCAGGGAAGATACCATTTTACAAAATAAGGATACTGTTAAAAATATCATTAAATCGAAATTTAAGGAGAAAATGTGGTGTGATAAAGATTTAGAGGAAAAAATAAAATTAAGGTATTATAAGGAGGTAATCAACCCTAATATAGAACATCAAAATTATCTCTCTATTTCAAAAAGTGTAAAGAAAAAGATAAGCATTTCTAAGATAAGAACAAATTCTCACGAGCTCCATAGTGAGACTGGGCATTGGTCAATTCCTAAAATGCCCTGGGATGAAAGAGAGTGTCACCTTTGTAACACTAATAAGGATGTAGATGATAATCACTTTCTTTTAGATTGTCCATCCTATACCCAGATTGGATCCCAATTTAAAAATATTTCACACTAGCAACCTCCCTCACCTTGTAACTCAACAAAACTATGGTGATCTTGGAAAGCTTCTCTTAATTATTTTCGAGCACAAAAACAAAATTATAAAGGATTGCCAATAATCCCTCTTAAGGTCCGATAGACCAATTCGGTCTCAGTGGACGTTAATCATTGTCATCATCATCATGAATAATGGAGAGAAGTATTAATTAAATCTATTTAAATTTTATTTCAAAAAGTGGCGTATTAAACTTTTAACAAATATGTTATTATAATTATTTTAAACTTTATTGTTAATTTGATATTATATTTTTTTAAATTATAAATTACTTTAGGTATCATGTTTAAAATGAGAGAATATATTACTCGAATATCACATTTACTTATATCTAAAAATTAGACTGAGATAACATTACAAATTCTAACATTGACTTTTTTATTATTATTTTCTCTCTTAATGTGAAAGTCACAGTCTTTTTAAAAGTAAAATGTGATTTTATAACTTGTAAAACATTTACAAAGGAGTTCTCTTTTTCTTTCTTTCTTTTTTTAGAAGGTGGTAAATTTTATCATAACTCAATGGTCAATCAAGTGAGGACAATCATCATTGGTTTTTATCCACAAATGCAAGTTAATTCATTATTGTTATTTAAGAAAAACCATGTTATCTGAAATAGCCCACTATTGGTTCTTAAGGGGAGTAGTATTTCGTTCATGTTAAATGTCTTAGGTTGTAAATTTGTTTCCTTACATCCAAAGAAAACTAGATCTTATTATTCAAAAATAGTTTTAGGTCTTACTCCAAGACCAAAAAGTGGTTTCAACCTAAATAACATATGCAACAAAGTCAATATCCTATATAATCATTGCTGAAACTACATTCAATGGAGTCATGTACTTTGGAGCAACATTTAACCTTGATCACATACATAAAACCAAATATTACTCGTAATTACAATTCAACCCCTTATCCATAAAAAAAAAAAAAAAAAATCTTATTAATTTTTCTCAACCTTCATGATCTTAAAATAAAGCATTAAGTTTATTCGATCTCCATAATCAATTATATTGTTAGTTTCTCTCTTGTATGTATTATACTCCACTAAATTGGCATATCATGCACTTATCTTGTTTAGTGTGGTGAGTGAATAATATTGTTAACTACTCATTTAAGATACCAGAGGCCCTAGTAATTTAAGGTTATCCTTACCTATACAATTTTAATAACAAGGGAAATAGATGCAAAGAAGCTAGTCTCTGCCTTCAATAGTAAGGTTGTAGTGGTCATCCAATGTTGGAATGTTTAATTTTAATTATTTTATAATTTTTAACCTTTTAATGTTTAATTGGGCATTGTTATTTAAAAATGCTATTTTAAATAGTAAAATTAAAATGAAAAAATCCAAAACTTATAACATTTGAAAAACAAGTATACATATGATCGAAGTTTCTGATGGGAAAGCATCGGGAAAGTTGAAGTTATAATGTAACACTAACATGAATATTGACACAAATATTGATAAGACAATAATATGACTGGTTGGGTGAGGAAACCTAAAAGTTTACATGCGCTAATTCAATTCAATTAACACCCATGTGTTGAATATCGCTTGCCAACGAGCTCACTTCCATTCTCACTAATTTTTTCACAACCCAAGTTATCAAGAGCTATATTGATGGAAATCAACTATGTATAATCAATTCATGAGTTCAAGGCTTTCCTGATGGAAACATTTCCTTGGATTTGATTGCCCAAGGAAATGGAAAGGTTGCTTATACCTACTCTTAATTGTTGTTATTTTTTTATATGATATGGAAGAGGAACATCATAAAGGGAAGGACCTCCGCACACTATCCTCCCAAAATTCTACTTGTAAGTTGCGATAGAATATTAAAAGAAGAACTTGCTTAGCTCCCTCTTGGGTTACAATATTTTTGTTTGCTGGAAAACATCATTTCAGATCATTTTAGAATAGAAATCTCACCCCAATATCGCAATGGAGTAAACTATGAGCTTTGGTCTTAAAACTAGAATCACTTTCAAACAGTTAACATTGTTAAAAAAATTTAAACGTAGAAGGAATTTCCCCTTATAAGAAAAATATTGTATATAAAAAAAGTTAATAGAAATCCTATGCAATAATAGATCCATAGAGCATAATTAGGCTTGAAAAAAGAGGAATGGTGAAATTTTTGGTACCATTGATGAAACTGTGGATTCTGTTGGTTTTGATATTTATTTTGTTGATCGAAATTACTTTCCCAAAGAGAGAATTTGACTATTCTCCCATCTTGAATTAACTACCCAGATTCCATAGTTTCAACATAGAGGAGGGGGTGGATACGTAGAAATATGTTATGGGAGGTGTTGAGGAAAAGATATGAATTACCTTACTCAATCATTCTCGAATCTTGCATGGCTAAGACAAGATAGTCGGGAATGTCACCCTATGTTTTATAGCCTAAACAATATTTTCCCAATCCATAAGTATTAATTACAAGGGTTTAGGTTGGTTTATTAACGAAAAGAATGTTGAAAAATAACATAAAATTTTATCTTAGTTTCTGAAAAATATACAGATTACAAAATGTAAATATGGAGATCAAAAAGAAAAAGTAAGCAAGTCATAAATACACACAAATGAGACAGAATGACAATTTGCTTTATTCCATTTCGAGATATCAAAAGTGTTTTTCTCTTTACAAAATCCCTGTGATGGCATGGAACAAAGTATAATTTATAGATCATTGATGAACACCAAACAAAAGGACTCTGAAAAGAAGTAAAAAATGAAATTTATGATCTGGACCAGCTTGCCACAGACTGTTGCAATTTTGACTCTGCAAAATATCCTTTATCATCTATGAAAATCAATCCATAAACATACAAGAATACACAAACTATCAAAGATGGATCAACACCTCTAAAACAAGCATATGAATAATGTGGTTCAGTTCTGAACCTTGTTGTCTACAATAGGACCGTGCTGTCAAAAAGAGAATCAGGCTTTGAATAAACTCAAGAATGAATGAAAATTGAACTATCTCATGAAATCAAAAGAGCAAACCTTAGTCTTTCTTTCTCCTTCTATTCTCCTTTTTGTTTCTTCTTCTCATTTTGCTTTTATGCTTTCCAAATAAGTTGAATTAGTTCAACTACGCTCTTTAGTTAAGTTAGTTTGACTTAACTAATTTAGTTTAGGAGAAGTAATAATAATAATAGTTAAGGGTCTTTAATTAATAATAACTAGGTAGGTAGGACCCCTTGTGACTCTTGTCTTTCCCTCTTTTGAAATTATAAAATATAACACAAATGGATAGTCTTTTCAACACATGCCACCCTTGTAACTCCCTTAGATACCTTCAAAATTGAATATTTAAATATCATAAATAATTTAAATCATATCCAAAAATATATAAATATCCACATAATCCACATTATCCAAAAGAAATATTGACGTCCAAACTTTATGCAAACCATTAACACTCTGTTTATCAACCCAATCATAAAAACACATAAGTTAAAATCTATACTTGCCACTCTGAGAGGCAATCTTTCTTTTATAATTGTTGTCCACCTTTGATTTCCCGGAATTAGCTTGTGGTTGATTTGAACCTTGAGGCTGTATTTCACTAATTACATGGGAACAATCATCCTTCAAATGCATGCGGGAGGATACTGATTTTGAGGAATCATTTGAGGGAGAGGAAGGGGAGGTAACAACCTTTCCTTTATCTTGCACAAGGGGAATATCAATTTTAAGTGTGTTACTTTCATGTGAATATTGGATAGGTGAATCAACAGGGGAAATTTGAGCATTATGATTGAGAGGAGGTGGACAAGGTAATGATAAACTAGGCCAGCCATGATGGTGAGAGACAGTTGGGTTGACAATCTCCTTCCATCCATCATTTGCAGGGACTTCTGGTTGCAAGGACACATGAGGAGGAACCAGAATTCCAGGGATGTTCTGAGGCTGGAAGGGGGGTATCTCTTGTCGAGGTTGTACTATCCCTTGCCCAATATAGTTAAAGAACCTAACTTGGAACAACTGGTTCAATTCCTTGGGATCAACATCAAAATTCATGTAAAATTTAGGCCTTTTAGGCCATTTGTTCCATTTTCCCCTTCATATGTTATTTCTTCCATGGCTACCCCTACTGAAAAAACTCATCCTGTAGTAGCAGTTCGTTAGTAACTAATCCCTTAATAAACCATACATGACATTCTGCTTGCATCAATAAAAAATAGGCTCAGAAATTGACATGAGATTCATGCAAATCCATCCATAACAAAACATTTAATAATCACCAAGTGAGAAGGGCACGATAGGGTTCATGGGACATATGGAAGGAGTGTAATGAGCGAAAGGTGGTATAATGAGAGGGGATAAACACACGAATACTTCTCAACAATTAATTAAATAATTTAACTATGTAAAATATATCAAAATAATAGTTGCCAACCATTGTTGTGTTATCACTTTTGTCATTGTTACATAGACCTTTTTAATTTATTTTACAAAACAGGGATGCCAAAATGAAATTGGGATTATGAAGGCAATATAATGAGAGAAAAGTGGTAAAATGACAAGGACAAAATATGGATATTGTTCATATAAAAATAAATTAAATCAAACAATCAAACACATCTTTGTTCATACCTCCACAATTCAATCAATATTCACTTTTTGAAACCATCATCTAAACTGTTACTTCCTTTACAGATTGCTTGATGGCTTCCAAACAATAATTCATATGTCGAGAACTAATCAATTAAAACAACCTTTTCATCCATATAAAATTTATATAACAGTCATAATAAAAGCATTGTAATCAATATGATAACCATAATAACCCTTTGAGCCTCAACCATTCATACTCCAATGCCAATTTTTTTTTAAAAACCAATATAAATATGCACAGTGATTCCAACCATTTATATCCAATTCTTTAAAATTAATAAGAATATGCACAATATTTACCGCCCTGTGTCCATTATTCAAACATTGTTTGACACAACCAAACTGGGCATTAAACTCATAATTGAGCCCCAATTCATTCACACACAGGTCTCCTTTAAATACAATCAACATAAGAATTAATTGGAATAACATTCAACAAATAACATGCAACTCTTGAGCCCAAGCTTCACATAAATCAACCTGTGTAGACTTCTTCTAAGATTGTCCAATGAGGAACATAACCAAATCGTGCCCAATCAGCCAAGCACACACAGTTCTTATTTACCCTTGACTGGAGTAAAATGATATCAAAAGCGTATTTAGGGTTTAAACACAACAAATGGAGAGTAAGAAAAAATTCCCTAATCAAAGGAATACGTCTTCGAAAAATGCAGAAAGCTCATGCCCTTAAAAATTTACCACAAACATATAACAAGTAACAATACCCTTGACAGTGAGGGTTACCCAAATGACAATCTACCACCTCCAACAGGGAACAAAAATAAGTGAATCTCTTAACAACATTGTAAAGCGAATGTCCAAGCACAAACCTGTGCCCAACCAAAAGCATGTATAATGATTCCATTAACTTCTTTGGAGCGTTAAGTTTAGACTGTGCACTGATTTCCAAGAAACAATGTTAATGAGGGCAAAACAATGATAGCTAACATCTTGGGGATTTTCCACATCAAGGAAAGAAAAACTTTAAACTTTCAACAATTCACTTTGCAACCTAGAGAATCGAAAAATATCAACCAGAAAGATGAAAATGGAGTGGAAAATATTAAACACAGAGACTGGTTGTAATACTCATGCGCAAGGCTTAGAGCTTGGAAAATAATCAATTTCCATAGAGAAACCATACCCAAAACCCAAGCTGACCGAGCATGCTTCACTGCCATTTTATCAATAAACCCATGCAAATATTACACACAACAAGGAGAGCATAACCATTCTTTTTTTTAAAATGCCAACAGTCCAAAATAATCACCAGAAGAACTCACAGACACAACACCAATACACAGTTCAAATATCCAATACAACTTAAGAAACACACAGACCACGAGCAATCCTGAGCCAGAAATTTATTCAAAGGGTAGAGTAACCATCATGGATGGAAGAGTAAGGAACCCATACCTGGAAAATCCTGTGTGAGGAAGAAGCTAGAGTGTATGCCTCCTTCACAACTGAACAATGTGGAGCATAAACAACCACCAAAGCCAAAAACCAAAATTCAAGTATGACTAGGGTGATAGGCTCGAGGGGTGTTTGAGTGACGTGTAGTAAATTCATATCGCTTGCCTCTCCAACCTCATTCAATTCAACATACAAGAAATCCAATTCACCATAGAACTAGGCATTTAATCAACCATATATTCATTGCCATATCCCATTTACATAGTGTGCCACCTTTGTTAATGTCAGACCTTTATTTTTTAAATAAAAAGGTGCTATAACGTTACCCCATGTGCATTCACATATAACATACACCAAGGTGCATAAGTATAGAAACAAGGTTTGTTGCACCTCTCTTTTATTTTGTCACAATAGTACATAACATTAGAGTTTAGGTATAGTTCTTTAATTCGAAATAGCTCTGATATCGTCCCTTATCAAGATCATTAAAACCAATTAATTCCATATTTAATTGAAAGATCAAAACAAAAATTATAATAATCCTTTCATCCATAGGGCAGTGTTAACATAATCTGAGAGTGTTCATCAAAACCATCCAATGCCATGCATCAATCAACCAACCATCTTATGTCACCATAACATTCTAAACCATGATTTGAAACATCAAACTATAGAATATTGTGTTGGTACCATCACAATAGCAAACAAAATATAAGTGCAACATATCCATCATAGCGCCACAACTCTACAAGGGGGTCTCACCTACTAGTTTATTATTAATATAAATAATTAATAGAGCTTGGCAATCATTTGCAAGAATAATATTCATCATTGCATTTTGAAGCATCAACAAACTGGTGACTCCACAGGGAAATATGTTCCCAATAGATTAAGAACTCATAATGTCTAGTTTTGTAGACCAAGTGAAACATATATCAAAGAAGGTTTTTTCTAGAATGATTATGCAACAGGGGGAACTGAGGCGGTTTAATGGAAAGAATGACTTGGTATTTTGGAAATAACTCATGGAAAGTGTTATGTATGAGGGGATTATCCATGTATGCATAAAATTCGATTAATCATAGTGAAATCGTTCTTTTCTTTAAGGAGAACATTTTATGGTGTGCTCTTTTTGAATCTCGGTGAAGAGGGAAGAAAAGGAAAGAAAAAAATAGAGATGAAAAACCAATTATCTTATCTAACAACAGTACTGGAAATATATCCAAATTTCAATGATGTCTTCAAGGAGGGACATCATGACAGCTGTGTAACCTATTTGTTATTGATTAACAATACTTGTAGAAATATCATAGTTGTGGAAAAACTGATCCATAATTTTATTTCTAAAAAGAAAAGAAAACAATAAAAGAAATAAAACAATAGAAATGAAACATTAGAAAAGTAAAACAACAAAGCAAAATCAAAGCAGTGAAACAAAAACTATAATACAAAAGTAATTCCATACAACATTTAAAATTTCAAACTGGTTCCACATAGTCTTTCAAGTGAGAACCGTTGGTGCTATAGGAAAATAATCGTTCTTCCAAGTCCTTTAGAATATAAGAATTTGCACCCAGGACAAAAGCGATTTTAAAAGGACCCAGGCATAACTTTTGAAACTTTGAATGTCTTCCTCTATCAGCATGAGCTGAATCCCACAAAAAGACTTTCTCATTGACCTTAAATCTGACAATTTTTGTGCTTTATTGAAATATGTATTTACAGTTTGTTGTCTTCTCTTTATGTTCTCCAAGGAAAATGTTCTTTGTTCCTCTAAATCCAAAAATGCATTTATCCTTTGTGGGATATTAGAAGAATTCAATTCTTCACTCTGTAGCATCAACCGTAGAGAAGAAAGTTCCATCTCGGTAGGAAAAATTGCTTCTTGACCATAAACAAGCTAAAAGGGAGTGAAACCTATGATCACCTTGGTAGTAGTGAAATCTTCCCAAAGAGCGTAAGTGAGGAGGGTCTGCCATTGATGATGCATATCTTCAATGAGCCTCTTGATAATTCTAACCAAATTTTTTTTGGTAGACTCGGCTTGCCCATTTCCTTGAGGGTAATAAGTTGATGAGGTAAAATGTTTAACTCCCACTTTAGCTATAAACTGAGTCATCTTAGCAGAAATAAAAGTGGGGCCATTATTTGTAATAATATCTAAAGGAAGGCAAAATCTGGAGAAAATATAGTTTCAAGGAAATAAATAACCTGCTCATCCTGTGAATGTTTAAGTGGGACAACTTCAGTCCATTTTGTAAAATAATATGTGGTTTTCAAGATGAAAACTTGCCCTGCTGAAGATGGAGGACTAAGGACTAATAGGACCGATAAATTCCAAACCCCATTTTGAAAAAGGAAAATTAGGGAGGACAGGTTGCAAATGCATGGCAGCAAGACATTCTTTCCTAGTGAACTTCTGGCACTTGTCACAAGATCTTGAAAAGTTATAAGAATATCAAAAAATTGAAGGCCAATAATACCCTTTTCTGATGATTTTAAATGCAGTAGTTTTAGCAGAAAAGTGGCCACCCACATGAATGACAGAATTTGAGGATCCATGGGTTTCTTGTAACAATTTTTATGCTTCCTCATTATTTACATAGTGAAGTAATATACCATCGACAAATCTCCTAAACAAGAAGTCTCGTAAAATGACATATCTGGAAGATTCAAGACAAAGCCTTCTCCTTTGATGAGTATCTAAGCTATTTAGAAATCTATGATTTTGCAAGTAATACACCAGATCTTTGTACCAAATATGTTCAACTATAGGAATGATTTGACTATCAATGTAAAATAGTGTTGAAAAAGGATTATCTTGTTCATCAATTTCTTCACTTGCTTCAACATGTTGAGCTAAGTGAAGGGCTAAGTCACATCCCTTAATGGTTTTTGAAGTCGTGATGGTTAAACCATGCTCCTGAATCTTGGCAAGTCAATGTGCAAGATTCCCTAAAAGATAAGTCTGTGAAAGAAAAAACTTGATAGAAGGTAAAGGGACTTTTACCAACATGTTCTTACCTAAAATAAAGTGGAGAAATTTCTCCACAACTTTAACAAGAGAGAAAGCATGTTTTTAAATATAAGAATATTTGAATTCATCATCTGATAATATTTGACTCATGAAAGCTACTGAATTTTCGTTACTCTGGTCGTTACATTGTATGAGGATAGCAAATACTACTTCATCTGTGGCATTAGTGTATATAATAAACTCTTTCTCAAAATCCTTCTTCGCCAAAACCGGTGCAGAACTGATTGCCTTTTCAATCCTTACACAAGCATTCTTGAAATCATCAATCCAAGAAAAGGAGCGATCTTGCTTGAGAAGATTGTGAATAGGTTTGACCATTACAACAAAATCAGGAACAAACCTACGGACAAAGTTGATAATGCCCATAAAAGCTTGAAACTCCTTTTTGGAAGTGGGGGCAGGAAGGTTTAGAATAACATCAATCCTTTCAGGATCTATGCTTATTCCTAAATCAAAGACAATATACCTAAGGATATTTCCCTTGGTAACGCCGAAAATAGACTTAGAAGGATTTAAATAAATGTCAAAATTCCTGCATCGCATGAGAACCTTTCTAACATGAACAAAATGATCCAAACAGTTCTTTGAATATACAGTCAAGTCATCAAGATAAATCTAAATAATTTTACTGATCATATCGTCAAAAGATATCTGCATAGCTCTTTGGAAAGTGACACCTGCATTAGGTAAGCCAAAAGGCATACATTCATAAGCAAATGTGCCCCAATGTGTAATGAAAGTGGTTTTGTATTTATCTATCCTTTTTACCTTGATCTGATTATAACCAAAAAAACTGTCAAGTAAGGATATCATCTATGACCCTACAAATTGTTGCAAAATCATTTCCATATTAGGTAGAGTAAAATGGTCTTTTATGCTCTCTCTATTTATTGCCCGGAAATCAAGGCATAGTTGAATCTGACCAGTTGTTTTTCAAATGAGAACCAAATTGGAAACCCACTCAGAATACTTAACATGGAAAATTATCCCAGCCTTCAAGAGTTTTTCCAACTCCTTTCGAATAGTCGCTTCAAGTGCAGGGTTAATGGTTCTTTGTTTTTTCCTAACCGGTTTTATGCCCTCCTTGATAGGAATGTCAAGTTGTATAAGAGAAGGATGAAAACCACAAAGATCCTCATAAGACCAAGACAAAACATCTTGAAATTCACGAAGTAAATCAATGAATTTCAACCTTTATTCATCAGTACATTGGGCACCTATCTTAACATTCTTTGGGGAATCGAGTGTCCCAATGTTCAAGGAAATGGTTTCTCCCACTTTCCTTTTTGAATCCTCTTCTTTATGATTTTCTTTGTTTCCTACATCACTCAATAAAAATGAAATTTCTAGAGGAGTCAAACCCTTCAGAATTTTGTTGTTTTCCATGGATATAATATCCTTGGGCTTATATGGTTCATTTTGTATGAAAGCATAGATGCTTTCATCACTATGTAAGACCTTCCATGACTATACATTGTCAGGGATATGAGGATGATATAAGGATTGAAAAGTGCAATCAAGTATTTGTGGCAGAAGTTGATGAGTAGGAGAGGCTACAAAAATAGTTAACCTGTCAGCCATCGGATTCAGTTCCCTTTTAACATGAGTGATGTTAAATGATAATAAGTTCAAGATAAGTGCCCAAACAGCTTGGGTGTAACATTTCATCAACTTGTTCATGGGAGAATATATTGTTGGATTACTGAGAGGGGGGGGGGTGAATCAGTAATAGAGAAATTTAATCCTTTTTAACCATATAATCCAAGTGTTATATCAATGTAGCATTATCATCCAATAACTATAGAGTAAATAAGAAATGAAAAAATGAACAATCATACACATACACATTACACCAGTGTTTTATGTGGAAATGCAAAGAGGGAGAAAACCACATAATGCTTTTTCTTATATGTCTTGAAGAATTACATTCGTTGGAAGAACCAAATTCCTTTTTTTTCCAGCTGCAACTGGAAT
>JZKD02S0002342.1:148415-159579 GCA_000966675.3 Picea glauca | reverse complement strand
GAAAAGGAGTTATCGAAAAAATGGCATACCTTGTTGAATTCTGACTTATTCTAGAGAGAGACCTTATAGAGCGTTCCCCACATGGAATATTTTTTTAATAGATATGAAAATGTTACACAACATACTATAGACTATACTCTAACCAACACATTTGGTCTTACTAAATTTGGATCTGTTATGAATACGTTATGACATTTTTACTCAAAGCACTTGTTTTAGACTAGCTTCAGGACTAGCTACAAACCCTATTTTCCACAGAGTGTAACTCCAAAAATACAACGAGCCATAAGTTGAATTGTTTACCATAGATACTTGGATATGTTTCCTCAATGGAATATCAATTTCACAGTCTGAATCATTCTAGAAAAAAAGTTATTGTGAAAATGGTGAGATGACCTGTAAATAACATACCTTAGAAATCATGATCAAAAAAATTTATCCTCCCTTAAATTTTGGCCTTCTTCTCTTCACCTTACCTCTGAAATTTGGCTTAGATATCCTTCGGTTACCTTAGTCACCTATAGATATTCAATATGATCAAGTGTGATGTAAAATGAGAGAGTCTTGCCTCTTATTTATACTCTCCATGTTCTAGGTCACTTAACCCATTTCTACGTCACTTAACCCATTTCTAGGTCACTTAACCTATTTCTAGGTCACTTAACCCATTTATAGACCACTTAACCTATTTTCCTCATTTTTAGGGTTAACCACTTTCCATAATTAGAAATTTCTCCATTACTTTATCATTTAGATATTCTTCCTTGACTTTGTCACCTCCCTTTATCATTTAAATAATCTTCTTTGATTTTGTCACTTCACTTTATTATTTAAATAATCCTTCTTGACTTTGTCACTTTACTTTATCATTTAAATAATAATTTTGTCTTTGCAAGCTCTTTGACTTCTTTGACCTTTTGGGGCTTCAAGTCAACATATGAGGGTCCTCCAACTTTGTAAGGCCATAACTCTCACACCGTGAGGAGTTATGTGGCATTCCACATACCACCAGAAATGGCATGACATGTACTATCCATATAGAATTGTATTACCTTAAAATATATTAAAACTTATACCATTATACATGAAACAACCTTGGGTCCATTACCCAAACCTTTGTACTATCATAATTCACTATCATACTTTTTTCAAGGGTTGACATCAATGACAACCAACCTTAATCAACAATATCCCCCTTTGGCATTGATGGAAACACTCTTATGCAATACTGAAAGTCATATCACTCATGCTCCCCCTGGAAACATGACTCTATCCTCTGCATCTCTGTGACCATTTCTCCCCCTAGAACCATGCCTCTGTCCTCTGCATCTCATGAATCTCTCCCCCTTTGTCATCACTGACAAAGGTATCTTTCCATCTGGGGCTACTCTCCCTGACTGGACTATCCTCTTTATGGTGCTTCCTCATGTACATCTGAGACATATAAGATAAGAATTCAAAAGAATTCATTTTGGAGTAGAAATAACTTTGAGTCTCTAGCGAATATACTCAAAGATGGCTGCCACTTGTTCTTTTGTGCCCACATACTCAACTCAGATGTTCTTTTATGCAACCTGTTCCCATAAAAAGTGATACTTGATTGGAATGTGCTTCATCTTAGAGTGCATCATCGGGTTCTTTGAGATACCGATGGTGCTTGTATTATCACAATATATTGGAATGGGCTCATCATACTCAACCTATATATCTATAAAATTTTGTTTCATCCAAAGAACCTGTGTACAACATGTTGTTGTTGCAATATACTCTGCCTCGGCTGTAGATAGAGATACTGATGATTGTTTCTTTATTATACATGATACTAAACACTCACCCAAGTATAACACTTCTCCATTGGTCTTTCATCAGTCATCAATACAACATGCTTAATCTACATCTGCATAGGCAATAAGAGATATATCCTTTCCTTTTGGATACCATAATCCAAACTCTTTTGTTCCTTTGAGATATCTAAAAATTCTCTTCACTGCTAATACATGTGATTCCTTCGGTGCTGCTTGAAATTGTGCCACCTGTCCAACTACATACATTACATTTGGTCTGGATGCTGTCACATATAGTAGGTTTCCAATCATTGACCTATATTGCTTCTGATCTTTAGACTTTGAATCATCATCTTTTCTTAACTTGCAACTAGTTTGCATGGGAGTGATAACTGGTTTGCAATCTTCCATTCCAAACCTCTTTAGTATTTCTCTGATATAATTGGTTTGAGAAATAAAAATTCCTTGGTTGATTTGACATATCTGAAGTCCCAGAAAGAAGGATAGTTCTCCAAGAAAATTTCAGTCTTAACCTGTCATCATCACTACCAAAAATAATATCATCAACATAAACTTCAATTAATAAAATATTACCTTGACTTACCTTGATGTAGAGGTTGTTGTCTGCACTTCCTTTTTTGAACCCTGCCTGTTGTAGATATTTATCCAGTCTAGAGTAACATTCTCTAAGAGCATTTTTTAGACCATACAAGGCCTGATTTAATTTGCACACATAGTCTGCATTCTCTGACAACTGAAATCCTTCTAGTTGTTCAATGTAGACTTCTTCTTCAAGTTCCCCATTCAGAAAAACTGATTTTACGTCCATCTGATGCACTTTAATATTTTTGGAGCATACATAAGCTAAAATAAATCGGATTGCTTCCATTCTAGCAACTGGGGAAAGTGTCACTTCAAAGTCGATTCCTTCAACCTCTACATATCCTTTACATACCAATCTAGCTTTGTTCCTTGTAACTTGTCCATCTTCGTTCAATTTATTCCTGTATACCCACTTTGTGCCGATCATATTCTTATCCTTTGGTCTTGGAACCAATTCCCAAGTGTCATTTTTCTCTATTTGATCCAATTCTTCATCCATGGCCTTGTTCTAAAATTCATCCTTGCTGGGCTCTTCAAAATAGGTTGGTTCAATCATAGATGTGAGTACTAGGTGTGTTTGTTCCGGTGAACATATTCTTCTTCTAGTCTCAACTCCTACGTCTTTATTTCTGATAATTCAATCTGAAGGATGATTCTTCTATACTCATCTTCTAGGTGTCTTTGGAGGCACTTTTTGAACTTTCTCTTATGCTTATGTCAGATTCTCTTCATCTTCCTCTTCTACTTCCTTTTCATCTTCTGTTTCTTCTTCGAAAAGTTGTTCCATTGATTCATTTTATTCTTCCTTTGATTCTGGTCATCCTATTTCATCAATTGTTACACTGATTCTTTCTACAACATCTCATATTGTAACACTTGTATTCTTTCCTTGTACTTGAGTAACCAACAAGTACTCCTTTTTCCACACGAGAGTCAAAATTTCCCATTTTTCCATATTCTCTTTTGATGTAGCATTTGCTTCCAAAAACTTTGAAGTGCTTCACATTTCCTGGTCTTCCTTTCCATAGCTCGTAGGGAGTTTTGTCAGTGTTGTTTCTAAGAATTACTTTATTTTGAATGTGGACTATTGTATGCATTGTCTGTGTCCTAAATATATCTATCAATTTGGAATCCATTAGCATTATTCGAGCCATTTCTTGTACTGTCATGTTATTTCTTTCAACAAATCCATTCTATTAAGGTGTCATAACAACGAAGAATTGACTTTTTATTCCATGACTATTGCAGTATTCCATAAATTCCTTTGAATTGAACTCTCCTCCATTATCAAATATCAAACATTTGATTTTTTCATCCATTTCATTTTCAACCATTTCCTTGTAGATCTTGAAGTTTTCAAAAGATTCTTACTTATTCTTGAGAAAGAAAACTACAGTCATTCTTGTTTAATCATCAACTAATTACATAAAGTATTTATCACATCTTAAACCCTTTGTTGTGGTTGGTACAACTATATAAGTATGCACAATTTCCAGTGGTCTTGTCATTGAATATTCATTTGATTTTGTAACATCCCCGGGCTCACACCGGTCATGCATGCCACTCCTCAGATGATTTACTTATCTATGAAACTGTCTTTGTAACATTCACAACCTACAAAGGCCAAGCTACGTGAAGGAACAATTTTTTTCTCTCACTGCGAAACATACTGTAACATACCCAGTATTCAACTGAGTTGTGCCATATAAATTTACTCTTCGAACTGCATGTAATTATAACATATACATACAACACTCTTGTGGAAGATTTACATATAATGTAAACAAACAATTGCATTCTGTAAATATATGATTTCATACTGAAATAACAGTAAACCCAGATGTGCAGCATATACAGGAAAATACCCATGAACATACAGATAGTTATAATCACACATATGATAAATTGTAACATAAGCACATAAATAACAATGCAACATGTAAATTTATCACACGATTTGTACTTATCTTGGAAATATTGTCACCAACTGCGTACATACCATCCACAAACCTCCAAGCCTTATACTACATTGTTCATCACTCACAACAGTGAGTCACCCCTGAGTTGGAACTAAACTCCACCCGGGTAAAGGGATTCTTAACCAGACTAAAGGATCATAGACAACAGGAAAGAATCCATCGCAGGCACTCACTCAACTAAAAACCTACAACCTCTCATTCCCCACATGCCTGTCCCACCCAAGGAAGTGTTCCCCTTCTCTTCTCAATAGTCCCTCAGCTGCCCCAC
The DNA here is from genome assembly GCA_000966675.3 of Picea glauca. Classification (NCBI taxonomy): domain Eukaryota; kingdom Viridiplantae; phylum Streptophyta; class Pinopsida; order Pinales; family Pinaceae; genus Picea; species Picea glauca. The sequence continues at coordinate 154,945 of JZKD02S0002342.1, read as the reverse complement.
TTCCTTTCTAGGGCTTCAGCAACAGGATGGACAAGAAGTCTCAGAGCACTGTAGATGCAGTTTAGCACCTTGAGGAAATCAATTCCCAACAATTATTTCGCTCATAGAATTACTCACAGGCCTGAAAACCTGCCCCTTCAATTTCCCATGGGTCGGACAACCCGCTTCTTCAATCCCGCTACCAATCTAACCAGGTACACCGATAGGAAATTCTTATGGAAATGGGCTCAAATACTGTGAAATGAATGTCCCAAGGACAACTAACTTCTTGAGTGAAAATGGTCATGGAATCATTGAATGGATGAATGAATGATGGAAGGAATCATGGGCGAGATGATCGTAAGAATCATCGTGAGAATGATGGTAAGGATGTTTGTCAGAATGATGGTGAAGGTGTCCAAAGAGCTAAGTCCCCATGATATGTATGCATGTCCCCAACTTGACACTTGTCATGTTGGAAGCTACTTTGGTCCACTTGTGCCCAACTTTATAACTTAGGATAAAATAATTATCCATACTTTATGGTTTAAGAAATATTAATATAATATTCCTTTTTGGCTTAAGCTCTCTAGCTTAGCACTTTCCCTTAACTTTTCACCCTCCCTTTCCCTAACTGGTGAATTTTATTCCCCCATCTCTTTTATCGTGGTCGGTCTGTGCACAACGATGTATTTTTTATTAATCATGAGACATATACAAAATAGGTGCACTAGCCTTAAACATCTAGGCACACTGGTCTAAATCCAAAACATAAGCATCATAGCTTATAATAACTGTCTCACCAGCCTATAATACATATCATATGCACTAGGTTCGTTTACCCCCATACTACGCGTGGTATCCGGTTATGTGCACACTACATCATTTTACTACGCAGTACACGTGCGCACTATGCCAGGAAAGTTGCATTACAAAAATGATGTCAAAATAGCTCACCATCTTAAGTACACTTACATTACATTTACAATTGGGTTCGATCGAGGGATATTACATATTTGAACCTGGTCTTTGTTTGCTTTCCTTGTTGACAATTCTTTCATAAAGTGTTGGTTGGTTTCGTGATCCAGGGAATTTCTCCGACTTCTTCTCTTCTGCTGACTTTGAAAAGGTTATCAAAATGTATGTGACCCATTCTTCTATGCCATAGCCAACTTTCATGTTCATTTCCTAGACAACATTTTTCATTTCCAATTTCATTTAATACATATATGTTGAAGTTCTTATAGCTGTAGCAATCAATTTTCCTGAACCTTCTTTTCTTATCTCGTACTTTTGTGAATCGAAATTAACTTTATGACCTTGGTCACACATTTAACTCACACTTAGAAGATTATTTTTCATATCTTCTACTAGTAGAAAATTTTCTACCTTGGTTTTCTTGTTCCCAATTCTGACTGTGCATTTTCCAATGATTTTAGCTGAATCATCATTACTGAAGGAGACCGATCCATCTCTTTCCTTTCATAATGTAAGAAACTGTCTCTATCACCTGCCATTTGTTTTGAACAACCACTATCAACATACCAACCATGTTTCTTCTGCTTAGCTTGTAGAGAGAGTGTTCATTCTTCTTTACTATACTAATATTGCTTTCTTATCCATGTCCTTTTTTGAGGTTCCTGTCTGTGACTGCTGTTATTCTCTTACAATTATCTAGGAGGGACTGCCATTCTGCAATCTTTGGCCATGTGTCCAAAATTATTACATTTGTAGCATTCCACTTCAGTGCTCAAAGATTCAAACATGTTGTAACTTCTTCTCTGTGTTTCACTAGGCATTCTTGGATAACCCCTTTGTGTATGACTTTCAAAGATGTTTGTGTTCCTCATGTTAGCTCTACAATTCACAACTTTATGTCCAAAATTATTACATGCATAACATAAACCAAAAAAGATAGTTTGATACCTGGGAGTTGAAGATATTCTAAAAGGAGGTACTCTTATAAATTCTTCTTCTTCTTGAGGCCTATCTATCAGTTGTTGATTATGAAATCTAAATCTTCTTGGTGGAGGAGTGTCCCTGTAATCTTCCTTGTAGATCTTCCTATCCCCGTTGATTGTTTCTGCATAGCTTTTTGGATATGTTTCTTTCTCTGTTGTTTTGGATATTGATCCTTTTTTTGTCTGATTGTATCAAAGTCCAGACTTGTCATGATGATATGTTTTATTGTTGATAATGTCATCCAAAACTTTTGAGTTGTTCTGCATATTTTTGTTTTGAAGATCCTTTCTTAATGTGACAATCTCTGCTTCCAAATTTCCAATGATCTTGTCTTTTTCTTCTAGTTGTTATTTGAGTGCTTCTTCAATTATTTTATCTTCTTCTATTTAAACCTTCAAATTTGTGATCATTTGTTCTAGTTCTTGAGTGTCTTCTTTCTTGTCTAGTTCTGCTTGTAGTTTCTTGTTTTTCTTCTTTTCTCTTTTGATAACTTCTATGGCACATATTAATTCCTCTCGGTAGTCAATTTCTGCCTCTTCAATTTCTTCTTCAAATTCTTCATATTCTTCTTCAGAGTCTTCTTTATCAGAGTCTTTTACTTCCATGAATAAAACTCTTTCTGTCTCACTGTCACTAAATTCATCTTCATCTGATGATGAGATTTCTTCTTTGGTGCATAATCGTTTCTTGAAAAATTTCTTTGTGGTTCTTTTGCCTTTATATGTTTGTTTTCCTTTTGAGTAACCTTCATCATTTATATTTTTTTTATAAGGAAATTTGTTAGAAAAATGACCAATACCATCACAATTAAAACAAATTAAAGGAATCTTACCTCTATACCTACCACCGGTTCCCTTGTTCAATCTTTTGACAAAGTTGGCCACTTGTTCATCATCTTCCGAGACATCACTACTGTTGTTATGTTCTTCTTTTTTTCTTCTCTTTTTCTTTAACTTTTTGGATGCTTTGAAGGCTTCTTCTTTTATGTTTGGATTTTTCTGTTCAATTCTCATTTCATATGCTGAGAATATTCCATGTAATTCGTACATTCTTATTGAGTTTATATCTGATATTTCTTCTAGTGCTTATATCTTAGGGTTAAATCTCATAGGAAGAGATCTTAGCACTTTTTGAACAATTACAGATTCTTTGATTTCTTCTCCCAATCCTATGATTGCATTTACTTTTTAATCAACTCGTAAAAAGTAAGCTGCAATATTCTCATATTCCTTCATCTTAAGTTGTTCGAATTGACCTCTGTACGTTTGAAGCTTTGCTTCTTTGACTTTTGAATCTCCTTCATAAATATTTTGAAGCTTGTCCCAAATATCTTTAGCAGATTTACAATGTGCAACTTTGGTGAATACCATTTCACTAAGACCATTCAGAAGTGCATTTTTTTCTTTGGAATTATTCTGACCAAGTTTCACTGCTTTTTCATTTGTTGGTGGAACTATTGGTGCTGTGTATCCATCTACAATTGATTGCCAAATTTCAAATCCCTGTGCATGTATATATGTTTTCATCCTTATGCTCCAAAATGCTTACTTATGTCCATTGAAATGTGGTATTCCATTTTTATACAAGTTGTTTCTCTCCATGATCTACCTTTCAGTGGTTAAACTGATTTCTGAATGAACCTCGCTTTGATACCAATTGTTGGATTACTGAGAGGGGGGGTGAATTAGTAATAGAGAAATTTAATCCCTTTTAAACATATAATCCAAGTGTTATATCAATGTATCATTATCATCCAATAACTGTAGAGTAAATAAGAAATGAAAAAATGAATAATCATACACATACACAGTATACCAGTGTTTTATGTGGAAACTCAAAGAGGGAGAAAACCATGGAATGCTTTTTCTTATATGTCTTGAAGAATTACATTCATTGAAAGCACCAAATTCCTTTGTTTTCCAACTGCAACTGGAAGGAGGCTCCAACCCCCTTGTTTCTTAGGATGCAACTTGAAGGAAGCTCCAACTCCCCTACTCTCTAGATACAACCAAAAGGAGGCTACAACCCCCTATGTTCTCTGGCTACAATCGGAAGGTGGCTATAACCACCTTTCCTTGCCCCGTCCAACCGCCCTGAAGTAGAAGTAGAATGATGGAACCACTTTCACACTATCACCTTGATATATACCATTGTAAACCTATACCAATAAACCTAAACCATGCATCAACCTATACCTCAACCTGTAATCAACTTGTACCATAAACAAGTGCATCATCCATGCACCAACCTGTACCAAACAATCTGTAATCAAAATGTACCATAAACAAGTGCATCCAACCATGTACCAAGCATGTACCAATCATGTGTCAACTACTCATCAACTATGACTCATCAATATGTAACAACATCATCAACTATACACCTCATTTATGTGCCAACTCATCAACTACATGTCTCAACCATGTACCCAACATGTACCTTAACCAAAATACCTCATCAATTTCATCATCCAAATATGTTTTGTAACTCTGTAATAGACCTGGTGTATATGATCACATACCTGCAAACCTTCCTGAACTTTAACAACAAGAGACTAGCATTTTCATCAAACTTTTCTTTAGTCTCACATGACTAGTTTTGGATTTGTCAACAACCCTAACTTGAAATAATCATAACTGTGTACCTTTAATGAATAAATATATGAAACTGATACACAATGTTATTCAATTTGTTTTATGCAATTATTATAGGTGTCACTACTTGGAACCTCTTAGAAAAGGAGTTATAGCAAAAATGGCATACCTTGCTGAATTATGAATTATTCTAGAGAGAGACCTTGTAGAGCATGCCCCACACGGAATATTTGTTGAATAGATATGAAAATGTTACACAACATACTACAGTCTGTACTCTAACCAAAAAATGTTTTCTTATTGAATTTTGATCTATTATGAAGAAGTTATGATGTTTTTACCCGAAACACCAGTTTTAGACTAGTTTCATGACTAGCTACAAACCCTATTTTCCACAGAGTGTAACTCCCAAATACAACGACCCACAAGATGAATTGTTTACCATAGATACTTGGATATGTTTCTTCAATGGCCTATCAATTTCACGGTTTGAATCATTATAGAAAAACATTTATTACGGAAATGGTGAGATGACATGTAAATAACATACCTTAGAAAGCATCATCAAAAAAACTTATCCTCCCTTGAATTCTGACCTTCTTCTCCTCAACTTCCCTCTGAAATTAGTCTTAGATATCATTTGGTTAGCTCAGTCACTTATATATATTCAATATTCTCAAGTGTTATGTAAAATGAGAGAGCCTTTCCTCTTATTTATACTCTCCATCTTCTAGGTCACTTAACCCATTTCTAGGTCACTTAACCCATTTCTAGGTCATTTAACCAATTTCTATGTCACTTAACCCATTTATAGGTCTCTTAACCTATTTTCCTCATTTTTAGGGTTAACCACTTTCCATAGTTAGAAATTTTTCCATTACTTTATCATTTAAATATTCCTCCTCGACTTTGTCACCTCATTTGATCATTTAAATAATCTTCTTTGATTTTGTCACTTCACTTTATTATTTAAATAATCCTTCTTGACTTTGTCACTTTACTTTACCATTTAAATAATAATTTCTTCTTTGCAAGCTATTTGAATTCTTTGAACTTTTGGGGCTTCAAGCCAACATATGAGGGTCCTGTTGCAAATGTTTAACAGGTAGTGCATGCTTTTCATTGATTGCAAGTACAAAAATGAAGATGGCATGAGTACAGGAATAATGTAACAGACGAGCACCATAAGTATTTTAGGAAGACGCTGCAAAGCAAGCCCGATAAGTTCAGAAGAGATAGTGCAGAGGATTTTTGGCAGGTTATTATCAGGCAAAGTAAGCTTGTCATTGATGGAAAGATCAGAGTATGCAGCGAAGGAAAAACAAGGACAAAGTACACTCCGAAGGAGAAGTGCCAGTGATCACTGGATCTCATCCTGAATTCTCGATGGCCGTCAGATCTGGATGAAGACAAAAGGAGCGCGCAGATCTGGAGGATAGATTTTAGGCATTAGATTTGAGCGCAGGATCCGACCACCATTGGATCGAGGAAAACCTGCACGATCTTTAAAAATGAAAGGAGTAGAGGGCTCAAAAATCCCGAAAGCAGGAGGACCATCCATCTCAGGGGGTTATGTGGACCGTTGATCCGACTCCCTGTCGAAATTTCAGGGATCGAGAGTTGGAGATGTCAAAGAATATTGACATCAAGAATCCCGAAATCGCGATCTATGAAATCTTGATTGAATCTGAACCTTCAGATCAAGATGTGATTTGGACCGTTCATCCGACTTCCTGTCAGAGTTTCGAGGATCGAGAGTTGGAAATGTCAAATAATATTGACATCAAGAATCCCGAAATCGCGATGTGTGAAATCCCAACTGAATCTGAACCGTCAGATCAAGATGTGATCTAAACTGTCGACCCGACTCACGTCAGCATACCACGTCAGCTAGGAACACGTGGCACAACCAGGTAATGACAAGTGTCAGACCGATTCAACATGTCAAGCACATGTAAGTCACGAATCAGGGTGACACGTGGCAGTTATTTAACA
>JZKD02S0002342.1:129465-140247 GCA_000966675.3 Picea glauca | reverse complement strand
AGGTTTTTACCCTGTATGGGTTTCCTCGGAAAATATCTATCTCTGTGTTTCTCATATATGTGACTGATGCTGAATGTGCCAGTGTTTATTTCCCTGCATTATTGTGATCATCATTCAGTGTTTCTGCAAAGAGTTTTAAAATAAGCATAATTTTTTAAGCTCAGTAACAACTGATTCACCCCCCCCTCTCAGTTGTCCAATAGGTCCTCCAACTTCATAAGGCCATAACTCTCAAACCGTGAGGAGTTATGTGATGTTTCACATACCACCAGAAATGGCATGACATTTACTATCCATATAGAATAGTATTACCTTAAAATATATTAAAAATCATACCATTATACTTGAAACAACATTGGGTCCATTACCTAAACCTTTGTGCTACTGGAATTCACTACCGGACTTTCTTCAAGGGTTGACATCAATGACAACCAACCTTAATCAACATATATTTTGCGTACAAGGTTTACAACAAGTTCATAGTCCCCAAAAACTGTAAGGTGACCACAACCTAAATTATAGGCATTTTCAATGCCTAGCAATAATGCTTCAAATTTGGTGATGTTGTTTGTGCAAGCAAACTCTAACCTATAGGAAAAGTTGTGAATTTTACCTACAGGTGAGTACAATATAATTCCAGCTCCATTACCTTCATTGGAGCATGAACCATCAAAGTGCATATGCCACATCCCATCCTCCAGGTCAATTTGTTCCAGGGTAATGTTATCCTCATCTACAAATATGGAATACACTCCTAGGTCCTCCTCGACATAATTTACATTAGGTTGTGGAATACTTTCTATATACAGTGAAATTATTTCCTCCCTTAGGACTATGATGTGCTTCCCATTCCGTGGAATGGATAAGTGTGCCTTGTCGAGTGAGAGATATCCACCTGTCAAAGCTTTCCATTCTCTTCCTAATATGATTGAATAATTACTTACTGGCATGTCAGTTACCTGAATATTAAGGGTTGTCCTTATTTCAGGATGCGTGCACAAAGCCAAAGTCACATATTTGATTTCACCTATGGTCGATTGTTGTATACTATTAGAAGAGAGCATGCTTCTAGCATTTTCATTTGTACAAGACAATCCTAACTCTTCCATAATAATTTTTGACATTATGCTTGCGCCCGAACCACCATCAATTAGGCAACAATGGGCTATTTTTTCCATAATCTTTACAGAAATGAAAAATGGGGTATTTTTTACAGGGTGTCTAAAGATATTTACACCTACTTTATTTACACCAGAATCCTCTTCTTTTACCTCTTTAGAGAGATTAGATATGGTGGAAGATTTTCCTTCCATGAATTTTTTCAGATGCTTTTGTTGCTCAGGGACGAAAACTATGTCCAAAAGAGTAGCATCGACCTTGATATTAGCCAATTGGTTGAGAATGTTGTATTTGGAAGAGGGAAGAGGGGAGGGATTTCTTTGACTATAAAGAGTCTTAGAAGTTTTTTCAACAACAGCTTGTGAAGATGAGCTTGGGCTATAAGAAGTACGAGGGGGATCATATTTTTCTTTTGAAGCATATGATTTATTCCTAGTGTTTATGATCATGACATCCTCTAGTTCTGCAAAATATAGAACAAAAATGGTAGTTTTAGGCCTTTTTCTAAATTTTTTTATCTATGTCACTCTTCTTTAACTCAAAAGTACTTTCCTCATTATGTTCCTCACAAAAGTTACACCAACTGTGAGGCATGATGGATTTGGGATGAAAATTGTTTGCGTTGGGATTCCTAAAAGATAGTGATGAAGAATATGAGGCCCTAGGAGTAAGTGAAGGGACATTTCCTTTTCTCTCATATGCTATCATTCAGTTATTCATATCTTGTACAAGTTGTAAGAGGGAAGACATGTCCATTTTTTAATTGATTCTCCCTTGGGAAGACATGTTCTTTCCAGTTGTTCTTCATACTCTAGAAAATATTGCAGAGGGGAACCAAGATTGTCAATAGTTTTATCTTCAAGCCTATGATGATAAGGGGAAGGTAGAGCATTATAGTAATGCATAAAATCAACTTGGTTCTGGGGGAGAATAAGTTCGGGAATTTGATTATACAACTTGGTGAAACATAGGTTGAAAGACTTGATAGTCTCATCATATTTGTACGCAATGTTATTGTATTCCCATAATTTTTCATCTCAGCTCTTAGACTTCCCATAAGTAGATTTGAACCAGTAAACTAACTATTCCCAAGTGGAAAGAATCTTGGGAGGGAGATCAAAGAAATATGTTGTTTCTTTCCCTTCAAGGGAATTAACAAATAAGCGCATACAAGTATCATTTTCATTAGCTCCTATATTGTGACAGGAATTAGAGAATGCCACCAAGTGTTCATTTGTAGTGACTGTGTTATTTCCTGAAAACCTAGGGAGATTCTCTTTGAATTTTGGAAGTGGACAAGTAGCAGGAGCTAGGTTTAGAGGAGAGGATACATGCCATGGGGTAGTAGTAGCATCCTCTTCAAATTGAAAGAGTCCATACTTATTTATGACCTTGGTGGGGTTGGTAGTAGATTGGACAGATACTTGATGTCTATACAAGCTACCAATCACTGATGAGGATGAAGATTGAGATGAATAAGCACCTCTAGTGCCACTAGAGCCACCCATAGATTCCATTTTTTGAATGATGGGTAAGGGAGAGAAATATGAACTAGCTGAATCAGACAAATTTCTCCTTAGAGTACCTTGTTGGGTTGACAAATCAACGTTTCGTCTTCCTATTTCAGCGATATGGGTGATTTCAGGAGACAAACCTCTTCTTCTCCTAGAGATGAGAGGGTTTAAGGACATGAAAAGAAGATCAAAAATTTAGGAAAAAGAAAGATATAGTTGATTCCTAGGCTGACTTTTCCTTGCCTCCCAATGTTCCTGAACACTTATGTCTTGTTCAATTACTTCTCACAAGCGTTCAATCTCAGCCCGAGTATTAGCGGTTTCTAAGATCGTATTGAATAAATTTAAAGAAATGGTAGTTTGGTATTTAAGACTAGGCTCAATATTGGGTTGCCTTGTAACATGTACTATGATGAAGAAAATAAAACAGTCAAAGAATCGAAAGATAAAAAATAAAATTCAATGATAATCACGAATACAATCAACCAGAGAGATATGGAAGATCTCCCCAGTATGGTTGCCAAATCAATGTTGAGGAAAATGTATGAATTACCTTACTCAATCATTTTTTAATATTTCATGGCTAGGACAAGATAGTCGGGAATGTCACCCTATGTTTTATAGCCTCAAAAATATTTTCCCAATCCACAAGTATTAATTACAAGGGTTTAGGATGATTTATTAATGAAAATAATGTTGCAAAATAACATAAATTTTTATCTTAGTTTATGAAAAATATACAGATTATAGAAAGTAAATATGGAGATAAAAAAGAAAAAGTAACCAAGTCATAAATACACACAAATGAGACATAATAGCAATCTTCTTTATTCCATTCTGAGATATCAAAAGTGTTTTTCTCTTTACAAAATCCTTTTGAGGGCATGGACCAAAGTCTAATTTAGAGATCCCCGATGAACACCATACAAAAGGACTCTAACAAGAAGTAAAAACTAAAATTTATAATCTGGATCAGCTTGCCACAGAGTGCTGCCAATTTGACTCTAAAAAATATCCTTTATCAGCTATGAAACTCAATCCATAAACAGATAAGAATACACAGACTATTAAGGATGGATCAACACCTCTAAGACAATCATCTGAATGATTTGGTTCAGTTTTGAATCTTGTTGTATACAATAGGACCGTCTTTTCAAAAAGAGAATTAGGCTTTGAATAAACTCAAGAATGAATGAAAACTAAACTATCTCATGAAATCAAAAGAGCAAACCTTAGTCTTGCTTTCTCCTTCTATTATCCCCTTTGTTTCTTCTTCTCATTTTTCTTTTATTCTTTCCAAATAAGTTGAAATAGTTCAACTAGTTTCTTTAGTAAAGTTAGTTTGACTTAAACAATTTAGTTTAGGAGAAATAATAATAGTTAAGGGTCTTTAATTAATAATAACTAGGTAGGTGGGATCCCTTGTGACTCTCGTATTTCCTTCTTTTGACATTATAAAATATAACACAATGGATAATCATTTCAACAAATGCCACCCTTGTAGCTCCCTTATATACCTTCAAAATTGAATATTTAAGTATCAGAAATAATTTAAATCATATTCAAATTATATAAATATCCACATAATCCACATTATCCAAAACAAATCTTGTTGTCTGAAATTTCTGCAGAACATTAACACCGTCTTTATCAACCCAATCATAAAACACATAAATTAAAATCCATACTTTCCACTCTGAGAGGAAAATTTTCTTTTATCATTGTTGTCCACCTTTGATTTCCTAGAAATAGCCTATGGTTGATTTGAACCTTGAGGTTGTATTTCACTGATTACATGGGAATAATCATCCGTCAAATGCATGCGGGAGGATACTGATTTTGAGGAATCATCCGAGGGAGAGGAAGGGGATGAAGTGTAAATGTGTTGAACCTGCACATAATAGATCTAGCTAGAAAATACTACACACATTTGCAGAGAGAAATTAAGAAAGAAGAAGAAGGAGAGAAAGAATATAAGAATTCTCATTAACCGTAATGAATAATGAATAATTTACACATGATATACTCTGTATAACTCAATGAATGTGCACTGGAGGAGAACCAATGCACCATAGTGGTGGTATAGAGTGATATGGACACACACCAACAATTACGGGAGTGAACTTCCACCTAGTCTAGTCTCTCAGGCAGTTACGAAAGTGAACTTCCACCTAGTCTAGTCTCTTAGAAAGTTACAGGAGTGAACTACCACCAAGTTGAGTTAACTAGTCAACCAGTCTTCAATTAACTGAATGAACAAAGTGTAGTGAGGAGTAGATAAAGGAATCATGTGTAATTCCCCAGTCTGGTGATGATCCCAATGCAAGTGCGCATTAGCATGGTGATGATCCCAATGTTGCATGGTGATAAAACCAATGTAGCATCTAGACTCAACTCAACTAGTCAAAGTGAAGTGTCAACTGAAGAGAATATTCTCCAGGTGGAATATTCTCTCCTAAAAAATAGGAGACATTATAAATGACTAATAATGAATAATAAACAAGGAAAAAAATTAGGAAAAATAAATCCTAGGTGTGTGTGAAGTAACTCCAACACCCCCCATGAACATCACTATGGTGAAAATAAAGAATGGGTCCTAGCAAATAGGCCATGTTAAAACCTCATGGGAACCCCCCCCAGCCTCAAGGTACATTGTATGTAAAAAGAAGAACTACAGTTGCTAGGAATTGTGTCCTTCACTCCAAGATGACTTCGTAGAGAATAAAACTTCTTCTCAATGAAGGTCTTGGTGAAGATGTATGTTGTCTTTTCTGCTGAAGAAAAGAACTGTAGATCGTTGATCCCCTCATGTACTAAGTCCCATATGTAATGAATGTGGATCTCGATGTGCTTCATCCACTGCCTATGAACTAGATCTATACATAACTTCAAAGTGCTCTGGTTGTCACACTAGATGACGATCAACCGATGAAAATGAATTCCCAACTCAGTGAGAAAATGTTGTAGCCACATAAACTGAATGGTTATGTTAACTACCCCACTGTACTCTGCCTCAGTTGAAGATAGAGCAGTGGTAGCTTGCTTCTTTCTCGACCAAAATATAGGCCTGGAACCAAGACTGAGTGAGTAACTAGATGTGGACTTGCGATCAGTGATGTCACCAATCCAGTCAGAATCAGTAAACCCAATGGTATATAATGTAGATTTTTCTTCATAATGAATCCAAAAGGTGACGGTTCCCTTTATGTATTGAAGGATACACTTTGCAGCCTTCCAATGTAGCTCATGCGACTCCTGCATGAACCTAGAAACTGTGCCAACTGCATAGGAGAGGTATTCTCTGGAGTGTGAGATACAACAATATCCCCACTAACTATCTATACAGTGTGTTGTCAACTAGTCGAGTCTCCTCTCCATCCTCAAGTTTGAATCCTGATAGGAAAGGAGTCGGAGTAGACTTGCAGTCTGTCATGTGAAATCTCTCAAGGAGATATGGTTCATACTTGGCCTGAGACAATTTAATTCCTGATGCATCCTGACTGATATCAAGTCCAAGGAAAAAGTGTAGTGGACCCATGTCCGTCATAAAAAACCTATCATCTATAATCCTCTTTACTACAACAATTAGTGAAGTCGAGCAACCAGTGATCAACAAATCATCAACATATAGAACTAAGAGTAGAAGTGAATCAACCATCCTGAGCATGTAGACATTCAAGTCTGATTTACAATGTACAAAGTTTTGTGACAATAGGTAGGAGTCCATCTTGGCATACCATGCCCTCAGAGCCTTCTTGAGGCCATAAAGGGACTTCTTCAGTCGACAAACCAAATATGAGTCCTACATAAATCCCTAGGTTTTCTCCATATAGATCTCCTCAGAGAGATCACCGTGAAGAAATGCATTCTTCACGTCTATCTGATGGACTTCCCATCCGTTGGTTTCCACAATGCAAAGTGTCAATCATACGGAATCCATATTCTCTACTGGAGTGAAGGTATCATTATACTCAATCCCATGCACCTGCTGAAAGACTTTGGAAACAAGCATGTCTTTGTATCTCCTAATCTGCCCATCCATTGTGCTCTTGGTCCTGTAGACCCATATGCATCTGATAAGTTTCCTCCCATAAGGAAGGGAAACCAGATCTCAAGTCTGGTTCTCGAGGAGGGAGTTATACTCCTCCTGCATGGCAGATTCCCAAAAGGGATTTCCAACAGTATTTCCATAAGACTTTGGATGTAAAGAATAAACCAAAAAAATATACCTAGAGGTAAATGGTTAAGTGGTAGTGAGTGCAACAAGAGGCTCCTTGAAATCCGGGCCCATGAACGTGAACCAAAAATGCGAAAGTGGGTCACTTCCAGTTTGAGGTCGCTCCAATCCTCGTAGGGGGTCATATCCTTGATAGATATACAGGGAGATATGTTTTGTATGTATGTTGAAAAATTAAGTGCTTTGGCCCATAGTCTTTGTGGTAGTGAATTTGCATGCAGCATGCAAGATGCCATCTCCTTTAGAGATATGTTCTTTCACTCAACAACTCCGTTTTTCCATAGAGTATAGGGAACTGTGTGCTACAATTGAATCCCCACCTCATGGAAAATATTATGGATCTCATGATTGGCATACTCTCCCCCGTTATCAGTTTAGAGGACTTTGATTTTGTTTTCAGACTATGTCTCAACCAGGGCTTTGAAATATTTGAGGTGTTGAAAGACCTCAGATTTTTGTATGAGAAAGTAAATCCAAGTAAAATGTGAGAAATCATCAACAAAAATGAAAACAAACCTCACTTTTCTGATCACTGGATGTGGAAAAGGACCCATGAGGTCACTATGGATCAGATCTAAAGGCGCAGAAACTCTCTGAGACTGTCCTTTGTCGAATTTCTCTTGAGGGTGTTTTCCGAGAACACATCGCACAGATACTCCCTTGGAGAATGGATGTATGGTAGACCATCAAACAATATTTTATTTCTAATCTATTGGATGTATCTGAAATTCAAATATCCAAACCTTTCATGCCATATCCTACTACTTGCATCAGCATGAGTAAGCAGTAAAGCAAAATCTGGTTCAATAAATTCAGAAAATGTATACAATCTAGACTAATGATATACCTCAATGGTAGCAACCCTAGAGTTGGTTTTCATGTCATAGAGGTCCACAAAATTTGGTGTGAATATGAATTTATTTTCAGTGCCTAAATTCGTCATCTGATACATAGAGAGAATATTGACAGAAAGTTTGGGAACGTGCAACACATTCTCGAAGCTTCCGTTGGTGAGTTCAATACTTCCTTTGCCAGTGACTTCAACTAAAGAGTTTCCCCCCATCAGAATAGGAGGACATTTTCATGCATACAATGAATAATAGAATACTTTTGAGGCATCCATGTGATTTGATTCTCCTGAATCTACGATTCAAGCATTGGGAGAGGAGTTGATGGAAATCAAGGCATGGCTAGAATTGCCTTTATTGGGATTCTGATCTTCTGGCTTCTTCTTCTTGGAACTCTCATGGATTCGATATCCAAGGTTGTTTTGATGTATTATTTGAGACATTATATCTATTTTTTTTTTCATGCATGTGGATTTTGGATGGATCCCTTTGTGACAGTACGTGCATTTTCCCCCTTTTCTTGCCTTTCAATCTTTGGATCCGGAGGCATCGGTGAAGGGTTTTGAGTACCCTTCTTTATTTGGATGTGCATGAGATTTCATTTTAAATTTATATTTAGATTTAGGATATTTATGGCATCCATATTGCATAGTAAGTGCATGCACCTTTGGGCCTTTGATTTTTCCCATGTTGATGAGCTTGTTTTTCTCTTGTGTCAGGAATTCGATAAAGTCCTCAAGAGAAGGAATATTCCAGGTGGCTCCTGAGGTGAATATGAAAGAATGGAATGTTGATATGAATATAGAGAATTCAAGACCAATTTTGAAGAGAATGGTTAGAACCATTTGTTTATCCTCCTTAGATTTATCAACCTCGCAAGCTTTGAGTTGTGATAGTAAATCCTTGAATTTTGTAAAGAAATATTGGATATTGTCATGTTTGTAAAGAACTAATAGTTCATAGTGATGTTTTTGGACCTGTGTCGGTCCCATCATTGGGGAAATCTATGTACTATGTCTCATTTATAGAGGATGTTATAAAAATAGGACCGAAGAGAAATAAAACAAAACAAATGCGGAAACAAAACAAAATAGATACACAATACAATAGAGACACAGATTTATGTGGTTCACCCAGTGTGGGCTACGTCCACCAGAGAAATAGTCAGGTCTTTCCTTTATTATTATCCAGAAAATGAAAGGATACAACCTACAAAAAAACTCGTTGTAACTTCCTCTTCTTTCTCTCACATTCTCCTCTCTCAAAATACAATACTCGCCATAATGTATAGCCGCAATACATTTCCCTCATAATAGAGGGTTTCCTTCTAGGGAAAAAAACCCTAACATAATTTCTACTGTTAGATCGGTGACCTTATAATGAACGGTCCAGATTTACAATGCAATTACAATATACATTTACAAGGCAATTTTTCCTTTGGGGGATTCTCCCTCAAACCCTCACTGAGGGTCCGCTTTCCCCCAGACCCCGTAGAGGGGGCTCCCCCACTCTGCACTCCCCCATGTGGAAGAGTGTACATACTTCTGGGGTGTAAAGTCTTCATGGGGTATAAACACAGCTAAAAGAAAGGACCTCTGAATCAGGAAGATAATTAGTCTCCACAACCAACATATGACTTCTCGAGGAAGACTTGGATATATTTCCTCAGGAAGAAATCTGAAGTCTTTGACAAGTTTAAAGAGTTTAAGGCTCTTGTTGAGAATCAAACAGAGAAAATAATAGGTGTTGAGGATAGATAATGACAGAGAGTTCTTCATAAATTAATTTGAATAATTATGTAAGAAGTGCAGTATAGAAAGGCAGAAGACTACTCCATATACACCTTAGTAGAATGGAGTTGCAGAAAGGATGAACAAGACGCTGATGGAAAAAGAAAGGTGCATGCTCAGTGGTTCCAGTTTAGGGAAATGATTATGGGTTGAGGCAGTGAGTACTGCATGTTACCTGGTCAACAGATCACCCTCATCAGCATTGGACGACAAGACTCCACAAGAGATATGGAATGGTAAGGAACCTTCTCTCACACATCTCAAGGTTTTTGGTTGCGATGCATATGTTCATGTTCCAAAGGAAAACATGAGTAAGTTGGATAATAAGGATGAAAAGTGTATCTTTATTGGATATAAAGATGGTCTCAAAGATTATAAGATTTGGAACCTAGAAACTAAGAAGGTAGTGTATAGCTGAGATGTGGTATTTAGAGAAATGAAGGATGTTGTTAAACAAAAAGTCCTACCAATTAAGGAAGAACAAGAGAACATAGAGTTTGATTTAAAGGATGATTAATCAGACTCCAAAGAAGAACATGAATCAGAAGAAGAAGATCCTCATACTCCAGTATTGAGGAGATTGGATCGAGAAAGAAGACTACCGGAAAGGTATGTCCATCTAATTTCCATTCAATTTTTTTTTTGTCTATTATGGATGATGATCTTAGAAATGTTAGGGAGGCAATGGATTCAAAGGATGGAAATCTCTCGAAAAGGGCCATGGATAAATAAATAGAATCTTTGGATAAGAATGAGGCTTGGGATCTAGTGGAATTTCCAGTTGGAAGAAATCCTATTGGCAACAAATGGGTATTTAAAAAGAAGCTAAATGCAGAAGGAAAAGTGGATAAATGAAAAGCTCGGTTAGTAGCAAAGGGTTATTCCCAGGTTGAGGGAATTGATTTTGGTGAGATTTTTTCTCCTGTTGCCAAGTTAACCTGTATAAGATTTTTGCTATCTGTTTCTTCTACATTTTATTTTGAAGTAGAATAGATGGATGTGAAGACAACATTCCTGCATGGGGATCTGGCAGAAGAAATCTATATGAAGCAACCAAAAGGTTATGCTGTGAAGGGAAAGAAAGAGATGGCTAAAAAAGTCCATGTATGGTTTAAAACAATCACCAGGGATGTGGTATAAAAAATTTGATACTTATATAATGATGGGACTTGGCTTCACAAGAAGCAAAGAGGATCACTGTGTGTATTTTAAATTAATTGGTGATCATTTGATTTATTTGGTCTTGTATGTGGATGACATGTTGTTGATAGGAA
>JZKD02S0002342.1:44206-80408 GCA_000966675.3 Picea glauca | reverse complement strand
ACATTGTGCTGAAAATTGGATAGGGTACCGGTTTTATTTTCCCATTCTCTGGTTGCCAATAGAAAGGTATCAAGTCAGTTATAAGCTTCCTAAGAAGGCAGAAACAACAACATGGCAAATATTACAGCAGGTGCAAGGGTTCAGAATGCCAATGGACAGTACCTCCCATAGTTACTACTTGAGTAACTTACATGATCAGAGTCGGTATCCAGACTATGATTCAGAGTGAGTTGCCTGAGGACACGCAACACCTTGAGTTGGGGGGGATGTTAGGACCACATAATGCACCTTTTTGCCTATACTTTTTGCCACTATTATACTCTTGATCACCCATATTTAGACTCATACTATCACTTTATCTGATCATCCCAAAGGTATACAACGTCCCTTCTCATTACTATACGTTTAATCTGTTTTGCATAATATTTTACATCACTCTCGTACTTGACCATTGATTAGAAATGCATAAGTCTTCAAAACTACAGATTAGCATTTAAGGTTTGTTGCTGAAACACAGAACTGTCACACAATCCAAGGTCGTTGTTGCTGAAACACATAACTGATGCTGAAACACAGAGTTGATGTACAATCTGAGGTCACAGATGCTGAAACACAGAGTTGTTACACAGTCCGGAGTCGCAGATGCTGAAACACAGAGATGTTACACAGTCTGGAGTCTCAGATGCTGAAACACAGAGCTGTTACACAGTCCAGAGCTGCAGATGTTGAAACACAGAAGAAACCGCCAAGACCGACGATGCTGAAACACAAAGGAAGCCGTTACAGTTAGCGGTCAACAAAGCACCAACCGTCGCTCCTACATAAGAATGTCGACACGGTCAAGAGCGCAATTCACATGGATGAAACAGCCCGTGAATTGCGATGCTGAAACAACATCAGCAGCAACGAGAAGAAGTTGTTACACCAGCCGTAACAACAATACCTCATTCAGCTCCTGTAATAGCATTCTGTTGCACGAGACTAGGACATCCTATCCTGGTTTAGAAAGTAGATCCGACTAAAGATAGGACTCAGATACACATTGTAATTTTTGATCAATTGTATCGAAGGGGTTCCCTCTTTAAATAAGAGGAAATCATCATTCGAGGGATCCAAGTTTTATGTATTGAGAAAAGATTTAGAGAGAGGGACATACTTCCATTCCAGATTGTAATGTGGTATTTTGACAGATGAATAAAAGATTGCTTTGAGTATCCTTCTCTAGCTTTCTCGTTTCAGCGGAATCTTGTGAGAAGGGAGGGCCCACCTTCTTCACAAGATTCACCCGTTAGTTTAGAAGTGTGTTTGTATAATCTCTGTTTATGCTTTGATTAACTTTTGTTTGTTGAAACACTACTTTTAATGAATTTCTCTTTGCTGAAACACTATTGAACTCTGTCTTAGTTTATTGAATGAAATTCGTAATTTTTTTTATTAGCAATCTTGTGTGATGATTTTATGAGGCTAGCTAGAGATTGGGTTAAGGGTTCCTGCTCAGAAAGGAAGGAATCAAAACATCCTATTCTCTGTAGATTTCAATTACTTCTGCAAGTGTGCTAGCCAGAGACTGGGTTAAGGGTTCTTTCTCAGAAAGGAAGGAATCAGAACATCCTATCCTTTGTAGATTTCAATTACTTCTGCAAGTGTGCTAGCCAGAGACTGGGTTAAGGGTTCCTGCTCAAAAAGGAAGGAATCAGAACATCCTGTCCTCTGTAGATTTCAATTACCTCTGCAAGTGTGCTAGCCAGAGATTGGGTTAAGGGTTCCTTCTCAGAAAGGAAGGAATCAGAACATCCTGTTCTCTGTAGACTTCCATTATTTTTCACAAGTGTGCTAATCAGAAATAGGGATAAAAGTTCCTGCTTAGAAATGAAGGAATTAGATGGCCTTGTTCTCTGCTAGATAGAGTTAATTTTCTCTGCATTATTGTTTTCATGAAAAAGTGTTAATCAGAGTTAAAGTACTGAAGTCTCTTTTGAGAGTAAGGGTCCTATTCTCTAGTTGCAGAATAGTTGTTCTTCCCTGTTGCAAGTGATATTACAATGTAATCCATGATTCTTTAGATTTATCTTTAAGATCTGCAATAGGTAAGTTGCGTTCCTGTGATTTAAATCAGATCTTTAGTTCATTCAAGGCAAGTGTGATTAGTGTGGTTTCTTTTACTACAACTCTAAGTTGCTTTTGGAATTGAGCATATATAGTGTGTGGTTATCTTTGAAATAAACAGACTTCCCTGGGTTGACAATTCATGTATCACTTGATTGTTTGAATCAATTAAGCAATTATAGTGACCAACAACTACGAGCTACATAATTTCCTAATCATTCAAGTAAAGAACTTATGAAAACTTTATTTTTCCTTGATAAATGAAGCAACTAACCTAAACTACTTTACCAAACAAAGAGATGATTTTTTTTTTTTATTGTTTTATGCTTCAAAACAAGAAATCTGAAAATGAATTCTTTTCTTTTCTTCTAAAGAAAAAAGAAAAGAAAAATGACGACAAATCAAGACCAATAAATGAATTCAAGCCTAATCATAGATCGTAGGCAGTCACTGACAATACCAAATAGGAAGATCAAAACAGACTCACAAACTTGTCTAAAAATCCTATTAAAGAAAACACAATAAATCTTTTGATAAGAAGAAAGCTATACTGAAGTCAACCATAGGCTACAGACTGCTATAATAGAGACCAAGACTAGATCAAGAAAACCCCTGATAAGTGTGACTTCTGACAGGGAAGTGGATGACTTCCTCTAAAAAAAAAAGAATCTCAACACAGGCATGCTACTGACACTTCAGCAGCCAGCGTATGTATGTGGGTTGTACAAAGGCAAGGCATGTATGTACACATGCATGCCCACTACATGTCGCGTACACCTCTGTAAATCTTCAAAAAAAAAATGAAAAACAATAGTCAAACACATGCAGGGAATAATGGTATGGAAGACCAAAATCCCTCAAAGACATAGAAGCTTACAGAAACTCAGAAAACAGTAAATGAACTGATTCAAAAACACCCAAAGAAAAATCCCCAAAGACCCTAGAGGCTTCCCCAGTATGGTCGCTAATTCTTCTATAGAGAGAAAACCCCTCTATGGACTACACCAAGGTTATAAAATGTAGGCAGAGCTAACCGTCTAAAGTATCCTAATCTTAAGAACAATCCCAACATAACCCCACAATCATACATAGAAAGAAAAATCTAGGGATCCAGTAGGCCTACCTTGAACTCTGTGTTTGGTGTTGATCCCTTTGTGCTCAGTTGTTTCTTGACTGCATATATCCTCCCAAATCCAACCTGCATTCACCAAAATACAAACAAGAAACTACTAGCATGAATTTTATATAAGGATTAGTGGGTTAAACATCATAATAAAAATGTAATCAAATCATAAAGATTTAAGACATCATTTGGCGAGACGGAAAAAGTATTTCTTTATATTAATCTCACAAAAAGTCACTTACAATATGAGACAGGAAATTGCTCCTCAAACTTGGTCCTAGGATCCTCTTCACCATGCACCAACTGCTTCCATGTATTCTTATCCTCTTTAGTTCTCTCTAGGGAAATGGCAAGGTTTTTCAAAGGAGGAAGAAGGAATTTTGGCTCAAACTCACAATTTGGTTGCAAAATATTGGGGCAAAGGGGGAATACTGAAATGGGTAGAGTTTTTTTACTCTCTTGCTTCTCCTATTTGAATGGGACCCCAACCCCTTCTTTTATAGGCCAAAAAGGGATAGGTATTCCATTGGGTGACTGGTTATGGGGGGTCAAACAGTTTAGGAAACTTACCCGAAAATCTGTATTCTTCTGCCCCTTTCTATTTTTCGTGCTTTTGTGAGTGTAAGCAGGATGTGGTGGTTCAACAAGTGTGTGTATGCAGTAAGTAGTGGTGTAGGGTGCATACACCTTCAAAAATATGGTTTTTACAAGAGTTGTTCAGTGATGGCTTGGCAAAGATAGAAAGTAAGATGACATGATGCTAGGTATGCATGTCTGGTGCAATTTAGGGTTATAACAGAGGGAGTGAAGATGCATCAGAAGAAGATCCATACGATTTTGTATTGGCCCATTCCCAGATCACTTACAGATATGTGAGGGTTCTTCGGGATATGCATCTATTACAGGCACTTTGTGAAATGATTTTCACAATTGGGTGCATCATTGATAGAGATCACCAAGAAGGGAGTGTTCATATGGTCATAGGAAGCATGAGTGACATTTAACAGGATGAATAAGGTGATTAGCACTTTCCCACTATTAGCACTTCCATATTTCTCACATCCATTTTTACTGGAGTATGACGCATTCGGTGAGGGGATATAGGAAATATTGATGCAGAATTGCCATCCCATAGCCTTTGAGAGAAGGGAGATGAGGGAGATAGAGAACCTCTATCCTATATATGACAAGGAGATGTTGGCCATCATGCATGCATTTTCCAATTTTAAACAGCCCCTGGTGGGAGGATGCTTCATGGTTAGGACTGACCACAACATCTTGAGTTACTTCCTAGAGTAGCGAGACCTAAATGAGAGGTATTAGAAAAGGGTGAGTAAGATAAAGGAATATTATTTTGATATTGAATATGTAAATGGGAAGAAGAACATAGTTGCAGACACCCTATCTAGGATACCTACAACCTTCTCCATGATAGAGATCACAAAATACTAGAATTCCATTCTCTTGGTGGATTACTCCAGGAATACCTTTGCTTGTGAGATGATGGAGGGTATTATTCAGGATGATAGGTACAGGATAGTCAATGAAATTGTTGGATTTACTTCACACACACCTAGGATTTAATTTTCATAAGGTTATTCCTTGTTTATTAGCCATAATTAGTCATTATCCATTATCCTATATTTTAGGGGAGAATATTCCACCTGGAGAATATTCTCTTTTGGTTGACACTTTGGTTTGACTAGTTGAGTTGAGTCTAGATGCTGCATTGGTTTTGTCACCATGAAAAATTGGGATCATCACCATGATAATGCACAATTTCCTTGGGATCATCACCATGATAATTCACACTTTCCTTGGGATCATCACCATACTGGAACATTACCCTTGATTCCTTGATATACTCCTCACTACACTCTTTTCAGTCAGTTAACTCAACTACGTGGAAGTTCACTCTTCCTGAGAGACTAGACTAGGTGGAAGTTCACTCTTGTAACTACTGGTGTGTGTCCAGATCACTCTTGACCGCCACTATGGTTCATTGGTTCTCCTCTTGTGCAAATTCATTGATTTATATAGAGTATATCATGTGTAAATTATTCATTATTCATTACGGTTAATGAGAATTCTTCCATTCTTTCTCTCCTTCTTCTTTCTCAATTTCTCTCTACAAATGTGTGTAGTATTTTCTAGCTAGATTTATTCTATGCAAGTTCAACACATTTACTGTTTGCATGTTTTACAGGAAGAGTGTGCTTGTCATTGATGGCAAGAAAAACAACGATGATGGAAAATAGGAAAAACATAACCTCAGGAGGAGGAGCGAACATTATGCAGAGATCAAAGTAGCCGAGGAGGAGTATCATGATCGTCGGATCTGCAAGCCAGATCAACAACAGGGATGAATTGTGGAGAGCGAAAGTAGAATAAAAAAACTCACTAGTTCTAATCCCACAATTGTTCTAGATCGTCAGATATCATAAACCCAATATCGACAATCATGGTTGATCTAACAAACGATCGGATTAAGTCAGATTAAGTCATGACCGTCAGATGCACAACCACTGGATCAATGGTAGGGATCGATTGTAGAGATCTAAAGGAGAATTAAATATCATGTTATTTCCAATCCCACAATTATTCAAGACTATTAGATCTTATAGCTTCAAATATTGACGATTGTGGTTGACTCACCAACAAACACACAACTTCAAATTGTGGAGCTTGGATGATGAATTAAATCACTTGCAAGTTGGTGTTCTGCAATCATCCTAGAACATGGATCTTCTTTGAGAGTCTTCACGATCGTTGGATCACTTTAAGTGGGAGGACAGGATAACCACGGTAAAATATCTGAGATCTTAACTATGCGAAATTTCGTCAGTGGTAAGATATTTCTAAAGTCGAAGGATAGTATAATCAATGTTGGAGGGTTGTTGGATATAAACCAAGGCAAAGATACATCGCATATAAATCGAGCTATCAATCTAAGATCATGATCAATGAACAACATAAGTTTTGGGTCTAAATATGTGAGGAGGTTAATCTCTAGAGAAATAACTTCGAGAGTTTCAGTTTGAGATTTGAAATATCTAAAGTCCGGAGAGCCGAAGAGCCAAAATACATTCTCTACCTTCAGATCGTTCAAAGTTAATATCATTCGTCAAATCATCCTAAGAATACCTCAAGCGTTGGATCGTCCAAAGTGCATCTGGGTTGTTTGATCCAGAGCATCAATTTGAGATTTGAAATCTCTGAAGTCCGGAGAGCTGGAGAGACAAAATACATTCTCGACCGTCGAATCGTCCGAAGTAAATCTTAGTCACCATATCGTCTGAAGTGAATCTGGGTCATTTGATCCAGAGCGTCAGTTTGAGATTTGAAATCTTTGAAGTCCAGAGAGCCAGAGAGCTGAAATACATTCTCAATCGTCAGATCGTCTGAAGTAAATCTCAGTCATCATATCGTTCGAAGAAGACCTCAAGTGTTGGATCATCTGAAGTGAATTTGGTCCATTTGATCTAGAGAATAAGTTTGAGATTTCAGATTTCAGAAGTCTGTATACTTAAAGGAGATATTGACCATTGATCGAGAAAAGGGACGAAAAACCGTTGATCTGGTTGAAAGGTCAAAATTCTGGAGTGGAGGCAGAGCTATCGATTTAGAAGGATAGGTGTCTGTAGATCATCGACTCCCTAATATTGGTGTATGGAAAAAACAAGGGTTTGATATTTGAAACTCTCGAAGCCTAGATCATGAAATAAATCACAACCGTTGATTTAGGGAGGTTGGATCTGATCCATAGATCGTGAAAGATCAAATATAAACTGTATGTTCAGTAGCACCATCAAGATCATGAGATCGATGATCCTGTCACATTGTGGGGTTAGAACATGCTCATATCTTAATGTTTCATGAGCGGGCCGCATTAAAACCGCCAAGGGAATATGTGGATATCTGTATTGAATTGTGGGGTGAAAAGCTGGTTTCCCTCAAACCACCTACGGATGTGCCCACAATTGCATGGTCACATGAAGTTCATAGCCCAAGGCCATATAAAAAAAAAGGGGAGCAAACGATTGCTATAACAAGATCATGAAGCGCCTTTTGAATAAGCGTATGGTCACTGTTGGTGGGCATGTGAAGGAAGGGGATTAGAAGCCAAAGAAGCAAGAAAAATGACTAACTGTAACTTCCATAGAAGACAAAGAATTGCAACTGACAGAGAATCTAAAGAACCTCAGGATAACTTCCAGAGAAGCCAAAGAATATTTGGACAATGGGCACTGATGATGAACAGTTACAACATAACTGTCAGAGAAGACAAAGAGTTGGTATGATGATCATGTAGAGCACTTAGCGTGAGAAACTGATGTAGAACAAAGAAGTTGGTAATATTTTGCATGAGATATTCATGGGTGTAGCATGTGATGCAGTGTATGATCTGAAGGAAATATTATAGAAGCAGCGGAAATAATGAAGATGCAGCACAGAGAATGAAAGGCCGACGAGAAGCTGAACAAGGTGTGTGCAAAAATATGCGAGCAACAACAAGACACTGATGCATCAAAGAAGAGAAGTGTAGCAGAAAATTGATGACACTGGTAAGCCATTGATAAATACTGTTTCACTTTAATAAATTTTAGAAAGAAAATATTTAGATTTCAGGGTGGTAGGGTGGTGCTAGGGAGGACTGTTGTCCTCAGAGTTTCAAGTGGGTGCTTGAACACAGGGAGTTGTAGCTTCCATCTAGTTGCAGCCAGAAAAACCAAGGTGGTAGGGTGGTGCAAGGGAGAACCATTGTTCTCTGTTATATACGTTGGTTCCTATGTGACTAGAAGTTGGTGCTGGAACACGCAGGGAGTTGGTGCTTCCTTCTAGTGGGTGCTAGAGAAACCAAAGATTTGGTGCTCACATCAAGTTGCAGCTTGTTAAAGAAGAAGTTCTAGCCTCATTTTGAGTTGGTGCTCAAAGAAATATGATGTACAAAACTTAAAAGACTACCTATCATTCGAAGAAGAAGAAGAAGAAGACTACCTATCTATCTCTTTGTATATCATATGTGTGATTGATGTTTGTTATTTCTATTGTTCATGTCTTGCATAATCTTGATGATCACTTGGAGAAGGTTAATAATATTTTAATAGGAATATAATTATTTAAGAACATTAACAACTGATTCACCCCCCACCCTCTCAGTTTTCTTAGTAATTCCAACATTTACATGGTATCAGAGCCGACAGACTACTAAGAAAAAACTACACTAAAATTGTTTGCAGGTACAAAATATTGAAGACAATGGAAAGATGGATTTCCAAAAAGGAAATCTTTCTTACACGTTATAACTACTTTGCATGGAAGGAGAGTATAATGATTCATCTCTGAACCATAGGATTGTATAGGTTAAACTTGAATACAAATACATAATCGAAATCAGCCATAGAAACATCCAAGTACTTAAATCGGATGGATGAAGCACTCATAATGATTTGCAACCTTATTTATTTCGATATTCTTTTTCACATATCTTCGTAAGACTCCCAATGAATCTTGGACCACCTTGGAAGGGCTCTTTGGAAAATAGGATGATATAAGGGGACACATGTTGGAGGTGGAACTACTCACATTGGATCCAAAAAGCTTCGACAATATCCAATATTTCTTTACAAAATTCAAGGATTTATTGTTGCAACTCAAAGATTGCAGGGTTGATAAATCTAAGGAGGAGAAACAAATGGTTCTCACCATTCTCTCCAAATTTGGTCCTGAATTATTTTTATTCATATTCACATTCCATTCTGCCATATTTGTCTCTAGAACCACCTAGAAGATGCCTTCTCTTGAGGAATTTATCGAATCCCTGACCCAAGAGAAAACCAAGCTCATCAACATGGGAAAAATCAGAGGCCCAAAGGTGCATGCACTTACTATGAAATATAGCAGCCACCAATATAAAAAATCTAAAGATAAATACCAAAATAAATCTCGTGCACAATAGAAGAAGGAAGAGTACACAAAACCCTTCATCGATGCCTCCAGATCCAAAGGGGGAAAGGGAAGAAAAGGGGAGAAATCCACATACTGTCACAAAAAATTCCATCCAGAATCCACATACATGAAAAACAAAAAGATATAATGTCTCAAATACTTCAGAAAAAAAAAACCTTGGAGATCGCATCCCTCAGGGTGCTAAGAAGAAGAAGCTAGAAGATTTGAATCCCAAGAAAGGAAATTCTAGCCATGCCTTGATTTCCATCAAATCCTCCCTCGATGCTTGGATTGTAGATTCAGGAGAATCACATCACATGGCTGCCTCAAAATTAGTATGTTATTCATTGGATGCATGCAAAGGTCCTCCTATTCTGATGGGGGACAAATATTCTGTCAAAGTCACCGACAAAGGAAGGATTGAACTCACCAATGGAAGCTTCAAGAATATGTTGTACGTTCCCAAACTTTTCGTCAACCTTCTCTCCATGTATCAAATGACGAATTATGGCACTGGAAATAAATTCGTATTCACACCAAATTTCGTGGACATCTATGACAAATGCAAACCAAATCTAGGGTTGCTACCGGCGAGGTAAATCATCCATCTAGATTGTATAGTTTTTATGAATTCATTGAACCTGATTTTTCTTTACTACTTACTCATGCTAATGAAAGTAGTAGGATACGACATGAAAGGTTTGGACATTTGAATTTCATATACATGCAACATCTTCACAATCAAATATTGGTTGATGTTCTACCAGACATCCATTTCTCCAAGGGAGTATGCGAGGGATGTGTTCTCGGAAAACACCCTCAAGAGAAATTCAAGAAAGGAAAGTATCAGATAGATTTTGCACCTTTAGATCTGATCCATAATGACCTTATGGGTCCTTTTATGCATCCATCCATCAACAAAGCGATGTTTTTTCTCATTTTTTTCGATGATTTCTCACGTTTTACATGGATATACTTTCTCAGGAAAAAGTATGAGGTATTTCAACACCTCAAAGATTTCAAATCCCTAGTTGAGACATAGTCATGAAAGAAGACCAAATTCATCCAAGCTGATAACAGGGGAGAGTATGTCCATCATGAGATCCCTGATATTTTCCATGAGGCAGGGATTTAGTTGCAACACACAGTTCCCTATACTCCGAAGAAAAACAAAGGTGTTTAGCGAAAAAACAGTCTAAAGGATATGACATCTTGCATGATGCATGCAAAGTCACTACCACAAAGACTATGGGTCAAAGAACTTAATTTTTCAACATACATCCAAAATAGATCTACCCATATACTTATCAAGGATGATACCCCCTACGAGGCTTGGAGCGGCCTCAAACTAGAAGTGACACACTTTCACATTTTTGGTTCACGTGCATGGGACCGGATTCCCTCTGAAAATAGGAAGGCACTTGATCCACAAAGAACTGATTGTATTTTTGTTGGATACCTTGATTGCATGAAGGGATATAGGCTTATTGATATTTCCTTGGACTGGCTCATCATTGAGCATAGTGTCCAATTCAAGGAAAGTGTCTCGCATGTACATCAATAGCTGCATGCAAACACCTTCATTCTTCCACCTATCCGAGATGAGGAGCATGCGCATGTCGACTCTTATTCAGATGAGAGTTATGATTCAAATGAATTAGATTATTAAAATTCAGAGTTAGTACAATCAAATGTAGAGTCAGATCATCCAGATGAAGTTGCAGAGCTAGAGCAGAGGCCCAAGTGGGCACAAAATACTCTTTAGGATGCAGGGGATCTCATTGGTGATCCAACCGATACTAGGAGAACTCGATCTAATTTTGAGGATCCTCCTATTTAACTCAGTGCCACTGAACCATTTCCCTCCAAGAATATTTTCTTGGTTCAGTATTCATATCCACAGTCTTATGGAAAGGCTACTGGAAATCCCTTTTGGGAATCTGCCATGCAGGAGGAGTACAACTCCCTCCTCAAGAACCAGACATGGGATCTGGTTCCCCTTCCTTCTGGGAGGAAACGTTTCATATGCAGATGGGTCTATAGGACCAAGAGCACAATGGATGGACAAATTAGTAGATACAAAGCTAGTCTTGTTTCCAAAGGCTTTCAGTAGGTGCATGGTATTGACTATGATGAGACCTTCACTCTAGTAGCGAAGATGGATTCCATACGATTGGAACTTTCCATTGCGAGAACTAAGGGATGGTAACTCCATCAAATGGACGTGAATAATGCATTTCTTCATGGTGATCTCTCTGAGGAGATCTATATGGAGTAGCTGTAGGGATTTATGCAGGACTCATCTTTGGTCCGTCGAATGAAGAAGTCCCTTTATGGCCTCAAGAAGACTCTGAGGACATGGTATTCCAATATGGAATTCTACCT
Source organism: Picea glauca (assembly GCA_000966675.3). NCBI lineage: Eukaryota > Viridiplantae > Streptophyta > Pinopsida > Pinales > Pinaceae > Picea > Picea glauca. The sequence continues at coordinate 68,845 of JZKD02S0002342.1, read as the reverse complement.
GTTGTCACAGAACTTTGTACGTTTTAAATCAGACCCGAATGTCTACATGCTCAGGATGGTTGATTCACTTCTATTCTTATTTCTATATGTTGATGATTTGTTGATCATCGGTTGGTCAAATTAAGTGATTGTTGCAGTCAATAGGATTCTACATTAAATGTTTTTTATGATGGGCATGGGTCCAATACACTTCTTCCTTGGACTCAATATCAGTCGGGATGCATCAAGCATCAAACTATTTCAAGCCAAGTATGCACGAGATCTCCTTGAGAGATTTCAATTGACAGACTGCAATTCTGCTCCGACTCCTTCCCTATATGGAGTCAAACTTGAGGATGGTGGGGAGACTCCATTGGTTGACAACACACAGTAAATACAACTAGTGGGGAGATTTTTGTATCTCACAGAATCCAGACTAGACCTCTCCTATGCAGTTGGTGCATTTTTCAGGTTCATGCAGGAGTTACATGAGCTACATTGGAAGGCTCCAAAGTGTATCCTTCAATACGCACAAGGCACCATCACCTTTGAGATTCATTATGCAAAAAAATCTACATTAGATCTCATCGGGTTTACTGATTCTGATTGGGCTGGTGATAGCACTAATCGGAAGTCCACATCTGGTTACTCACTCAGTCTTGGTTCCAGGCCTATATTTTGGTTGAGCAAGAAGCAATCTTCCATTTCTATATATTCAGTCGAGGCAGAGTACAGATGGGTAGTTAACATAACCATATAATATATGTCGCTACAAAAGTTTCTCACTGAGTTTGGCATTCAGTTTTATCAGCCAATCGTCATCTAGTGTGACAACCAGAGCACTCTGAAGTTCTGCAGAGATCCAGTTCAAAGGCAGTGGACGAATCACATCGAGATCCACATGCCCTACATTTGAGACTTAGTACATGAGGAGATCATCGACCTATAGTTTTTTCCTTCAGCATAACAAATGAAAAACATCTTCACCAAGACCTTCACTGAGTAGAAATTCCATTCTTTGTGAAGTCATCTTCGAGTGAAGGACATAGTTTCCTAGCAACTGTATTTCTTATTTTTACATACATTGTACCTTGATGGGGGGGGTTTTCCCATGAGGTTTTCCCTCTTTCCTCACTTTATTTTAGTGTTTCTTTTGTATTTGGGTACCTAACATGGCCTCGTTTCTGGGACCCATTCTTTATTTTCCCCATAGTGATGTTTAGGGAGGGTGTTGGAGTTACTTCACACACACCTAGGATTTATTTTTCCTAAGGGTTTTCCTTGTTTATTAGTCATAACTAGTCATTATCCTGTCTCCTATATTTTAGGGGAGAATATTCCACCTAGAGAATATTCTCTTTCAATTGACACTTTAGTTTGATTAATTGATTTGAGTCTAGATGTTGCATTGGTTTTGTCACCATGCAACATTGGGATCATCACCATGCTAATGCACACTTTCCTTTAGATCATCACCATAATGGTGCATTATCCTTTATTCCTTGTTCTACTCCTCACTACACTTTGTTCAGCCAATTAACTGAAGACTAGTTGACTAGTTAAGTTAGGTGGCAGTTCACTCTCGTAACTGCCTGAGAGACTAGACAAGGTGACAGTTAACTCCCATAACTGTTGGTGTGTGTCCAGATCACTCTATACCACCACTATGGTGCATTTTTTCTCCTCCATTGCACATTCATTGAGTTATACAAAGTATATCATTTGTAAATTATTCATTATAGTTAATGAGAATTCTTCCATTCTTTCTCTCCTTCTTCTTCTTTATGAATTTCTCTCTGCAAATGTGTGTAGTATTTGCTAGATAGATCTATTATGTGTAGGTTAAACACATTTGTAGACATCTTCTACTAAAACTAAATGATCTATATTTTCCCTGAGTCCACACTCAAGGACAATATTTTGAGGGCAGTACATGACACACCACTGGTGGGGCACCTGGGGTATTTGAAGACCTATAGGCAAGTGAGGGAGAGATTCTCTTGGAAGGGTATCTAGGAGGACATGCTTCGATACATAAGTGAATGCATGATTTGTCATCATAACAAGTCAAAACTTACACATCCCACAAGACTACTTCAGTCGTTGTCAATTCCATTACATAAGTGGGAAAGAATCTCCATGGATTTCATTACAGGGTTGTCGAAGTTACAAAGCATGGATTGTATCTACATGGTGGTAGAGAGGTTGACCAAATATGCACACTTTTTTTCCATTCCTTTAGTGTACAACACATCTCAGTTAGTGGAAATATTCTTCAAGGAGGTGTTTAGACAACATGGTCTTCCGAGGAACATACTCAATGACCGAGATAACAGGCTTCTCACCGTGTTTTGGTAGGAACTATTCAAGTTATCTGGGATAGATTTAAAACCTAGTACTATATATCACCCCCATATGGATGGACGGATCGAGATAGTAAACAGATGGATTGAAGGGTACCTAAGGAACTATATGTCAGGACAACAAAGTAAGTTGATAAAATGGTTGAATCTCAGGTGTTCTAACCCTAATTTGCACCAAACATGCTTACCTGGCATCAGGCCATCTTAGACTCCTTCTTTTCCAAAAAACTATTGAACAACTCTTCTTATAAACCCCTTTTATAAAGGCCCACGTGCCCTGCTTCATTACTGCACGCGTGTACACGCTAGCTGACCCAAGACAACCTGGGTGTACCTACAAAAGCACGGAAAAAGGAAAGTTGTTGATGGAACACGCAACTTTGGGTAAGTTAACTAAACCTTTCGTCCATGCATGGACGATCACTCGACCAAATACCTAGCTTCTTCTAGCCTATAAAAGAAGGGTTAGGGGTCCCATTTGAAAGGAGGAGAATCATAGTAAAGAAACTATACCCGATTGAGAATTCCCTTTGTCCCAACCTTTAGCCATCCTTGTACAAAGAGAAGTATAAAGAAAAGTAGTTGGAAGACAGTGGAAGAAGATCCCTGGACTAGGATCGAGGAGCAGTAGCTGAATTTATCATTGTAAGGTATCATTGTGAAGTTAATAAAATAATTTCTTTTCTTGTCCCGCCATATGAGACTGTCATTATTGGAATATTGATTGTATGATTGATTAAATCTCTAACCCATTAGTTCATAGATCAAATGCATGTGGATTTATTTGTTTGTCTTTAGTGAATGCAAGTCATCATTGGGAGGAGAGTTGTAGTCAAAGAATGAACAAGCGCAAAAATGGATCGACAACAAACACAAAGAATAAGGTACGTCAACTTAATCTCTCAAGCCTTGTATTTACATATGAGTAATGGGGGTCTAGTCATGGGATGATGGTAAAAAGTAAGAATCTTTAGGTCATTTCTGCATGAATGATAAAACCCTTAGTGCTAGTCCGTAGGAGGGATGTCCCACCCACAACAGAATTGGCGACCATACTGGGGAACTCTAGGGTTTCTGGGAATGTTTTTTCTTGGGTATTTTTAAGAACGAGCTTCATTTCCTATTTTTAAAGTTTTTGTAAAAGTCTGAGCTAACAGAGATTCTAGTCTTCCATACCAGTTATCTATGTTTCTTTGCTTGACTGCATTTTTTTTCTGAGACCCACAGAGGTACACGCGGCCTATATAAAGTCCGGACATGTGTACCCGCGCCCTACCTTCTCACAGTCCGCGTGTACATGCTAGGTGAGGAAGTGTCAGTCACGTGTATGATTCCAAAACATTTATTTTAGAGAGGCAGTCATCCTCTCCCCTGTCAGAAATAGTCCTTCTCAAGGGTTTTTTGGAACTCTTTATAGTCTTTGTTGTTTGCAGTCTATAGCTTAGGTTTCACCTCAGATTGGTTTGTTCTATGAAGTTTTCCTTGAATTTTTTTCTTTTTTCTATTAAAGTAAGTGTGTGTGTCTTCAAGAGATCCTGGTTCTCAATACCAGTAGTCTCTTCCTAGGCTGGATTTCTTGGCCTTTCATTTGTCTCAGCATTTCAGAGATACACGCGGCCTGTATAAGGCCAGCACGCATGTACATGCGCTCTGACTTTACACAACTCGCATGCACACACTTGTTGTTGAACGGTTAGCACTGTGCTTGTGGAGAAATTTTTTGTTGAAGGTAATGCAGTCATCCTTTCCTTTGACAAGAGTTATACCTCTCGGGTTTTTGGGTCTCTGTCATAGCAGTCAGTAACTTAGGTTTGATCACAACAATAACTTTCTTTTTCATTAAGAATTTTTCCTCAATTTTTTTTTATAGGGTTTTTAGACAAGTGTGAGAGTCCAGTCTTAATTTGCTTGTGTGTGATTTTTAAAGTGACTCTTTGGGATATGTGCTTAGGCCATAAGTTTTCTTGGTTTTTACTTGTGCATTATTTTCCTTTTTGCTTTGTGAGCATTCAAATAAAAAAAAAAAAAACTTTATTTCTTGGTTTGGTTAAATAGTGTTGTTTTGCATTAGTAACCAGGGAAAAGTCTTTTCTTTCATAAGTTCTTGATGGTTTACTTAGATCATAAGTAGCTCGTAGTAGAGTGAAATCCTACTTCGAGTTTTCTGTTCAGAGATCTTAGAAAATTTTTAGTTTGAAAAGTTGTTTAAGATTTGAGTCAAGTGAAGTTATTTTGTTTCCATCTTTCTGTTTATTTTGCTTCTGTCTTTCAAACATCACTAGTTTCAATTTCATAACCTTTGACTTACGACAAGCCATAAAAATTAATGCTAAATCTAAAATTCATTAGACTTTTTATGTTTGTAGGGTCAAACAACTAGTTTAGGGTTAGGGCCTTGAATTAGGTTGGAGAGGAAACTTTTCAAGGCGATTAAATCAAACATTGGAGTCTGAGTTAGGGAGTGTCAAAGTCTAGTATCATGAAAGTTATCCGGGACTCCCCTCTAAAACAGGGGCTAAACATGAAGTCTCATGTGGAAAGGTAGTGGAGATAACCCCTCCGAAGCTAGACCAATCGTAGTGGAGAACACATATATAGGGCTTGTCTTGGGATTTCGTCGATTGCATTTGCCACAAAGCTTCGTGGGTCTTGAATCTATTCGAGGTCCTCAGTTGTCTTCTAGACCACTTGCCTTTGATACCCTTGACATGTTTCGGGCTCGATACCCTGCTCATTGTGGTGTACCCAACTTTCGACTGTACCCGCCTGGTGACTGTTCGCGTGCTAGCAACCTAGTTGCCTATCTTTTTTAGAGACATACACAGGTGACTGCGAGGGTATACCATGGTACCTAGGACATACATCGGGCCATGCTTTGCAAAGTATACCCATAGGGTGATTCCTTGTTTGAGTTTCACTTGCACCGGTAAGTTTCTCTAGTGTTGGTTGTTGTAACTGTTCTTCCAACTAGTTTAGTGTTTGCTTGTTTTATCTTAGAGGGACCTTTTTAGTGTGTGTTGTCTTTTGAGCAAATAGAAAGCCCTAGTGTGTCTTTGATCTTCTCACAAATTGGAGGATAATGAGCTCCGTCGATCACGAAGGCTTCTGGGCCTATCACCGGTTACACTGGATCCACCTCTGCCACTGCTAAGGCAAAAGCTAGACCAACAAGGGTCTTTTAAAGTGACCAGGTTACAAGAAACTATACCCGACCAACATCTAGAGGAAACGACTATTTTAGCCTTTGGAAAGAAAGATCTTGGTCCATTCGAAACTCCAACCATTGATATTTTGGCACCCATCATCATACTGATTCACCCTTACAAGTGCCAGACAGTGTCACACGCAGCAATGGAAAACAATGTTGCCACTTCTTCTGGGTAATCTTCAATTCCCACTACGGTTGTCACCACAGGGGATTTTCCACCTCCTAACCCACCGTCACTGGTCCAAGCCACCATGGTATTGACCACCTCTACCTCGAATAGTGGTCCAATCCTGTCTATGGTGGATACCACTGCCCCTTTCACACAGAGTGCGACAGGCCCTCCATTCTCATATGGGATGCCTAGCTTAGGTACGAGTCCTATACTTTCCTACTCCACTTTACAAACTTTAGGTATGGGGGTAGGGAGCTCTAATGCTCCTATGCAAGGACACATGGGGGGCACTTCATCTCCTTTAATTCTTTCCCTTACGGGGGAGGTCATATACGTCCTTCGTCCCCTTCACTCGGTGGCACCCACCAGCAATCCGCTGGGCCACCCACGCACCATAGTTTATTTGGAGTAGGGATTCAAGGACCACCTTCTCATAATATGTCGGTCGATTCGACACCATTTTCTTTGTTCAGTGCATTTGGTAACAACTCTTTCTTGTCATCTTCTTTCCCGATTGGGGGCAACCCCGGTTACAAACAACCTATTCCTATGCAGGGTACTATTTTTGCACAGGGGGCAAACCCAGGAACTTCTTATGCATTAGGACCTTGGAATTCTTGGTAGGGATCAGTTCTCTCATCAAGAATGTCGATCTGGGGAAATTATTTTCACAACCAATGGAACCCTGGACAAGGTACTATGCCTATGCCCATGGGATCGACATGGGGCAAACCTTCCCAAATTCCTCCGAATGTAATGCACGCCCAACCATCTATGTCCTATTTTGGGAATCAATCGATGATGTCTCCTCACACGGAAAATCCGTACACTATTCATGGCCATGGTTTTTACCAGAATCCAGGCCAGCAGCCGAACTTTTCCTGGCAACCTGGTGCCAATCAAACTCCAGGTCCCTTTTTCCATGGTTATCACCAACAACCCAAATTACCTTTCTTGGAAACTTTGCATTTTCCATACTTGACAAGGTTGTTGAATGACCCTATCTGTCACGATCCGTGTTGGCCCCCTATGCCGACGAAGTTACCTTCAGACATACCAAAGTTTGAAGCCAAGCCTAACAAAGATCTGGGAGATCATGTGACCACCTTCCATCTTTGGTGCTCATCTAACTCATTGAAAGATGACTCTGTGTAGTTGCGATTGTTTCAACATACTCTCATTGGGAGTGTCACGAAATGGTACATTGAGCTCGACCTCTCAAGATACTCTTCCTTCGACGAATTGGCAATGGATTTCGTAAACCATTTCCAATTACCTGTGAGATACGACGCTGGCACATAATTGCTAGCCAATTTCACACAGACAAAAGAGGACCATATCTTTGATCACATTCGAGAATGGAGACGCTGAAAGATTTTAATTAAGGTGCCAGTCCCACCAGCATTCCTTCTCAAGTGGTTCCTTAAGTCTTTGGTCCCACAGTTATCCAAAGGTGTCACAATGTCGGGAGTGTTTTCCGAAGAACATGACATCATGAGAGCTCAACAACTTGAGATAATCTACTCTCAATCCAGTTTATTATACAAGATCTTTCCATATGCGCCATGCTCAATACTTGATAAAACGAGATAGAGAGTTGGACCACATGCCAATGGTATTGTTGGTTCAACACAAACAAAGCCCGTTGAGCAACTAACAAAGCAATTACAACAATTGTCTATACAACATACAATGGCCAGCCAAACCACTGTTTTGGCTGCCCCCCCTACCCAAACGTCGGATGTACACACAGTGCAATTGACAAATCCAAAGGCCACCCAACATCCTAAAGGAAAGAAAAAACAATTAAAGAAGGGTAAGGGGGATAAGAAACCCACTAATAATGTTAGTGAGGGCAACACTGAGAAACGAAAGGTGAGGTATCCATGCAAATTGTGTGCGAAAGACCACCCGACCCACCAATGTCCTTGGCTTGCAGAGGCCCAAAATTTTGTGACATAGCAATAGCCTGTTGTGTTAACCAATCCATTTCAACATGGGAAAAACCTAACTCAAGCCTCCACAAGTGTATAAGGGGGAAGTCAAGGACCCTCTCTTCCTTCGAACAATCCTGCATCTGTGAATGTGTATATGATGAAGGGTGATGCGTTTATATCAACTAGAGTGCATGAATACAGTAAACCAAGAACTTCTGCGAAGGGTAAAGAAGACTAACTTCGATCTCTTCCTCTCCAAATCGAGAAGACTTTGGGTGAAACAATGACACATATCCCAAAAGGTGTGTTCAAGAAAGGTTCTCACAACCCAAATGCAAGGGCCACCCAGAACTATTCTTTGGTGGAGGATTTGTCTCAAACCCCTTGCATGATGTCCACTTTGGAGGTCCTCAAAAGATGCCCTTTCCAGAGGAAAGATTTGTTAGCTGCTTTAGGATCTACAGAGACTTGTAATCCAGGTACAATCATGTTGGATACAACTAACTTAAAACCTCGTCTGCCTTACCACGTAGCATTTCAGATAGTAGTGGCTCACCCCATGAAAACTTTTACTCAAAATTGTTTTTGCACGATGGTTGATGAGGGTGCCTCGACATGCGTTATGTCGTTGGCATGTTGGAAGGCCATTGGCCAACCCGTTTTTTCTCCATCACCTACTCTTCTCACTTCTTTCGTTGGTCATTCATTACGACCACATGGTATCATTCCCTCTTTCCCTGTGCAGTTAGGAGGGAAGATCATGTGCGTCGAGGTAGAAGTAGTCGACGCCTCCCTAGACTACAATATCTTTTTAGGAAGGAGTTGGACTTATGCCATGCAAGCAGTGGTCGCTAAATTTTTCCGAGTCTTTTTTTTTCCACACGAGGACCAGATTGTGACCATTGATCAATTGTCTTTCTCCAGACCTGACCCTTCATTGGGGGTATCCGTGGTCCTAATGATTGATAATACCCAACTAGGCGTAGTCAACGTAGGGGTTGGTTTGTGCCCATCTTTGATGGGTACCTTCGATTACTCACCCCCTCAAGGTGATGTCAAGTTTATATCTGACCACCATAAGGTTGTGATTTTCCAAGTTTCATCATTTCACATGACTTACTTCAACGATCCGTGGATACTTCCTTCCCCATCAGCCACGATGGAAGGGACAGGGCACCCTAGCATGTCCATGCCCTTGTCCTTAGCTGAAGTAGTGTACTCTTTAGTCCAGCAAGCTTGAGTCGACACAGATCCAACTCCTGCATAAGAGTTAGATTCTCTTCTAGAGCCTATTTGGTCTCAAGGCTCTCTCGTTGATACTGATTCATTAGACTTAGTCTTGCCTTCAGATGAAGCAATAATTGAAGCAATGAATAGTCCGGACAAACCCTGGGATGATCTCCATCACAGATCATACTTCCTCCCAGAGTTAAGCATAATCGAAGATGGACAATTCACCTTGACTATGACTGGAGATAGGTCTTGTCTTGTTAATCCCTTAGCTACACGTGAGGTTTATGCCGAGGGTAATATGGAAACTATTGCTAAAACCATACCGATTAATATCTCCAGAAACCATGGTGTCATGGAGAATATTTTTGTTGGAGATGACTGTTCCCCTGAAGAGATTCAAATCTACACAAATCTATTTAAATAATTCCACGACATTTTTGCCTAGTCTTACAAGGAAATGTCAGGCATCAATCCAAAAATAGTCGAACATGAAATCACAACATATCCAGATTCCAAGACTATTCAAAAGAAGCTTCATCCAGTTAATCCTGGGAAAGCAGTAGCCATTAAGGTTGAAGTTGAGAAACTACTAAAACTAGTTTTATCTATCCTGTCCATTTGACCCAATGGGTGTCAAATCCTGTGCTGGTCAATAAGAAACAGGGCATGATTCATGTATGTATGGAGTTCCATGATTTGAACAAGGCCTGTACAAAAGATAATTTTCCTACACCATTCATCGACCAGATAATTGATGAATGTGCAGGTTGTGAGGCCTTCTCTTTCATGGATGATTTTTTGGGATATAATCAAATACAAATCAAACCCGAAAAACCAACACAAAACGACATTCATTTGTCCATGGGGTACATTCGTGTATCGTAAGATGCCCTTTGGTCTCAAAAATGCTAGAGGGACCTTTCAGCGGGCCATGTCTTTTTCTTTCCATGAAATCAAGCATATAGTCGAGGCCCATTTAGATGACTTAGCATCTTGATCTCGCAAGAGAACAGATCATCCCACACACCTCCGACTTATCTTTGAGTGATGTTGCTACTTCTGGATTCGCTTGAATCCAAACAAGTGCAGCTTTTGCGTAACATCAAGACGTTTGTTAGGTTTCATAGTATCAACAATAGGGATCATGGTCGATCCTCTCAATGTTGAGGCAATAGTTCAGTTGCCTCCCCCATGTACAATCCTTCAACTTCAGATTCTACAAGGCAAGGTGATTTTTTAAATACATTTCATCGCCAACTATGCCGAGATCACAAAGGGATTTATTCACTTACTAAAGAAAGACATTCCTTTTCATTGGGATGATTCCACTCAACACTCCTTCGACACGTTGAAACATGCCCTTACAACTGCCCCTCTGCTTCGGCCACCCAACTATAACAAATATTTCTTATTATACTTGGTTTCCACAGAGTCCACCATCGGCATGGTCTTAGTTCAAGAACATGATTTTCTCTCAGAATATGTGATCTATTACCTGAGTCGAGGCCTAGTCGGACCAGAACTTAATTATTCTCATATCGAAAAACTTGCGTTGGCAACAGTCCATGTTGTTCAATGGTTCTGTCATTATGTTTTGTTTCACAAGACCATCATCATTTTCGTTGTGAATCCATTCCAATACGTGTTGACACGACGAGTAATAGGAGGAAATATCAGTAGATGGATATTCATCCTCCAGGAATTTGACTTAGATTTTGTTTCAGTGAAATCCAAAAAGTCACTAGTCTTTGCAGAACTTATTTTGGAACTTCCAGTTGAGTCAGGTGATGTTGTGCCAAAGAGTTTCCTATCAGAGGAGATATTTTTTGTATCGCATCTTCGAATCCCTAGTATGGATATATACTTATCTATCTCCAAACTTTGAAGTTCCCCACCTATACTTCTCATGATGAGCATCGCTGTATACGCCATCAGGACAAGAATTATCTCATAGTCGACGATATGTTGTATCAAAGAGGTGTAGACTGCATCCTATGCTGATGTCTCACTCATGAAGAAGCAGTTATCATGCTTAACGATTTCCATACCAGAGCATGTGGCGGTCATTTGTCTGGGTTGGAAACAACCCAAAATATTTTACGAGCAGGTTACTTCTGGCCGACACTAATCAAAGATTGTATCGAATCGGTCAATAAGTGCCACCCGTGTCAGATCTTCTCTCAGAAGATGAGGGCACATCCTGCTCCCATGTTTCCTATCATCAAAGTTGGTCCCTTCACCAAGTGGGGGATTGATTACACTACATGCAACCCTCCTTCAGCAAGTGGGCACCGTTATATCATTGTAGCTGTAGACTACTTCACGAAGTGGGTCAAAGATATGCCAAAGTTTAAAGATGATGGAGAGACTGCAGATCTCTTTTTATTCAAACAGATAATAGAAAGGTTTGGCATCCTGAGAAAGATTGTCACTGACCATGGCAGTCACTTTCAGAACCATATGATGACCGAATTAATATCAAATCTTGGGTTGTGGAAAGAAAATTCGTCACCCTACTACCCCCAAGCAAATGGTCAGGTGGAAGCTATAAATAAATCTCTTAATACCATCCTACAATGAATGATCAACTCATCTAAGTCAAATTGGCATTTGATGTTATACTCGACATTATGGGCTTACTGAACGTCTGTTAATACTACAACTAGTTTCTCACCTTTTCAACTCGTTTATGGGCTGGAAGCAGTCTTGCCTATAGAATGTCAGATCTCGTCCCTAAAATTGGTAGTATAGTTATTTCCAGACACTTCTCCACTTGAAGAATGGTTATTATACCTTGAGAGGCTCAACGAGTAGCGTCGTGATGTGGCCTTGGCCAACGCAGATCACAAACAAAAATTCAAGTGTCAGTATGATTGGTCCATTCGTCCTTGGATTTTCTCTGAAGGCGACCTTGTCCTAGTCTATGACCAAGATAAGGACCCCCTGGGGGCAGGAAAATTCAAACCCATGTGGTTCGGACCTTTCATCATAAAAGAGGTTCTAAAAAAGGGCACTTATCATCTGGTTGAATTTGAGGGAAATACTTTGGCGAAGCCTAGAAATGGGCTCTACTTCAAGAATTATTACTCATAGGTAGGTCACCTTAGGTAAATTTTTGTAACATATGTATAGTCTTTGTACTATCACGTTCTATTTTCTTTTAGTATTATGGACATGTCGGTTTTGATGTTATCTTTTGTCACTATGGCAGATGTCAAGTGAATCAGAGGTGTTCATTGGGTACGTAGACGGTGCTAGCTGGCACACTCAGAGGCTTGCCTCCGCAGTTTGGGTAATTTTTACACCTCGATGCAAGTTATTATCTTCCGAAGGTATATGCTTAGGTGACACCACAAACAATGTCGCCGACTACAGTGCAGTTATTGAGTTTCTTCGTGATGCCTTGTCATTTGGTATCTCTCATTTCTGGGTCTATTTAGCCGCTCAACTGGTTGTGTCTCAGTTAAATAGAGTCTACCATGTTCATGATACAAATTTACACTAACAATTCCTTAGGGTACATCTCTTAGAACAAAGCTTTGATTATATTACATATTTTCATGTTCCTAGGAGATTAAACCAAGTTACAGATACTCTAGCTAATCAAATTTTAGACTGACATCTCACACACATATAAAACGACATACACATAAACATGTAAATACATTTTTAAAGGAAAATATGATCCGTAAGACACAAAAAGACATACAAATCCATATATAATATCATAATCATCAGAGTACATAGGTGGATGCAAGCGCCTAAAAAATATGACCAGTAACGGGTCATGGGGCTTATGCCCTCAAACAATATATACAATTAGTGCTCTTGGCATGTGAAAAATCTAGACTAACTAAGGTCAGGGCCTGTGGGCCCTGTTGTAATTATCAACAACAGTTTTCAAACACCGAAATAGTCAGACCCATGTCCGTGGTGCCCCCACTACATGAGGCTGCATAGATGGTGGAAGATCCTCAATCTCTGCTATAGGGACTGTGCGGGTGAGTGAGGTAAAGTTTCTTTCGACTCATCTCAAAAAACTCTCAACCTCACCGGCTGGAAGCTCTCCTACTGTTGTTGGTCCCCCTATGGTGTCAGGTGCAACCCCTGGCCAAGGACAACACCTATTCCTCATGTAATCTGCAGGTCTCACTAGTCCCACATCTGCACATAAAAGACACATATCTGTCAAATACTCTAGTATAAAAAAAATGATATATATACAAAAAAAACAACATAAAAATTCATATGTTTCACAAAAAAAAAAAATGATGCAAACTTACCCATATCTCCTCGCTCCTCATCAGAAGGTATCGGTATCTCAGGATCTCTCGAGAAATCAATCCCACCATACGGGTAATCCTGTATGATTTGGATCTGTCATGAAAACTAAGAAAATAAGTCATCATCAAAGGACTCATTGGTCCTTCCACCACCTTGTCGTGGCAGTAACAGTGCCCATCTGCAAACCACAGGAAGAGAAGCCTGATGTCCTCATACCACCACTCGAGGACTGAAACTAGGAACTCTTTCAAAGAAGAAAGAGTATAGAATCATCCTGAACCCGAAGTTCCTCTACATCTGTAACTGACAATCTGTCAGTTGCCTCTTCACACAATCTAGCAGTGTAGTGCTCCAGTCAAATATCTATGCATTTAAGCACTAGATTGCACAGTTCATCTATGCATGAGATGCCTAATGTAGAGCCGTAGAACCAGTCATCCACCCAATAAGAAACACAATCACCTGCAATGATAAATCAATGATCTTTCTTATTGGCACCTGAGAGATTGATCGGTCTGTACGAGCCTCACAATAAAGTCATATCAATTCCGATATGTTATGAGGCCCCAAAGGAAATGTCCAGAAATTGACTGGTTCCCCTCTCCTGGAGAGGCCAATCAAAAAATATATGTCCTCTATAGTAGGCACCAGTGATTTCCCCTCTAACATAAAGACCTATACATCTGGATGCCAATAATCAACCAAGGCATTCAGTAGCCTAGGTTGTGCTCGCATAAAAGGACATACGAAGAACTTGAGCAGCCCACATTGAATTAAGGAAACAATAGCATTGGGGTCTTCCCTGACCAACTCACTAATCTCCTCATGCTCTCTTTCCCTCTAGTGAACATACATCCTACAAAAAACCAAGTTTAGGAGGGTTAACCCTTGATTTTTTTTAAAAAAATCCATTAAATAAAGGGTCCACGCGGGCTGTAATGATGAAAGTCGTGTGTACATGCATGCAATTTTTCCTCTACCCAAGTGTACATGCGGTTTGTCATAAGATATCCCGCGTGGACCTAGGGCTGACCTTTTGAGGGTCGATGCCCCCCAAAAACTTGAAACTAAAATCATAAATAAAGATTTAGATTGCAAGAGGAGAGAGTTTATACTTACTTGGTCCAAGCAGATGGTTGTTTCATCCATCGAAGCTCCTAGAATCAATTCTTTTCACAAACGGGTAGTTTTGTCTTTTAGTCAATTTATGAATTAACAATGGTGATAATGAGCTACCAACTTCTATTTATAGAGTTTTTTGGCCCCTTTTTTTCAATTTTCAGACCCTTTTCGTCACTTTTTCTAAACTATGGGGGACTCCCGAGCCTATAGTCATTAGTGACAACATGGACACCATCATGCAACCAGCATCTACCTAAGGCATCCATCTTATGGTAGGCTCTACCACCAAATTACAACACTTCTAAAGAAGTAATGAGGGTTCCATGTCGCAACTCGGTGGGATTGATCCTATGGCAAAGCAAAAAAAGTATAGAGCTGCCAACTTCTATTTATAGAGTTTTTTGGCCCCTTTTTGTCAATTTTCAGACCCATTTTGTCATTTTTTCTAAACTGAAAAATGTGACCAGTAACGAGTCATGGGGCTTATGCCCTCAAAATATATATACAAGTAGTGCTCTCAGCACGTGAAAAGTCTATACTAACTAAGGTCAGGGCCTGTGGGCCCTGTTGTAATGATTAACAACATTTTCCAAATGCCGAAACAGTCGGACCCATGTTTGTGGTGCCCCTACTACATGAGGTTGCATAGATGGCGGAAGATCCTCAATCTCTTCCATAGGGACTGTGCGGGTGAGTGAGGTAAAGTTTAGCTTGACTCATATCAAAACCCTCTCATCCTCACCGGCTGGAAGCTCTCCTGCTGCTATTGGTCCCCCTGCGGCGGCAGGTGCAGCCCCTGGTCGAGGACGACACATGTTCCTCACATAATCTGCAGGTCGCACTGGTCCCACATCTGCACATAATAGACACATATTTGTCAAATATTCTAGTATAAAAAAAATGATATATATAAAAAAAAAAACAAAAAAATTACATATGTTTCACAAAAAACAAAAAATGATGCAAACTTACCCATCTCTCCTCGCTCCTCACCATGAGGTACTGGTATCTCAGGATCTATCGAGAAATCAATCCTAGCATAAGGGTAATCCTCTATGACTGGAATGTGTCGCGACAACCAAGCAAAGAAGTCATCATCAAAGGACTCATTCGTCCTTTGACCACCCTGTCATGGCAGTAACATTGCCCATCTGCAAACCACGGGAAGAGAAGCCTAATGTCCTCGTACCACCACTCGAGGACTGAAAATAAGAACTCTTTAAAAGAAGAAAGAGAATAGAATCATCCCGAACCCAAAGTTCCTTTGTGTCTGCAACCTGCAATCTGTCAGCTTCCTCTTCATACAATCCAGCAGTGTAGTGCTCCAGTCAAATATATGTGCATTTAAGCACTAGACTGCACAGTTCATATGTGCACGGGACACCTGATGTAGAGCCACCGAACCATTCATTCGCATAATAAGAAACACAATCGCCTACAGTGATAAATCGGTGATATTTCTTACTGGTACCTGAGATGTTGATTGGTCTGTACCAACCTCACAATAAAGTCCTATCAATTCCGATATGTTATGAGGCCCCGAAGGAAATGTCTGGAAATTGACTGGTTCCCCTCTCCTAGAGAGGCCAGTAAAAAAATATATGTCCTCTGTAGTAGGCACCAGTGACTTCCCCTCTAACATAAATGTCTCTACGTCGGGATGCCAATAATCAACCAAGGCATTCGGTAGCCTAGGTTGTGCTCGCATAAAAGGACATAGGAAGAACTTTAGCAGCCCACATTGCATTAAGGCAGCAACAACATTGGGGTCTTCCTCCACCAACTCAATAATATCCTCATGCTCTCTTTCCCTCCAGTGAACATACATCCTGCAAAAAACCAAGTTTAGAAGGGTTAACCCTTGATTTTAAAAAAAAAATTCCATTAAATAAAGGATCCACACGGGCTGTAATGATGACAGTCGCATGTACACGCATGCAGTTTTTCCTCTTCCCGAGTGTACATGCAGCCTGTCATAAGACAACCCATGTGGACCTAGGGCCGTCCTTTTGAGGGTCAACACCCCTCAAAAACTTGAAACTAAAAGCATAAATAAATATTTAGATTGCAAGAGGAGAGCATTTATACTTACTTGGTCCAAGTAGATGGTTGTTTCATCCATCGAAGCTCCCAAAATCAATTCTTTTCACAAAGGGGTAGTTTTGGTTTTTAGTCAATTTTTGAATTAACAATGGTGATAGTGAGCTGCCAACTTCTATTTATAGAGTTGTTTGGCCCCTTTTTGTCAATTTTCAGACCCTTTTTTTCATTTTTTCTAAACTATGGGGTACTCCCGAGCCTATAGTCATTAGTGACAGCATGGACACCATCATGCAACCAGGATCTACCTAGGGCATCCATGTTATGGTAGGCTCTACCACCAAATTACGACACTTCTAAAGCAGTAATGAGGGTTCCATGTCACAATTTGGTGGGATCAATCCTATGGAAAAGCAGAGAAGTATAGAGCTAGCAACTTCTATTTATAGAGTTTTTTGGCCCCTTTTTGTCAATTTTCAAATCCTTTTTGTCATTTTTTCTAAACTGAAAAATATGACCAGTAACGATTCATGGGGCGTATGCCTTCAAAAAATATATACAAGTAGTTATCTCGGCACGTGAAACATCTAAACTAACTAAGACTAGGGCTTGTGGGCCCTGTTGTAATGATCAACAATGTTTTCCAAATGCCAAAACAGTCACACCCATGTCCATGGTGCCCCCACTACATGAGGCTTCATAGATGGTGGTAGATCCTCAATATCTACCATAGGGACTGTGCAGGTGAGCGAGGTAAAGTTTCACTCGACTTGTCTCAAAACCCTCTCAGCCTCACCGACTGGAACCTCTCCTGCTGTTGTTGGTCCCCATGCGCCAGCAGGTGCGACCCCTGACCGAGGACGATGCTTGTTTCTCACATAATTCGCAGGTCACACTAGTCCCACATCTGCACATAATGGATACATATCTGTCAAATACTTTGGTATAAAAAAAATTATATATATATAAAATACAACATAAAAATTACATATGTTTCACAAAAAACAAAAAATGATGCAAACTTACCCATCTCTCCTCGCTCCTCACCATGAGGTACCAGTATCTCAGGATCTCTCGAGAAATCAATCCCAGCATAAGGGTAATCCTCTATGACTGGGATCTATTGCAACAACCAAGAAAAGAAGTCATCATCAAAGGACTCATTGGCCCTTCCACCACCCTATCATGGAAGTAACACTTCCCATCTGCAAAACGTAGGAAGAGAGGCCTGATGTCCTCATACCACCACTTGAGGACTGAAAGTAGGAACTCTTTAAAAGAAGAAAGAGCATAGAATCGTCCTGAACTTGAAGTTCCTATGCATCAGCAACCAACAATATGTCAGCTGACTCTTCATACAATCCAGCAGTGTAGTTCTCCAGTCAAATATCTGTTCATTTAAGCACTGGACTGGACAGTTCATCTGTGCATGAGACACTTGATGTAGAGCCACAAAACTAGTCATCTGCCCAATAAGCAACATAATCGCCTGCAGTGATAAATCAATGATCTTTCTTATTGGCACCTGAGAGATCGATCGGTCGGTACCAACCTCACAATAAATTCCTATCAATTCCTATATGTTATGAGGCCCCGAAGGAAATGTCCGGAAATTGACTGGTTCCCCTCTCCTAGAGAGGCCAGTCAAAAAATATATGTCCTCTGTAGTAGGCACTAGTGACAACCCCTCTAACATAAAGGCCTTTGAGTCGGGATGCCAATAATCAACCAAGGCATTCAGTAGCCTAGTTTGTGCTCGCATAAAAGGACATAAGAAGAAATTGAGTAGCCCACATTGCATTAAGGAAGCAACAGCATTGGGGTCTTCCCCGACCAACTCACTAATCTCCTCATGCTCTCTTTTCCTCTAGTGAACATACATCCTGCAAAAAACCAAGTTCAGGAGGGTTAACCCTTGTTTTTTTAAAAACGTTTCCATTAAATAAAGGGTTCACGGGGGCTGTAATGATGACAGTTGCGTGAAGTTTTTCCTCTGCCCAAGTGTACATGCGGCCTGTCATAAGACAACCTGCATGGACCTAGGGCCGACCATTTGAGGGTCGATGCCCCCCCAAAACTTGAAACTAAAAGCATAAATAAAGATTTAGATTGCAAGAGGAGAGAGTTTATACTTACTTGGTCCAAGAAGATGGTTGTTTCGTCCACCAAAGCTCCCAAAATCAATTATTTTCACAAAGGGGTAGTTTTGGCTTTTAGACAATTTTTGAATTAACAATGGTGATAATGAGCTGGAAGCTTCTATTTATAGAGCTTTTTGGGCCCCTTTTGTCAATTTTCAGACCCTTTTTGTCAATTTGTCTGAACTAAAAATCATTTAAGATGGTTCGGGAGTTTTCTTTGGATGATCAAGGGAGGTATTCCTTTGGGTATTTGGAATTGTTTTTGATATTTGGGCATTTGGACGGTCCTTTGGTAAAAACTCATTTTTTTCCCAGCTTGTTGCATTTAAGTCAAGTTTCCACCCCCACTGTCTGCATCTCATTGCCTTTTCCGCTTTGCCATAGGATCGATCCCACTGAGTTGCGACACAAAACCCTCATTACTTCTTTAGAAATGTCTTAATTTGGTGGTAGAGCCTACCATAACATGGATGTCCTAGGTAGATCCTGGTTGCATGACAATGTCCATGTTGTCACTAACGACCATAGGCTCGGGAGTCCCCCATAGTTTTTTCCTGATTATGAGTTTGAGCCTCATTTTCATGATTCCTTTTCACTCTTGACCTCACCCTAGGGACTCCCAAAAACATAACGGGTCTTCTTTTAAGCCCTTTTCAGACCCTCTAAACATGAAAAGATTGTCAAGCGATCTTGTGGACTTTCACGCTCATTAAACTGAAATTTGAAGTCACGTATATCCGGTGGTATTTTACCCCTTTTTCGGTCTGGATGGTCAATTGTACGAACAAAGGTATACTCTATGGAACTTCATTTATCTAGAAGAGTACCCCCAGGTATCATTTAAACCCTTTTTCGGTCCTGAGGGACTAAATGTATGAAAAAGGAACCCCCACGGAGTCCATATTTAAGCTCTTTTCAGACTCCCTAAGATTGAAAAGATCGTCGAGTGACCTTATTATTTCACACTCGTTAAAGTGGTCCATAAGAACATTCCTGATGAAGTCCATAGTTAAGCTTTTTTCAGACTCCTTAAAAATGAAAAAATTGTTGAGTGATCTTGTCTTTATCACACTCGTTAAAATGGTTTTGAATTGACATCTTGTTGATGCTAGTTTACTGATTTTTCAAACCGACTAGACGAATTTCCAAAAAGGTACCCCATTGGAGTCTCCATTTACGTTTTTCAGACTCTCTAAATATGAAAAACCATCGAGCTTACCTTCTCTGGGCTTGTTAAACTTACATTGAAGGACGTTACCATTGTGTGTTTTGTTAACCGTGTTTGCATACCTATGTTTTTGGTCTAAGGTTGGCTCCATGTTGCTCTCAACTAAACCATCTGAAGCATGCCTTATACACAAGCCCTGTAGCACTTTGCCTCTGTGTCTTGACACCTTTGGTCCCAAGAGGGATTTTTCCCGAGTGTCCTTTCTTTGAACATCAGTCTTGTCCTTGTGCCTCAAACTTGTATGTTTGTGACACTCATTCCTCCTTTGTAACGTAACATTCTTTTTCCAAAATTATTGAAAAAGACTAAAACAAATTCAAATATACCCCAAAAAGAGGAAGGGAGAAGTATTTTCTTTATATTGGAAGCATAATGAGTCACCCTTCGATAAAGCGCATATGTCCATTTGTTCGACAAACTCTGGGATTTAATACGACCTTAGGAAGTTGGTCTCGCTACATAGAGTTGTGTCCTCCTCTGTTTGGTTATTATTCCAAACATATGGAGAGTTTGTGTTGCCTCATACCTCGTAAACTTATGTTAATTCCATGTTGCCTGAGTCTCATCATTTGTCATGCTATTGTCCAAGGGAATTTTTTACCAAGCCTGAGTCAACCCCTCTACAGTTTGTCTCTTTCCCTCATGCCCATCTGTCCCGAAAGTCCAATCAAGTCTTCGTTTGAAATCAATGAAGCTTTCAGTTTGATAATCAAGATTCTTTAGTCCATGACCAACAATTCGTCAAATACCTCTGGGTAGTGAATTAGTACACTCATATTGCACTCCTACTCGAGTTTTGAATATTTTGAGGTTGTTTCTTGAACTCTGAAGACCTCGGCTCTAGCCATCAGGCCTTATCAGCTTTTAGAAGATGGATACTCTACATGTGTATCTTTTTTATTTCGAGATTTAGCTCTGTTGTGTATTGCTCATGGATACACTTTATGTAGTTATATGACATGGATCTACAGTGTATTTGATTGGTAGCCATGATTTTATTTTATCCTGAGCATGCGTATGCCCACATCGATGAGACAATTATTATTTTGCAGATGACACCTCCCGATTTTCGGTCCCTGGGCTCACTTGTTTGGAACGTCGGTGAATATTGTTAATGTATTTCGTCCATCATATTCTCTTTTAACCTCACACATTAGGGGGCATCTGTTATAACCCTAATTTCCACCAGACATTCTTACCTAGCATCAGGCCATCTTAGATTCCTTCTTTACCAAAACATTGTTGAACAACTCTTCTTAAAAACCCCTTTTATAAAGGCCCACACGCCCTGCTTCATTACTGCACGCGTGTACACGCTAGCTGAACCAAGATAGCCTACATGTACCTACAAAATCACAGAAAAAGGAAAGTTGTTGATGAAACACACAGCTTTGGCTAAGTTAACTAAACCTTTCAGCCATGCATGGTCGATCACTCGACCAAAGACCTAGCTTCTTGTAGCCTATAAAAGCAGGGTTAGAGGTCCCATTTGAAAGGAGGAGAATCATAGTAAAGATACTATACCTAATTGAGCATTCCCTTTGTCCCAACATTTAGCCATCCTTATGCAAAGAGAAGTATAGAGCAATGCAGTTGGAAGATAATGGAAGAAGATCCCAGGACCAGGATCGAGGAGCAGTGGCCAACTTTATCATTGTAAGGTATCATTGTGAAGTTAATAAAAGAATTGTTTTTCCTGTCCCGCCATATGATATTGTCATTATTGGAATATTGATTGTATGATTGATTAAATATCTCACCCATTAGTTCATAGATCAAATGCATGTGGAGTTATTTGTTTGTCTTTAGTGAATGTAGGTCAACATTGGGAGGAGAGTTGCAGTCAAAGAATGACCAAGCGCGAAAAGGGATCGACATCAAACACGAAGAATAAGGTACGTCAACTTAATCTCTTGAGCCTTGTATTTACATATGAGTAATGGGGGTCAAGGCATGGGATGATGGTAAAAAGTAAGAATCTTTAGGTCATTTATGCATGCATGATAAAACCCTTAGTGCTAGTCCGTAGGAGGGATTTCCCACCCAAAGTATCAGGAAACATTGCTACAAAACCACTCATCACATGTCTATTGGGATGAGTCCATTTATGTAATTTTCTGGCTACAATGCTCCATAATTTTTGTATTTGGCGTTTCAGGAGAGCATAGCCCCCAAGGACAAATATTGGTTGTAGGAGAGACAGGACATCTTGAGAGCCATGAAGGAGAATTTGCAAGTTGCTCAGAATCAACAGAAGATATATGTATATAGGCACAGGGTGGAGTGCAACTTTGAGGTTGGGGAATTAGTCTTCCCCAGGTTGTAGCCTTACATAGAGTCTTCTATAAAGAAGAGTTGCACAAAGAAGTTGAATATTCTCTTATATGGACCCTATAGAGTGATCAAGAGATTTGGAGAGGTAGCATGCAAGCTGGAGATTCCAAACAGTAGCAAGATCCACAACGTCTTCCATGTATCTCTCCTCAAGAAGGCATTGGGACAATAGGTCACCAGTTCGACAGATCTTCCTCCACTAAATGAGGAGGGACATTTGGTTTTTATTCCTGAGATGATTTTTCATGTCAGAGAGAAGATGTTGAGAAGCAGATTCATTTGAGAGTACCTAGTCATATGGAGAGGTTTACCTGCAAAGGATGCTACTTAGGAAGGAGAGAAGATCGTACAACAACCTGATTTAGATTTGCTTAAGGAAAATCAATATTGGGAAGGGAGGATTTTAATGCCCCCTTCCAAATTATCATGACGAGGGATGATTTAGTATCCTATATGATTCTCGTCGGCTATAGTCAATAGAAAAAGGGAGTCACGGGGATTTATTTAGTGTCATTCGGTTAAAAAATGACAAAATTCTAAAGTGACATTAAATAAAAATAAAATAATTAATTACTTAAACATGAAAAAGTGATTTTTAATGTTTAAGTGAATATGGGAGGGAAAATAAGTTAAGGGTTTGATTTGGTAAAAAAGGGAAAGATCTATAGGGCTCAGAGGAAGAATAAAAGAAGGTATATCTCCTCACTTCATAATTATGATTTGACATCTTATTTGAAGTGATCTCATAGCCAGGGTTTTCATTAGGGTTTTTGGAAAAACCCTTCCGTCACTAACTTGTTTTCAGTGTTGAGATATACACCCTATCTAGGAAAGAGGGATATTAATCCAAAATATCCACTAGAGTTTCATATTGTGGGTTCTTGATTAGTTTGGTGAGTTTAAACGATCTACTTGAGAGTTTTGGAGTTTCGTTTCTCATTTTACTTCAGCTTAGATATTTTGGCAATTTGGCTAGGAGGATCATGGGCCATTGAGCATTGATTATTCTCTCATTTTGCAAGATCATGGTAATCTAGTGAGATAGTGAAGGTTTAGTAGGTCGCTAAGGGTTTAGTGAGGGGACTCTATCCCTTTTGCGATCAAGGCGTGAATACTAAAGGAGGATATGAATTTTTGGTAGGTTCATGGAGGCAAGGAAGTGCCACGAGAATCCTTTAAAGGATCGAGCCACTCCCTTTCAATAGATCTATGAGATTTGGAAGGACGCAGGGGTATCTTTCTATAGATATGTAGAGATTAAGAGAGTTGTGGGAACTCTTTATGCAAGTCAAGAGGTTCTTTAATTAAATCATGTAATTTGAGGTGGATCGAGTACCATCTCTACTAAACAGTGGGAAACAAGTAGTTGGCAAGGTTCTCTGAACAATGGAAACAGTTTGAAGAAACATTGGCATCATTTTCCAAGTCCTACTTGAGTTATGTAGTTTTATCTATAGTTGCCAAGGAAACCTTTAGTTTATTTATTGATGTTGTAATCTCTAGATTCACTCATAATAAAGAATTCCAATGTTGTTCCCTCCATTTATGTGCTTGGTTTACATTTAATACATATTGCAAGCAAATTGTTTGTAAAAATGTCTTCGATTAGATATTGCATAAGAATATATGAGTATAAACTATTTAAAGAGAATACAACACCAAATACACCTTAAATTGAACATTAAATCATAATATCCTAACTCGCCCTACCTAGGGACATTACTGTGGTATTAGAGCTAGTGACATGTTGAGTGAACGTTCATGTGGATGAGCACAGGTGAATGTGTGAAGAACTGGTTGTTTTGTGTAATGCAGTAGGCCAGATATATGGACATCCCTATGGATGTACCCCTGGTGGATGAGCACTAGTGGGTGTATCATATCCCTTGCTATATTTTTTAAGATTCAAACCTTCCTGTAACCCTAATTGTAATGAAAAGGGTACAGGTCGGCCCCACCTTAATGTGACTAGTAATTAATGTAAAAGATAATTAATCTAATTAATATTAATTGTATTACAAGCTAGTGATTTCAGCCCTGTTGTGCCAATAGACACTTTTGTTGACAGGTTCAAGTTAGTATAAGTAAAGGTAAATTCCCCATTGAGGAAATATATCTTTCAAGTGAGTTTGGAAGTTTCAACAAGTACACCTTCTTGGGAAAAGTGTGCACCTCTCTTCGACACTAGTCTTCTCGGGTTTGAGCACTCTCTTGTGTGCTAGGTTTTATCATGGTGGTGAATTTATTTCTCTTGAGGAATATAGCAAAGGATTTGGTTGGGTTTTCTTCCCTTGTTGAGAACGGTTTCCCAGGATAGTTCTTGTGTTCTTTTGCATGGTGATTCTTCTTTTGATCTTGGTTACTGCAAAATTTATGGTTATAGTTAAATGCTAAAAATGGAATGAACTTCATGCTTAACCTTGACTATTGAAAAATCAACACATAGGACCACCAAAATTATCATATGGATATCTATCTATCTATCTATCTATCTATCTATCTATCTATCTATCTATATATATATCTATCTATCTATCTATCTATCTATCTATCTATCTATATATATATATATATATATATATATATATATATATATAT
>JZKD02S0002320.1:17185-27339 GCA_000966675.3 Picea glauca | reverse complement strand
GAATGAGTGTGGGGCTCTTTTTACCAAAACTTCCCTCTTACACAAAACGCATTTGTTGGCATACAACATTTACTTATTACTCATTGTTGTCATTTATAACCAGTTAGATTTGAACACATATCAGCAGCATATATTGGCAACATAAATCATCAATAAGTCATCACCACAAGGAACACAAAGAACACAAGATGTATGTACAATTTATTTTTATTACGGACTAGAATCCTTGGGGATTTTCAGAAACAACTGAATAGAGTACAACTCTACAAGAGAACCGGCTCTATAATGCAAGACTCATCTTACACCCTCAACACCAATTGAGATGAGGAAACAATCCTCAACAGATATCAATCTGCAACAGGCACACGACCTGTCAGTAGTGAAGCTCGCATGTGTATGTGCCCTGGCTCACTACAACCCGCGTATATATGCAGCCAATATATACAACAACTTGCATATGCCTTCTAAGATATTAGGGTTTATCCTTTTCATCACATACTCATATCCTCTGTAAACTGCAAGAAAAAATTCTTCTGTCTTCCACTGTTCAACCTGAATACCAGCCAATCACAACACATCCAAGCTCTCCAATAGCTTCCTCATGCTCCACAACCAATCAATATGAATGTTAACTCAATCATGTATAAGAAACTAGTATACCATAGCAATCATATCACAACTGAATCACAAGAGTACTGCTCACTCCATCAACCGACATAAACCATATCACAACATCCATACCAAGAATTCCCTAAGCATTCACAACACAACAAGCAATACTATCCATTAAGACAATAATGTAACCATACCAGTGTCTCAATGATAGATCTGAGCCCATAGAATGCAGATATGGAACCTACTTTAGTCTTCAACTTCCAGTCATCATCTCAAGCACAAATCTCCATGATTTTATCCATTGCACGTGCCATGTCCTCATACAATCCACGTATGTACGTGCCCTGGCCCATTACAACCTGCGTACACCTCATAAACTAGGGTTTATGAAACTCCGAGACTTTTGTCGTCAAGATATTTGATATTGTCGAAACTTTGATGCATCCATGAGATCCTCCTTGTGCTCTCTTTCTCAAAATAGATCTTCAATCATGATGAAGAGATCCACACCAAATATTCTCTCACAAGAAGCTCTCCATCAATACTCCAAAAATAATTTCACAAGAAGATCTCCATTGATCCACCAAAAAGGATAATATGCAAGATACCATTTCTATCTTATTTATACTTTCATACTCTAGGTCACTTAACCCATTTCTAGGTCACTTAACCTATTTTCCTTATTTTAGGGTTAACCATAAATAAAAAGTTCTCCAATACTTTATCATTTAAATATTCCTTCTTGATTTTGTCACTTCACTTTATTATTTAAATAATCATTCTTGAATTTTTCACTTTACTTTATCATTTAAATAATTTTTCATGACTTTGTCACTTTACTTTATCATTTAAATAATAATTTCTTCTTTTTCAAGCACTTTGACTTCTTTGACCTTATGGGGCTTCAAGCCATCATATGGGGTCCTTCAACTTCGTAGGGCCATAACTCTGAAACCATGAGGAGTTATGTGACATTCCACATACCACCTGAAATGGCATGACAAGCACTATCTATCTAGGATAGTTTCACCAACAAAATCATTGATCTTCATCTCATTGTTCCGCATACAAGCATGGGTTCTCTCAACCATAACTCAACAACAAAGTGTCTTCCTGTGAGGGATTTCACCATAAGGGGGCCACTTTGGATTTCATCCATTTGTACCATGGAAATAAAATAATGAGTCATCTTTACATCAAACAAACTATGCATCATATATCAAAGAATCAATCTTCATCATGTATCAATGACAACTCATTGATCCATCTTCATCTATTGGTTTCCACTTGACATCTATCATTCTCATCAAGGAAAATACATATACATTGTTCATCAATCATCAATCCATCAATCCTTTCAATCAATCCATTGAAATCAATCAATCATTTAATCACTTGACATCAATCCTTTGACATCAACCAATCAAACCATTGGCATCAATGACAACATGATCCAACATAAATAAGAGGCAAGGGTCTCTCATTTTAAAATCACACTTGAGAATATTGAATATATAAAAGTGACTGAGCTAAAAAAATGATATCTAACTCTAATTGCAGAGGGAAGGTGAAGTAAATAGGGCCAAAATTCAAGGGAGGATAAATTCTTTTGATGATGATTTCTAAGGTTTGTTATTTACAAGTCATCTCACCATTTTTTCAATAACGTTTTTTCTAGAATGATTCAGACCGTGAAATTGGGAGGCCATTGAGGAAACATATCCAAGTAGTTGTGATACAAATTTCATCTTGTGGGTTGTTTTATTTTTGGAGTTACACTCTGTGGAAAATAGGGTTTGTGGCTAGTCCTGAAACTAGTTTAAAACATGTGTTTCGGGTAAAAACGTCATAACTTCTTCATAACATATCCAAATTCAGTAAGACCAAATGTATTGGTTAGATTAAATTCTGTAATATGTTGTGTACCATTTTCATATCTATACAGGAAATATTCCACGCGGGGCATTCTCTACAATTGTGATCTCTAGAATAAGCCATAATTCAACAAGGTATGTCATTTTTGCTATAACTCCTTTTCTGAGAGGTTCCAAGTAGTGAAATATGGAGGAATTGAAAAAAATACATTGAATAACATTTTGTACCATTTTCATATCTTTATTCATTACAGATACATAGTTATGATTATTGCAAGTTAGGGTTTTTGACTAATCCAAAATTAGTCATGTGAGACTAAAGTAAAGTTTGATAAAATGCTAGTCTCTTGTTGTTAAATTTAAGGAAGGTTTGCAAGTATGTGATCATATACACTAGGTCTATTAAAAAGTTACAAATCAGATTTGGATGATGAAATTGATGAGGGATTTTGGTTTAGGTATAGGTACAGGTTGGTGCATGGTTGATGCACATTTTTATTGTACAGGTTGATTACAGGTTGAGGTATAGGTTGGTGCACAATTGATGCACTTGTTTATGGTACATGATGATTATAGGTTGAGGTACAGGCTGGTGCATGGTGGATGTACTTGTTTATGGTACAATATGATTACAAGTTATTTGGTACAGGTTGGTGCATGGTTGATGACCTTGTTTATGGTACAAGTTGATTACAGGTTGATTGGTACAGGTTTACAACAGTATATCTCACAGTGATAGTGTGACAGTGGTTCCATCATTCTAATTTTATTTTAGGGTGGTTGGATGGGGCAAGGACAGGTGATTGTAGCAACCTTTCGGTTGTAGCCAGAGAACATAAGAGGTTGGAGCCTCCTTTTGGTTGTAGCCATAGAATTAGGGATTTTAAGCTTCCTTTAGGTTGTAGCCTGAAAAAATAGGGGGTTGGAGCCTCCTTCTGGTTGTAGCTAGAGAATTGGGGATGTGGAGCTTCCCTCGAGTTGTATCCTGAGAAACTAGGGGGTTGGAGCCTCATTACAGTTGCATTTGGAAAACAAAGGAAGTTGGTGCTTCCAATGAATGTAATTCTTAAAGTCATATAAGAAAAAGCATTATGTGGTTTTCTCCCACTTTGGGTTTCCATGTAAAAATTGGTGTACTATGTATCTATATGATTGCTCATTTGTTCATTGTTTATTTACTCTGCAACTATTGGATGATAATGCTACATTGATATAACACTTTCATTTTATGGTGAAAAAGGATTAAATTTATCTATTACTAATCCCCCCCCTCCCCCCCTCTCAGCAATCCAACAGTTTCCATCTTCAATTCATCATGTAAACCATAAAACCTATTTTTTTTCAAATTACACAAATAGGTCGACACAAATTTTAAATTTGCATCAACATTTCTTCATTTTTGTTTCAAGTTCTACATTGTATATACAATGTGTGTGTGTCATAGTTGTGATGAAACATCCCTCTTCTTCGTTCATTGTTTAATCAAAACCATAAAAATATGCCCTTGCATTACAAGATGTGGGAACATGTGTACTGTCAAACAAATTTTAAAAGGAACAACGAAAATAAATTGTACTAGGACTAGACATTGGAAACAGTGACCTGTGAATTGGGCCAACATTGAAATTTTTTCAAACTATTTTTGTAAGACCTAAAATTTGACATGGATAAACTATTCTCATGACTTAACTATATGGGAGGGTTTCTGGACTCAAATTTGACTCACACACCCACTTTTTTTCATCATCAATTCATCATGTAAACCATCAACCCTATTTTTCTTTCAAAGTACACAAATTGGTTGACACAAGTTTTAAGTTTGCATCATCCTTTCTTCATTTTTATTTCATGTTATACATTGTATATACAATGTATGTATGTCATAGTTGTGATGAAAAATCCCTCCTTTTTCATTCAATATTTAATAAACAGGATAAAAATATGACCTTGCAGTACTAGATGCGGTAACATGTGTATTGTCGAATGAATTTTAAATGGAACAATGAAAAGACATTGTACTAGGACTAGACATGGGAAACAGTGACCTGTGAATGGGGCCAACATTGAAAGTTTTTCAAATTTTTTCTATATGCACTGAAATTTGACATGGATAGACTATTCGCATGCCTTAACGCTATGGGAGGGTTTCTGGACTCAAATTTGACTCACACAACTACTTGTTTCCATCATAAATTCATCGTGTAAACCAAAAACCCTATTTTTCTTTCAAAGTTCACAAATTGGTCAACACAAGTTTTAAGTTTGCATCAACATTTCTTGATTTTTCTTTCAGGTTCTACATTATATATACAATGTGTGTGGGTCATAACTGTGATGAAAAATCCCTCTTTTTCGTTCATTGTTTAATCAACACCATAAAAATATTCCCTTGCATTAATATATGCGGGAACATGTGTACTGTCGAACGAATTTTAAAAGGAACAACGAAAACTACATTGTACTAGGACTAGACATGGGAAACAGTGACCTATGAATAGGGCCAACATTGAAATTTTTTCAAATTATTTATGTAAGCACTGAAATTTGACATGGATAGACTATTCACATGCATTAAATATATGGGAGGGTTTATGGACTCAAATTTGACTCACACACCCACTTGTTTCCACCATCAATTCATCATGTAAACCATAAACCCTATTTTTCTTTGAAAGTACACAAATTGGTTGACACAAGTTTTAAGTTTGCATCATCCTTTCTTTATTTTTCTTTCATGTTCTACATTGTATATACAATGTATGTGTGTCATATTTGTGATGAAAAATCCCTCTTTTTTCATTCAATGTTTAATAAACACCATAAAAATATGCCCTTGCAGTATTTTAAAAGGAACAATGAAAAGACATTGTACTAGGACTAGACATGGGAAATAGTGACCTGTGAATGGGGGCAATGTTGAAATTTTTTCAAATTGTTTCTATATGCACTACAATTTGACATGGATAGACTATTTTCATTCCTTAATGATATGGGAGGATTTCTGGACTCAAATTGGACTCACACACCCACTTGTTTCCATCATCAATTCATCATGTAAACCATAAAACCTATTTTTATTTCAAAGTACACAAATTAGTTGACACAAATTTTAAGTTTGCATCAACCTTTGTTCATTTTTCTTTCAGGTTCTACATGGTATATATAATGTATGTGTGTCATAATTGTGATGAAATATCCCTCTTTTTTCGTTCATTGTTTAATCAACACCATAAAACTATGCCCTTGTAGTACTAGATGCAGTAATGTGTGTATTGTCGAATTTTTTTTAAAAGGAACAATGAAAATACATTGTACTAGGACTAGACATGGGCAAAAATGACCTGTGAATGGGGCCAACATTGAAATTTTTTCAAACTTTTTTTGTATGCACTGAAATTTGACATGGATATCGTATTCGCATGCGTTAACGATATGGGAGGATTCCTGAACTCAAATTTGACTCACACACCCACTTGTTTTCATCATTAGTTCATGATGTAAACCATAAACCCTATTTTTCTTTCAAAGTACACAAATTGGTTGACATACATTTTAAGTTTGCATCAGCCTTTCTTCATTTTTCTTTCAGGTTCTACATTGTATATACAATGTATGTGTGTCATAGTTGTGATGAAAAACCCCACTTTTTCCATTCATTGTTTAATCAAAACCAAAAAAATATGCCCTTGCAATATTATATGTGGGAACATGTGTACTATCGAATGAATTTTAAAAGGAACAACAAAAATACATTGTACTAGGACTAGACATGGGCAATAGTGACCTGTGAATGGGGCCAACGTTGAAATTTTTTCAAATTGTTTCTGTATGCATTGAAATTTGACATGGTTAGACTATTTGCACAAGTTAATGATGTGGGATGGTTTCTGGACTCAATTTTGACTCACACACTTATACTAGTCATTAATCACCATGACTACTAACCATCACAATATATATATAATTTATATAAACCCTTTCTTCATACAGTGTATCACCCTTATAACCACTTATACCTTTAGCAATATTATCCCTAACCCCATAACACCTACCTATTATAACCATCATCACCCCTAGCCTCTAAACCCTTAACACACAGAACTAGTAATGCATACTTAAATTACCTAACCTCTGTAACATCTAACCATTGTAAAACCTAGTCCATATAACTCTTAACTACTATCATATAACTCGTAATATCATATCTCCTAACTCACAAAACCAACACTAATAACCTCTCATAACTAACCCTTAATGCCAATAGACCATAATGCTTTTAACTCTTACCCATATAATTCCTAAACCTTATAATCATTAAATCATATTATCATTAATTCTTAGAACATATAGAGAATATATATAAGCCCCACTCCCTATAACATTGTACCACTAACCCATATCAACTCATAATATAACCTTGAATCTCTAAAAACCTAAACCCCTATGACCATGAATCCATAACACCAAACACCTATAATTTATCACTTTAATCCTTAATTGATAACACCTATAACTGCTAACACCTATTACATGTGTAATTTTCACCCACTTGGATATGACCCTTAACCTCTATAACTCTTATTCCATAACACTACAACCCATAACCACTATAGTCCTTCAAAACTAAACCCTAATCTCTAATCCATTTAAATTTAGTCACCCCCAACCATAATGACCCTTAATGTAAGTAAAGAAACATTATTAACCCTACTGCTTATAATCCCTAACCCTTATCATCACTTAAACACTATAACCCTTTTAATTTTCAACACTCGTAACCCTTTAACACTTATCAACCCTAAAATATATAAGTCATAGAACCAATAAATATTAATTATTATATCCCTTAAACCTTATAACACCTAACCCCTTGAATTCATTTAACCCCTAACTCCTATAACATCTAATACTTAATATCTAAATTCTATAACTTCTAACCATATAATCACTAACTCTTAGAACCACTATCATCCATAACCCCTAATATAACTCCAATAATGTCTAACTCTTTATAGAACCTACTTCCTAACATTGTAACATTTAACACCTAACTATTATAACTCAATCACACCTAACTTATATAAACCCTAATATAACCCATCACTTGCATAACTTTTATACCCTTATAATTCATAACCACTATCCTCTATAACTTAGCCCCTGTAACCCCTTACCTCCAATGTGCATCAATGTTAATTCTTAACTCATATAACACACTCATAGGCTTACAAACAACCCACACAATGGACTCATGTGTTGGCTCGAGCACTCATTCAAGGCTCTTGAGCTCAAGAATATTCAACAATATCTTGAGGCACCTATTTTCCTTCCTTGACCATGGTCGAGATCATATGATATATAATTACTGCAAAAAACCTCCTAATGGAGTCTATATCCAATTATTATGTTAAAAACCCTTATACAGGGCTTGTGTTATGGTAATTTGCAGGTGTTGTTCATGGTTATTGATCCTAAGAAGTGATTTTTAGGGAATAATTAGGTCCAAGTTTTTTCCTCCCATAACCATGAAATTTGAACTCAAGAAGGTTCGGTGAGAGATTAAGACCCTTCTTTCCCCTGTAACCATATTAATCCCTCAAGACCCATTTCTATTGTACAAAAACTACTCATGGAACCATATCCTGCTTTGGATTCTAAAGAACACCAACTACAACCCTGAAAACCATTCCTAATGGGGCTCTGACACATTTTTATTTA
Source organism: Picea glauca (assembly GCA_000966675.3). NCBI lineage: Eukaryota > Viridiplantae > Streptophyta > Pinopsida > Pinales > Pinaceae > Picea > Picea glauca. The sequence goes on along the minus strand of JZKD02S0002320.1, from coordinate 19,132 downwards.
GGTCATATGTTTTGGTTTAATCATGGTACTTGTATCCCGCAAATTGTCCAAAAATAACCTACAAGGGTCCTATGTGATTCCTCAAGGACTCATCCAACACTATATCCTGAGAAGTTGTGTGGGTTGTAGTTGTTTTTCATAGAAGTTAAGCCTCAAAATGTTCACTTAGGGAATAAGTCCCTTGATTCCCTCCCTTGAGATTTGTTAGACCTTGAGACCCATTCTTGGTTCAAAACTAACTTATTTATTGTGCCCAAATTCCACTTGGAGGTGAATGATATGTTACATAGGTCATATGCGGTCATTTGACTACTTGTCTATGGTTCTTGAGATTGAGAAGCAATGTTTAGGGTTGAATACTCTTGTTTCCTTTCATAAACTATAGTAATGAACCTAAGACCCATCCTTGATGATAAACAAGACCTCATAATGTCACCCATATTCAACTTGGATACCAAAGACTCCCTAGAGAGGACTCGTGTCATGGTTTTTAGGTGTTTTCAATGGTGGTTTAGCTCGATAAGGTTTAGTTAGGGCTTTAGGCCATTGTTTCCAACTTGCCATGTTTATGCCTCTACACCCATTTTCAATGTACAAAACCTAATCATGATGCCTATATCCCTCTGAAAGGCCAAAGTTATGTTATGTTGGTTTGAGGACTTGTTCAAGGCTCTTGATCAGCTTCAGAATCTTCAACAATATTATAAGACACTTTTTTTCAAAAATATTTTCGATTTGAACTTGTGACCTCTTAGGAGGAAACATGTGTTATTAACCATTAGGCCCACTCAGGTTGTATACCTCTGTAGAATTTACTAGTAAAATCGTTGGGCGGAGGAGGTTTCATACACCAATTTGGTGTTTGGCTTGGCTATGACCTTAAAAAATATATTATTATTATTATTAATATAATTAATATATTAAAAACATTAAAAAACATGTGTTAAAACAAAAATAAAAATGCATTAAAAACATTAAAAATAAAACATAAAAAATAAAACCAAAAAAAACAAATTTCAAACCTGCTCCCATTCACTAGATCAATTTCACACCCATTCACACCACAAAAATCACTAGAGATCGTGCCCATCTAGTAGAGTGAAACCCGCCATTCGATCCTAGTGAGAGGGAGGAGATGGTTGTCCAAAGAGGGAGAAGAGAACCCTTGTGAGGTCTTTGTTCACGGGTAGGATGTGTTTGTCCCGAGAGGGAGGAGAGAAACCCGACGCAAAAAACTCACGACGACACAGGAGAGAGGCCTGCAAAACCTTTTGGTGACAAAGGAGAAAGGCCAAAACCCTGCGACGACATAGGAGAGAGGCCAAAACCCTGCGACGACAGAGGAGAGAGTGAAGGATATTTGGCCAGACCCGATAGAGACCAATTCGTGGAGTGGAGACGTCATCGAAATTGGTAATTTCTGCCTGGTTTAATTTTCATGACTAGTTTAATTTTCATCAGAGGCTATGCACACCCAATCTTAGTTTCATTTCCACTTCAATGTGTTTCAATTTTGTTTCATTTCCATTTCTAGGTTTCATTTCCATTTCCACTTCAATGGGTTTCATTTCCACTTCATTGGGAATTTCTTCCATGACTTCTTCAATGGTTACCCCTCGTTAATGGATATTTTTTGGGGTTCATCCTACAATAGGTAAATGAATCTCATATGGAGAATCAACCCAACCAAAATATTTTCCCAAAATTGCATCCACCTCTTCAACGCTGAAGGTATGATGATGTTTCCTAACATGTTCTTTAGTCATGAACTACGACTAAATGTCCAATGGAAAGGAAAGAAAATAAGAGAGGAAGACCTCATATAAATAATGCTAAATAGAGGTAAACCAAACTACACATTCTCCATTTTAAAGGTAGTTAATTATTTTCCTATATAGTCCTTTGTAAACACTTATTAGAAATTCTAATATTTTAAGATAAATTCAT
>JZKD02S0002287.1:6658-19068 GCA_000966675.3 Picea glauca | reverse complement strand
TTGGTATTTGTTGAAGCACATTGGTATTATTAATTAGTATTATTATGAGTATATTTTTTGTTTTTATTTGTTAAAGTTTAACATTAGTAAGTAAAATTAATAGGAAAGTTGTTTATACTTATCTCTTAAAAATGTTTTAGTGTAGTAATTATGTGTAATCTAAAAGTAATTATAAATTATTTGAAATTTGTAATAATGTATTACTTATATATAGTTTAAAAGAAAAAGATAAGTGATAATCGTTACTCCATGTTTTTAAAAGTTGAAGTAAAATTGGATAGATCTAGGTATTAGTAACTATTGACAATGTCACGAACATAAATTGGAGTCTTCAAAACCTTTCTAAAATAAATTGATCAATAAAAATTGTGGCGTATTAATCCTATCTATAACACTCCAAAGTATGATTGAACTACAACACACTTGCTATGGACATCAAAAAGGAAATCTAATGAGATCGAAGGCTACCAAAAAAAATCCTAAAAATTTGAGAGCCTATTCTCATCCCTTACATTCACAACCTCTTCAATTTAGAAATTAAACAACATTTCCCTAAACCATGGACTCAAATCCTCGTTGTTCGTATTTTCAAAGGAGATAAACACAATCCCTCTAATTATGAGACCATTATGATTAGTCGCATTTTAACCGAGTTATATGGAATTACTTAGGAAAAGACAATCAACATGTGGCTAGAAAACCACAAAAAAAGAGTTAAAGGCCAAGTCGGATTTAAGAGATATCATTCAACTGTGGACTACCTTGTTATGCTTAGTATCACTATGAAGTAGTGTTGCAATATTAAAATAAATCTCTTGTGTTACATCTTTGACTTCAGAAAATATTTTAACGCAGTGCTCAGAGATAACCTTTGGAATATATTAGAAGAGATAAAATTCCCTTTTGAGTTGAGAGCTATTGTTATAGGACTATAGAAGAAAGCTATTTCCAAGTTTAATAACATTGAGGGATGGTCAGAAAAAATTAATTGTAATATAGGAGTTAAGTAAGGTTTCCCCTTATCCCGTACCCTTGCATATTCATTGATAAGTTAGAGGGTTGTTTGGAAAAATAAGGATGTGTCGTCACGTCTCTAGCTAGAATAGTCACTCTCCTTCTTCTTTATGACAATAATATTGTTGTTATGGTAAGAAGTCCCTATTCATATCTTCACAAGCAACTAAAAATTCTCAATGGTTTTTGTTCTAGTACAGGTATGATTGCTAACACTGATAAAACCAAGGTTATGGAAATCAAATCTAAAAATATCATTTACGTTAATTTCATGTATGAAAATAAAAGCTTGGAGGAAGTGACTTCATACAAATATCTTGCAATCAATATTCATCAAAAGCTTAACTGGAGCTATAGCATTGAGAAAATGATAAATGGAGTGTGGAAAGATTATTATGGACTTGAAAATAGTTGTAAATCAATGGACTTTTTTGGATTTGGGATTTAAGAAGAAACTCCTCTTTCAAATCCTTGTCACCCATGTTATGTTGTGAAGTTTGGGGTTGCAACTTATCTAGAGAATAGTGGATAAAGATAGAGAAAATCCATAAGTGTTCTATAACTTCTAAACTTAAAATTAAAGGCAAAAACTGAGTCCCATTGAGATCAATGTTGTGACAAGGTACTTAACGCACAAGAAAAAGATAAACAACATGGAAGACTAGAGGCTTCCTAAGGTTACTTCAAAGTCTATTCAAAACAACATGCAACTCAAGCGGGGTTGGCATAAAGATGCCAAGTCTTGGCTAAATCACTGGAGTATTGTTGAAGTGGTCACTTTGTAGAGTAATGATAATATTAGAAATATTATTACATTTAAATTTAAGTAAAAAGTGTGGTGTGATAAATAATTAGATGATAAGAGAAAATTAAGATACTACAAGGAGGTGATCAACCCTAATCTAGAAGACCAAAGATATCTATTTGTTTTAACTAGTATAAAGAAGAAAATCAACAGTGCTAAAATAAAAACAACCTCTAACGAGCTCCATAGTGAAACATGATGTTGGAAAATTCCTAAAACATTGTGGGTCGAAAAAATCTATGATCTTTGTGACACTAACAGGGTTAAAGATAAAAAAAAATACTTTCTCTTAAAACATCCCTATTACATCCAACCTTTCAAATCTCTCGAATACGATTTCGCCAAATAGATCGTACAGTTCACATTTATATCACGGAACCAAATCAATGGTCATATATGACCCTTACATATATCCTTTCATTTCTTAATCCAACGGCCAGGACTTAATCAAGCAATGAGATGGATGACCATCATTTACTTCAGGACTTTGGCTATTATGCTTACGCTATCCTTCCATTGTATTTTGATCAACGGTTGAGAGTGCACCCAAAGTATTCTTCAGATCAAACAACCCATGTCCACTTTGGGACTTCGGCATTCGAGACTTCAGAGGTTTCGAATAAACGCTGCTCCATTTTCCTCTGGAGTGATCACCTGCTGAGTAAGTCATAAAACGGTGAAGACCGCTTGCTGTTGGTTAACGCTTTCAATTACACTATTCTTCCATTGTAGTAGATCGTCAGATGAGAATGCTCCCAAAGTGATCTTCAGATTGGATGTCTCATGTCCACTTTAGGACTTCGACATTCGTGACTTCAGGACTTTGGGCAAGTGTCGGTGGTAAAAATCCCGAAGAAAAAATCCCAGAGTGACGTAACTTACTTACATCACTTGATAACGTGTCACAAGCTGAGTAGTTGCCAAGTGTCACTCAGATTTGTGATTTGCACGTACCTGAAATGTCGATTCAACTTGGCACTTGTCATTGTTTGATTGCACCATGTGTCCTTGCTGACGTAGTCTTATTGACGTGGATCTACTCATGTGGCACATGTTCTTCTCTTGGATCTAAGAGTTGTCCTAACTCCTGATGTATCTTATATTGACGGCTGAGAGCAACTTCGGACCTTCGTCCTTTAGGACTTCAGGACTTTTGACATTTTTTGGTGGTGAAAACTCCCGAAGTAAATCTCCTGGAGTGACGTAACTTGCTTACATCACTTGTTGACATGGCACGGGCCAATTTCCTCTTGACACTTGTCATCATCTGATTATGCCATGTGTATTTGTTGACGTGGTTTGCTGACATGGTCTGCCACATGTCCTTGTAGATGTGGTCTACTGACGTGGTCTTCCACACGTCTTTGCTGATGTGGTCTACCACGTGTCCTTGCTAACGTGGTTTCGATTGCGGCCCACCCTCAACTTATTAAAGTTCATGCACCTTCAATCCCCGCAATGCGATGGGACCATCGATCTCACAATCTTGACGATGCTCCTGAACTGACGATTCAGATTTGTTCTTTCAATCTCTTTGGATCAGATATAGCCTTCCTAAATCAACGATTATGATTTATCTCGTGATTCGGGCTTCGGGATTTTCAATTCTCAAACCCTTCTTTCCTCCGTACATCAATCTTCCGGAGTAATGATCTGCAGACACCTTTCCTTCTCAATCAACAACTAGGTCAACGATCTTATGTCCCCTTTCTCGATCAATGGTCGAGATCTCCTTCGGGTCTCCGAACTTCAGAGATTTCAAATCTCAACTTTATCTCTATTACCTTTTTCCCGGAGGTGACAATCCACTGATGTGTGTCCCTTTTGGTTCAATGGTTGCGATCCGTTCGCGTCTCCAGACTTCAGAATTCTCAAGTCTCAAACTAAATTCTTGAAGTGAGATTTTTCCGGAGCGTAACCTCCTCATATCTTTAGACCCAAAACGAATGATGTTCATTTGATCAGGATCTTAGATCAATGGCTTAATCTCTCTGCGATGCAACTTTGCCTTGGATTAAATCCAACGACTCTCCATATTTGCTTATCCTATCCTTCCACTTAAGGTGATCCGACGACTAATGGATATTTGGGTGATCGAGATCTCAGATATTAACCCTTTCTTATCATGTCCTTCCACTTGAGGTGATCCGACGACTAACGGATATTCGGGTGATCGAGATCTCAGATCTCATCCCTTTCTTATCATGTTCTTCCACTTAAGGTGATATGACGGATTAACGAATATTCGGGTGATCGAGATCTTAGATCTCAGCCCTTGCTTATCCTATCCTTCCACTCGAAAATGATCTGACGACTGACAGGAATTCAGGTTTGATCCGATGGCTGACATGTATTCAGATAATCAAATTCTCAACCGTTTAGCTCTGCTTATCCTATCCTTCCACTTAAAGTGATCCAACAGTCATGAAGACACTCGAAGCAGATCAAAAATCAAGGATGGTTGTGGAACCACAAATTGGGAGTGATTTAACTTGTCACCAAAACTCCACAATTTGAAGTTGTGCACTTGTTGGTGAGTCAACCACAATTGTCGATCTTCAAAGCTATAAGATTTGATGGTCTTGACTAATTGCGGGATTGGAACTAGCGTGATATTTAATTCTCCTTTCGATCTCCGCAATATATCCCTGTTGTTGATCTAGAGATTGCGCATCCGACGGTCATGACTTAATCTAGCTTAAAATGATCATTTGTTGGATCAACCACAGTCGTCGATATTTGAGTCTATGAGATCTGACGATCTAGACCAATTGCGGGATTGGAACTAGTGAGTCGTTTAATTCTCCTTCCGATCTCCTCAATTTATCCCTGTTGTTGATTTGGCTTGCAAATCCGATGATCACGATCCTCCAATGGTCCTCAAGCCCACAGTTACTCATATGACCGACGTCCGTTATATGAGACGATCAACACCATCAATTTCTTGATTGGACGACTGTTGAGGCTTCTCACCTTTTCCTATGCATTGGTCAACTTCTCAATATTTCCATCGATCCCAAAGACACTTCTGCAATTCACTCTTCCTTCTGAGCTTTGATCTTCATTCGCTTCTGTACAACGTTTTCCCTTCTGAGATTTGGTCTCTGGATATTGTTCGCTCCTCCTCCTAAGCTTACACTTTTGATATCTGCATACTGTTTGATATCTTTTGCTAATTGATATATTGTTGACATCAATGACAATCTCATCTCTGGTAAATCACAATGATAATTCATTATAACAACAAATCATCACATCGACTGTTGACATCAATGACAATATGTCCAACAATATCCCGCTTTGTCATTGAGGGAAACACACTAACTTCATATACAAAACTCCCCCTGTGATGATGCTTTCCTCTTATGAATTTTTCTCTCCCCCTTTGACATCAATGGCAAAGGGTTGCTCCCCTTATAATCAACATCTGTTTGTCTGCATGTTGTTGACCAGAATATGAACTTGTGTAACTCGCCTTGGAATCATGTTCTGCCTGCCATAACTGAATGACCCCCCCTCTCAATATTCTCTCTCTCTACTTCCGACTACTCTCCCCCTTTGTTTCTGAAAAAGGTAGCTCTTCCTGACAAGGTTTCTTCCCTTGTTAATTTACTAACTTCTTATCTCAATTAATTGGGATTTTTGTGTTTCAAAAGAGTAGTCTTCTTGATACCAATTTTTATAGTGATCAAGTCTTTTCAAAACTTAATCTAATTACTTTATTATTTACTAACCAAAATACTTCCCCTGAGTATTTACTGACTGTTCTCCCCCTTTGTTTTTAAAAGGGTAGTTTTTTTTTTTTTTGACAGGGTCTCTCCTCTTGTTATCTCTACATGATGTCATGTACATCATTTTGTACATCCAAATGTTGCTTCTATAGATGTCATTGTCCTACTGAAACAATTTGCAATTGTAGCTCATATTTTTCAAACAACCCTTGGATCTGCCCATTGATTCTCATCGATTTCTAACCAGATGTATCCATCTTTATCCAAGATGCTTCTTTACTGTACATTGCTATAAATTTGTCTAAGAAAGTTTATACTATGCTTGTCACATGACTGACATTATTTTTGCAACAACCAACTTCACTCCTGTTCACTTGTTCAGTCTTTTCTATCCACATCTGTGAGTGTCCTGGTTTCTTGAACTTTGTTCTCTGATCATCTATTACTTCAACTTCATTTTTCTTCCATATTCCTTTTACTCTTTTTGTCGTATTGTATAAATAATTTCTCATTGATTGTTTTCTTGAGTTCCAATAGTTATGGGGTTTATGGCCATGTCCACCACAACTGTAGCATCTCATAGTGTAACAATGTGTAGCAATATGTCCAACATGATCGCAGTTCCAACATCTTATACTGTTGTTGAACTTACCAACTTGTTTTCTTCCATGATGCCTAAAATCCAAAGATTTATGACCATATTCATTACAAGAGAAACAATAACCATTAAAAACACTCTCATACCTTCTTTGATTCATCCATGAAGGTGTCTCTCTTCTAAAATTTCTTTGAGGTGTATGAGTAGCTTATGGATGTCTTCCTTGATTAGATCTTCTAAATTTCTTGAACATGAAGAACCTGAGTCATACCTTCTTTCACTTTTTACAAATGAAGGAGTTGTGTCAGACCTATTTTCATTCTTTACAAATGAAGGGTCTGTCAGACTTGTTTTCACCTTTTACAAATGAAGGAACTGCATCAGGTTTCTTAGGAGTAATAATTTCTTCCTTGTTGTATCCAAGACCAGATTTATCATTTGGTGATATCTGATGATCCAAGATCTCATCCAAGGTCATGGAGTTGTTTAAGAACTTGATTTGGGTGTTTGACTTCTCAACCTTCTTTCTAAGATTCACAACTTCTACTTCCAGCTTATGACATGATTCTTCCTTTTTGTTTAGCTGGTTCCTCACTACCTCCTCTCTTCTTTTTGCTTCTTCAAGTTGGATTTTAAGATTGACATAGCTTTCCCTTAGTTCTTTTAGATATGCAAGGTTTTTTCTTGATTCATCATCTTCCTTCTTTTCTTCTTTTTCTTGGCTGATTTCATTTTTCAGTCTCTCAATCTCCTCTTCCTTTGCTTGAATGATTTCATTTTTCAGTATCTCAATCTCCTCTTCCTTTTCTTTTGTTAGATCAACAAATTTTGTTTTCAATATTTTGATATCTTCTTCTTTGTTTTCTAACTGAATCTTTTGCTTAGATATGATTTCTTCATTGTCTTTGAGCTTTTCTTTTATTTCCAGGATATGCCTTTGATTGTTAAGCTCATCATCTTCCTTCTTCCTTTATTTTTCTTGAATGATTTCTTTCTTCAGCTTCTCGATCTCCTCTTATTTTTCTTCTAACTGATTATCTTGCTCATGTATTATCTTTTCATTGTCCTTGAGCATTTCCTTTATTTCCAAGATGTGTTTTTGACTCTTTTCAAGAAATTATTTAGTGTAGTCATGAAGATAGCTATAGTCTGAATCATTATGGTCATAGTGGTATTCACAGAGACTCCAATCAACCTTTTGTTTGGCCTTTGATAGTTCTTCTTCTACATCTTCCACGAGATAAATGCTAACAAAACATTCTTTTATTGTATCTGAGTCTTGTTCTTTACTTTTAGGGGAGGATTCAATATCAACATTATTGCAATCAAAATATTGTGGAGAGTTTTTACCTTTATTGATGACTGAGTATTCCTCTTATGTGTCTTGTCTTTTGATTTGATACATCTCTTCTAACTTCAACCATAATTCCTTGGTGGATGTGCATAGTCCTATTCTTGCCTTGACGGTATCTGATAATCCATTGAGAAGAATCTTCAATCCCACTTCATTGTTCTTCCTTACTCTCATTTGGACTGTAATCTTGGATATATTCTTTGATGTATTTAATTCCCAGGGATTGCTTACTACTGAATTCCAAACTTCAGATCCTTTTGACTTCAAATAATATTTCATATTTTCTCTCCACGAGGAATAATCTGTTCCATCAAATAAGGGAGCTTCAATTGCGGAGAGAGCCATCTGTCCACCCATTTCTTTAGGATTTACCTTCCAGTGGTTAAACTGTGTTGAAGGAACCCTATCTGATACCAATTGTTGAACACATCACCCACACTAAGGGGGAGGGGGTGTGAATTAGTGTGTGGACTTTTCTAACTTTTATTTTTGCAAGTTATCAGTTAAAACACAATTGTACAGATTAAGAACAGTCAAATCATAATCACAATGGATACAAGAGATACCATATGTGTGTGTAAGATTTTGTATAATTGATATCTATATCTATATATATGAATATAGTAATATGAATTTTTCCAGCAACAACTATTTTGTATCAGCACCAATTGAAGTAAGGAGCACCAACTCCTAGGAGAGCACCAACTCTTTCTAGGAGAGCACCAACTCTCAAGCAAGACCCAGCTTGCCACAAGACCCAACTTGATAATAGAATGTATTCCATCCAAATAGAATTCATATAGTAGTTCAACCAACTCTAGTTGTAGTGATACATTATTGAATCAACTCTATCTCATGATCAGAGGTATACCATAGACGCTTATCACCGCACTTCATCTTCTCTCTAAAATTTGTGCCTTCTTCGCTTTATCTTTCCTCTGATATATTCACACCTTATTCACTTCTTCATCTCTCTGATATTCACACAAAGCTCAGGTCCAGATCCATCTCTTACTTCTCCACAAGCACACATATCCAAGTGAACCAATCATGGTTGTATTTATACTTGTTTAGCTCAAAACTTGTTTTAGTTATTGGGTCGGCTTGTGCAACAAGTTATAACTAACTTTTTCATTTACAACAACTTTTGGGACCACCTGAGATCATCGTTTCGGGTCTTCAACTTTAAACTTGGGATCCCCTTCACTTTCATAAATCGATAACAGGTATGGATCGATTTCCTTTGTCTCTATGATTACAGAAATCGACACTTCCTTCAAACCATGTTCATATGATCATTGGAGTAGAACCAAAGGCTTATCAATTTAAGTGATGCATTACATTCTACCCTTTAAATATCTTTACCATATGACCAATGGTGGTGACCTCACATGAGGTGAGACGAGCACTTATTAATTCAACGGTCACGATTCAATCTTCCAATGGTATGGATGATTGTCAGGACTTTGGGACTTCATGCTTCGAGTCTTCGGGACTTCCAACTTTTCAAATATCCTGAATACGATTTCGCCGAATAGATCAGATGGTTCACATTTATATCACGGAACCATATCAATGGTCATATATGATCCTTACATCTATCCTTTCATTGCTTAATCCGATGGCCAAGAATTAATCAAGCAATGAGATGGATGGCCATCATTTACTTTGGGACTTCGGCTATTATGCTTACGCTATCCTTCCACTGTATTTTGATCAACGATTGAGAGTGCACTCGAAGTATTCTTCATATCGGACGACCCATGTCCACTTCGAGACTTCGACATTCGGGAATTCGCAGGTTTCGAATAAACGTTGCTCCATTTTCCTCCGAAGTGATCACCTGTTGAGCAAGTCATAAAATGGTGAAGACTACTTGTTGTCAGTTAACGCTTCCACTTACACTATCCTTCCACTGTAGCAGATCGACATATGAGATTTCTCCCAAAGTGATCTTCCAATTGGACGTCTCGCGTCCACTTCGAGACTTTGACATTCGTGACTTTGGGACTTTGGGAAAGTGTTGGTGGTAAAAATCCCGAAGCAAAACTCCTAGAGTGACGTAACTTACTTACGTCACTTGATGATGCGTCACAAGCCGAGTAACTGCCACGTGTCACTCAGATTTGTGATTTGGATGTCCCTGAAATGTCGATTCAACTTGACACTTGTCATTGTCTGATTGTGCATGTGTCCTTATTGACGTAGTCTTGTTGACATGGATCTCCTCATGTGGCACATGTTCTTCTCCTGGATTTAACAGTTATCCTAACTCCCGATGTATCTTAGATCGACGACTGAGAGCGACTTCGAACCTTCATCCTTCGGGACTTCAGGACTTTTGACATTTTTTGGTGGTGAAAACTCCCGAAGTGACATAACTTTCTTACGTCACTTGTTGACATGGAACGAGCCAATTTCCTCTTGACACTTGTCATCATTTGATTATTCCATGTGTATTTGTTGACATGGTATGCTGACATGGTCTGCCACATGTCCTTGTAGACGTGGTCTGCCACGCGCTGATGTGGTTTCGATTGTGGCCCACCCTCAACTTATTAAAGTTCACACACCTTCAATCCTCGCAATGCGACGAGACCGTCGATCTCACGATCTTGACGGTGCTCCTGGACTGATGGTTCAGATTTGTTCTTTCAAGCTCTACGGATCAGATCTAGCCTTCCTAAGTCGACGTCTGTGATTTATTTTGTGTTCTAGGTTTCAGGAGTTTCAACTCTCAAACCCTTATTTCCTCTATACGTCAATCTTCTGGAGTTGATGATATGCAGACACCTATCGTTCTCAATCATCAACTAGATCAATGGTCCTATGTCCCCTTTCTCGATCAATAATCGAGATCTCCTTCGGGTCTTCGGACTTCGGAGATTTCAAATATCAACTTTATCTCTATCACCTTTTCTCGAAGATGGAAATCCACTGATGCGTGTCCCTTTCGAATCAAGGGCTGCGATCCTTTCGCATCTCCAGACTTTAGAATTCTCAATTCTCAAACTAAATTCTTGAAGTGAGATTTTTTTCGGAGTGTAACCTCCTCGTATCTTTAGAACAGAAACGAATGATGTTTGTTTGATCAGGATCTTAGATCAACGACTCGATCTCTCTACGATGCATATTTGCCTTGGATTAAATCCAATGGATATCCATCTTTGCTTATCCTATCCTTCCATTTAAAGTGATCTGACAGCTGGCAGATATTCAGGTGATCGAGATCTCAGATCTCAACCCTTTATTTTCCCGTCCTTCCACTTGAGGTGATCTGACAATTGATGGACATTCGGGTGATTGAGATCTCAGATCTCACCCCTTTCTTATCCTGTCCTTCCACTTAAGGTGATCTGACAGATTGACGATTATTTGGGTGATTGAGATCTGAGATCTCAACACTTTATTATCTGATCCTTCCACTCGAAAATGATCTAACAGCTAAAGGGAATTTGGGTTTGATCCGACGATTGATGGGTATTCAGATATCAAATTCTCAACCCTTTAGCCTCGCTTATCCTATCCTTCCACTTAAAGTGATCCAATGGTCGTGAAGACACTCGAAGCAGATCAATGATCAAGGATGGTTGAGGAACCACAAATTGCGAGTGATTTAACTCATCACCAAAACTCCACAATTTTAAGTTGTGCGCTTGTTGGTGAGTCAACCACAATCGTCGATATTTGAAGCTATAAGATCTGATGGTCTTGACTAATTGTGGGATTGGAACTACTGCGATATTTAATTCTCCTTTCGATCTCCACAATCTATCCCTGCTGTTGATCTGGCGATTGCGCATCCGATGGTCATGACTTAATATGGCTTAAACTGATCATTTGTTGGATCAACCACAGTCGTTGATATTCAAGTCTATGAGATCTGACGATCTAGACCAATTGCGGGATTGGAACTAACGTTTCGTTTAATTCTCCTTCTAATCTCCGCAATTTATCCCTACCGTTGATCTGGCCTGCAGATCCAATGGTCACGATTCTCCAATAGTCCTCAAGCCCACAATCACTCATATGACCGACGTCCGTTATATGAGATGATCAACACCGTCAATTTCTTGATCGGACGAATGTTGAGGCTTCTCACCTTTTCCTATGCATTGGTCAACTTCTCAATATTTCCATCAATCCCGATGACACTTCTGTAATGCGCTCTTCCTTCTAAGCTTTGATCTTCATTCTCTTTTGTACAACATTTTCCGTTCTGAGCTTTGATCTTCATTCTCTTTTGTACAACGTTTTCCCTTCTGAGCTTTGATCTTTGCATACTGTTCGCTTCTCCTCTCGAGCTTACGCTTTTGATCTCTACATACTGTTTGACATATTTTGCTAATTGATATACTGTTGACATCAATGAAAATCTCATCTCTGGTAAATCACAATGATAATTCATTATAACAACAAATCATCACATCGACTGTTGACATCAATGACAATCTCATCTATGGTAAATCACAATGATAATTCATTATAACAACAAATAATCACATCGACTGTTGACATCAATGACAATCTCATCTCTGGTAAATCACAATGATAATTCATTATAACAACAAATCATCACATCGAATATTGACATCAATGACAATATGTCCAACAATGGTTTTTGGAGCTAGTGGTTTGGGATCAAGCCAAGCTTGAAGAACTAAAAGCATTGGACAATAAGTGGACTCAGGATATTTATTATTGGTTTTCTTGCATAAAATAATGCTACATTATTGAATTTGTCGTGGAATACATTGATTATTTCAGTAAGGTAGAAATAAACTTTGCAGAAGGACCAAGAAGGTGGATGAGGGAGGAAATTCCACTTTGGATAAAAATGTTGTTCATGAAGAAGGGGTTGATGTGCATGTATCCCGATCAAATGACTAAGTAAACTCCCCTAGCGTT
>JZKD02S0002276.1:0-27339 GCA_000966675.3 Picea glauca | reverse complement strand
CATTTGAGGCTTTTTTTGGGTAGAGTATAATTTAGATCTTGATTCACTTATGTTTCTTGGTGTTTATTTTAAATATGAAGGTTAATTTTAGGGTGTTTTTATTGTATTGGTGCTTTGATTAAACAAAGGTTTACCCCTTAAAGAAACCCATGAACATTTCTTTCTCTTTTCTGTATTATGAAAACAAGGACTCTATTCTGCAAGCTCTACATCTTTCTCTTTCTCTTATTTACTATTCTACAATTTATATTTCTTGAATATTGCTCATAATTAGTGTTCTTCTTGCTTAAGTATATTACATAGATACAAGGACTGAGTAACTGAGGCATATGACTATTATAGAATTCCTTATCAGTTGGAAAAAACTATCGACAAAGGAGACCATGTGGGAAGATGAGATATTTAAGGGGAAGCATACATAATTGCTCAGTGCTAAGGGAACACTAGATTGAAATTTTGGGGCATGTTAGGACCCTAGAGTTGTCCCATTAATAGTTACATTTATAATTCTTAAGTTCATATAATTAGGCATATAGAACATTCATTATGGAAATCATCTTAATTTTGAACAAATGGATGCCACCCCATCACCCCCTTGAAGAGGCTCACTCTTCACCATATTTTGTCTCTTTCTTTTAAGATCCATATTCTATTTCATGTTTCAATAGGTTAAGGGCATTAACAAAATGTGAGTTTCATGTTGCTCAAGTGCAAGTTTTTGGCGATTTTGACAAAATAGTTCCCTCTTCACGGGGGGGTTCAACAAAATAATACCCCTACATGGATTTAATATAATAGTACAACCACACATGAGCTTTGTTTTGTTAAAGTAGGATTTCTTAAATGAATTTGATGGAATAGTGCCCCAAATGTGTTTTTTTGGGTTTAATATTCTCATAAATAACTTCTATGAAATAGTACCACCAAATATGTTGTTTAGGTGTAAGCTCCTCATGGATGAATTTTATGGAATAATATCCATGAATGTGAATGATTCAGATTATTTTCGGTACGAAATGAGAGAGGAGATATAATAAAGAAATGTACAAAGATACATTAGATATCCAATAATATAATAGAGATTTATCAGATATATAACCATAAACACATAGATACAATAATACACAATTTCTATTAATGAGCGAAATGTACAAAACTATAGAAATACATAGTGAACGACTTGCTAGAATGATGGAATCTTATCTATAAGAAGCGATGTGATGGATACTCACATTCATAAGAAGATGACGTTACAATGAGGTTCCAAAGGAATTTTAAACATAAAGAAAATCCAAAACCCTAACCCTGGAAGATGAAAAGCCAACAGTTTTGTGGACCCTGTTTTGGGTAGTTTGGTGTATCAAGTTCACTGGGGCGTAACTTTGGCATACAATATCCGTTTGGGGTGCACGATAGATCGTTGGAAAGGTATCGACAAGGCGATTAATTTTGGGGGTTCAATAAGAGACTTTGGATATCAATAAGGTGTCTGATCGTAAAAAAGATTCGTTTAGTCCCTAAAAAAGGCTCTGAAAGTTTAGGAACCGAAAAACTACTAAAAATAGTAAATTATCAAAAGAGTGTTTTGAGCCAGTTGGAATAGGTGGGTGGCCATTGATATCCACTTGGATCAACGAACTTTGTGTTTTTTAAATGTAAGTTCTAATTTTATGAAATAATATCCATAAATGTGAACTTTGTGTTATTTATATGTAAGTTCTAACTTAATTTGATGGTTTAATACCTCTAAACATGTTATCGAGTTGTACATTATTCACCAGTGACTTTCATTGAACAATGCCACAAACTTTATTGTTTAAATACAAGTTCCTCACACTTGAATTTGAAAAAATAACACCCCAAACAAGATATTTCCATTGTTAAAGATTGTTAAAAAGGATAAGACACACTTGAACCATTTTCCCCATTTTACTTTATTAAAATAACAAGTAGTCCATTGTTGAACTTATAGCCTTTCCTTTATTAAAATAATAACAAGAAGCCTATTGTTTCTTATAACATGCACCATTTTCCTCACTAACAATAACATTGAAGGCTCATCAAGCACCATTTTCCTCACTAACAATAACATTGAATGCTTATTAAATTATCTTTGATATGGATCTTATAAATCACCTTATATAGAAATCATTAAAAACAAGTTAAATGACACTTAGGAATTGGTACATGTAAATGGGAACATCAAAAGTGTTAATGATCTTAATGAAACTCACATATTGGTACAAGCCATAAGACAAGTAAGTTAATGAGAACATGAAAAGTGTTAATGATCTTATTGAAATTTACAAATGGGATTAGATATGAAAAGTGCTAATGGTTTTTTAAGATTTTTAAACAAAGCCTCATTGTAATCATCTTTAAAAAGGCCTTGTAAACAGAGACTCATTGTGGTTTCTTTGTAAACAGAGCCTCATTGTAAAGTGCTAATTCTTGTTTATTGTAAAAAGGCCTTCAGAGCCTCATTGTAATCATCTTCTTGCGAATGCAAGTAACTTCCACATCTCTTCTCAGAGATAAGCTGCCATCATTTTATCGAGTCTTTCACTCTGTATTTTACAGTCTCTATACATTTATTTCATTAATAGAAATAATGTATTACTATATATCTGTGTTTATGGTTACATCTCTGATATATTTCTGTTATATTATTGAATATCTGCGATATCTCTGTGCATTTCTTTATTATATCTCCGATCCCATTTCATGCCAAAAATAATCTCGATCAGTGGTATCAGAGCAGGTTGTTCTTAGTCGGTTTTTTTCAGTGCATGTCCCTAACAAGGTCTGAGTATAGCAAGTTGGGTCTCGAGCTTGTCTCTCTTGAGGACAATCACTCTCGCACACCGAAGAAACCTTCAATGGTGGAAGAAAAGAAAAACGATGGAGCAGATGATCCTATCAATCTGTTGCTTGAGCAAGCTCTCATGCGATAGAGGAAAGAAATGATGGAGAATTTTTCCCACATCCTTCAACGCCTGTCGATAGCAATAGACACATCTTCATCAAGCGACCACTTTGGATGCACCTTGCCTTTCAAGGTACAAGTTAATTTTGATATTCCTGTATTTGAAGGACAGATAGATGCAAAAGCCCTAGACAAATGGTTAAATCTACTAGAAGGTTATTTCTTTGTTCACAAATTTTNAAATAGTACCACCAAATATGTTGTTTAGGTGTAAGCTCCTCATGGATGAATTTCATGGAATAATATCCATGAATGTGAATGATTCAGATTATTTTCGGTACGAAATGAGAGAGGAGATATAATAAATAAATGTACAAAGATACATCAGATATCCAATAATATAATAGAGATTTATCAGATATATAACCATAAACACATAGATACAATAATACACAATTTCTATTAATGAGCGAAATGTACAAAACTATAGAAATACATAGTGAAAGACTTGCTAGAATGATGGAATCTTATCTATAAGAAGCGATGTGATGGCTACTCACATTCATAAGAAGATGACGTTACAATGAGGTTCCAAAGGAATTTTAAACATAAAGAAAATCCAAAACCCTAACCCTCGAAGATGAAAAGCCGACAGTTTTGTGGACTCTGTTTTGGGTAGTTTGGTGTATCAAGTTCACTGGGGCGTAACTTTGGCATACAATATCCGTTTGGGGTTCACGATAGATCATTGGAAAGGTATCGACGAGGCGATTAATTTTGGGGGTTCAATAAGAGACTTTAGATATCAATAAGGTGTCTGATCGTAAAAGAGATTCGTTTAGTCCCTCAAAAAGGCTCTGAAAGTTTAGGAACCGAAAAACTACTAAAAATAGTAAATTGTCAAAAGAGTGTTTTGAGCCAGTTGGAATAGGTGGGTGGCCATTGATATCCACTTGGATCAGCGAACTTTGTGTTTTTTATATGTAAGTTCTAATTTTATGAAATAATATCCATAAATGTGAACTTTGTGTTATTTATATGTAAGTTCTAACTTAATTTGATGGTTTAATACCTCTAAACATGTTATCGAGTTGTACATTATTCACCAGTGACTTTCATTGAACAATGCCACAAACTTTATTGTTTAAATACAAGTTCCTCACACTTGAATTTGAAAAAATAACACCCCAAACAAGATATTTCCATTGTTAAAGATTGTTAAAAAGGATAAGACACACTTGAACCATTTTCCCCATTTTACTTTATTAAAATAACAAGTAGTCCATTGTTGAACTTATAGCCTTTCCTTTATTAAAATAATAACAAGAAGCCTATTGTTTCTTATAACATGCACCATTTTCCTCACTAACAATAACATTGAAGGCTCATCAAGCACCATTTTCCTCACTAACAATAACATTGAATGCTTATTAAATTATCTTTGATATGGATCTTATAAATCACCTTATATAGAAATCATTAAAAACAAGTTAAATGACACTTAGGAATTGGTACATGTAAATGGGAACATCAAAAGTGTTAATGATCTTAATGAAACTCACATATTGGTACAAGCCATAAGACAAGTAAGTTAATGAGAACATGAAAAGTGTTAATGATCTTATTGAAATTTACAAATGGGATTAGATATGAAAAGTGCTAATGGTTTTTTAAGATTTTTAAACAAAGCCTCATTGTAATCATCTTTAAAAAGGCCTTGTAAACAGAGACTCATTGTGGTTTCTTTGTAAACAGAGCCTCATTGTAAAGTGCTAATTCTTGTTTATTGTAAAAAGGCCTTCAGAGCCTCATTGTAATCATCTTCTTGCGAATGCAAGTAACTTCCACATCTCTTCTCAGAGATAAGCTGCCATCATTTTATCGAGTCTTTCACTCTGTATTTTACAGTCTCTATACATTTATTTCATTAATAGAAATAATGTATTACTATATATCTGTGTTTATGGTTACATCTCTGATATATTTCTGTTATATTATTGAATATCTGCGATATCTCTGTGCATTTCTTTATTATATCTCCGATCCCATTTCATGCCAAAAATAATCTCGATCAGTGGTATCAGAGCAGGTTGTTCTTAGTCGGTTTTTTTCAGTGCATGTCCCTAACAAGGTCTGAGTATAGCAAGTTGGGTCTCGAGCTTGTCTCTCTTGAGGACAATCACTCTCGCACACCGAAGAAACCTTCAATGGTGGAAGAAAAGAAAAACGATGGAGCAGATGATCCTATCAATCTGTTGCTTGAGCAAGCTCTCATGCGATAGAGGAAAGAAATGATGGAGAATTTTTCCCACATCCTTCAACGCCTGTCGATAGCAATAGACACATCTTCATCAAGCGACCACTTTGGATGCACCTTGCCTTTCAAGGTACAAGTTAATTTTGATATTCCTGTATTTGAAGGACAGATAGATGCAAAAGCCCTAGACAAATGGTTAAATCTACTAGAAGGTTATTTCTTTGTTCACAAATTTTCCGACAAAGAAAAGATCACCTTTGCACTCCTTAAAGCTCTCCCCCATGTCAAACATTGGTGGGAAACTTATTGGAAGCAGAGTTCCACAGAGGAGTCTGAAATATATGGGGCCGATCCCACTTGGGATTTTTTTGTGGATGTGGTAAAGGAACAATATTACCCTAGTGGCAACTATGAGGACCAGTACATGAGATGGACCACACTGCGGCAAGAGAGGGGCCAAGCAATTCCATATTTCACTAATACCTTTCATACCTTGCGCACCAAGATGGGTGTCAAAGACTCTGAACGAAACTTGGTTCTGAAATACCATGGGGATCTACACAGATACATCCAAACTGAAATGGATTTTCTGGACATTTCATCACTCGGTGTTGCCTATCGATATGCTATTAAAATTGAGAAAAAATTTAAGCACCAGAACAAACGGGATTTTGGTTCTGTAAATCCGCAACAACCAAAGTATGACAAAGATGTCCCTAACAAACAGTCTTCCGAAAATCAGTCCAAGCCACATGAAAATAAAGGTCATGGGAAGACAAAGAAGGACATAGGAAAATGGTGCGATTTCCACAAAATCCCCTGGCACAACACCAATGAATGTCATTCAAAACAATCATTGGTGGCCGAGATCAAAGACAAGGAGCCGAACCCTGATTCATAATTTGATTCTGAAAATACTGGTAAAGGACAGATCATTGACACAGACCCCACTGCTATTGTCACGACTGCAACAATTCAACCAGAAGAACTAACAGATCCTGAAGAGGGGGAGCGCATTTTTCATTCACAGATGTGGGTGAAGGGGACCCCGCTACATTTTATTATTTATAGCGGAAGCCAGAAGAACCTCATCTCAGGAGAGGTCGTCAAATAGTTGGGATTGTCGACAACACCACACCCACAACCATACAACATCGGGTGGCTTCACCAAGGACGAGATCTTCGTGTCAGCCAACAATGTCGATTATCATATGGAATCCAACCCTTCAAGGATGAGGTATTATATGATGTTTCCCCATTAGATGTATGTGATGTTCTCTTGGGCCAACCATATATGTGGAAGTGCCACGTTGTTTATGAGTCTCGACCCCACAGTGTCATTGTTTCTCTGGGGGGTCATCTCTATAGAATACCGGAGGTAGTTACAACAACTGTTCCACCTAAAACATTTTGCAAGGGAGTATCTCATACTGCAAAATTCAGCGTCTTCACAATCTGTTCAAGAGGGGAACATAAGGTCACTACAACCACTACAACTTCGCCCCAAGCACCTTCTATCCAACAGAAGAAGGTCGACAAGGTTGCAGGAAAGCACAAATATTCCTTCTATGCATTTTCCTCTCATGTATCTTGACTTGTTGAACAACCTCATCCTCAAGAGGTTCATGATAGACTTCCACAAACGGAGCAACGCGATGTCTCCAGCAAGGCAAGTAACTCACCAAGATGCAGATTCAACAAAAAATTTTCTCTCTCCCCTGAGAACTCAACGCAATGGAGACCATTGCTTCATAAGGATGGAGGATTGATCCAGTTGGATATCGGTGGCCACCCACTTTTTTCGACTGGCTCAAAACAATTTTCTGACAAATTTGACAATTTACTATTTTTAGCAGTTGTTAACTTACGGGGCCATTTTGAGGGCCCAAATGAACGTTTTTAGAGATAGACATTCTCAATGATATCCAAAGGCATGATTGAGCCCCCAACATGAATCTCCTCTATGATACCTTTACAACAAGCTATCATATGCCTAAAACAGAGATTGTATGCAAAAGTTACGACCCCGAGATGTTGATGTACTAACTTACCCAAACAGGGCCCACATGACTTTTGGCGCTTTATCTCCTATGGTTAGGTTTTTGGATGTATTGGAATTTTGACATTCTTGTTTATTGTAAAAATGCCTTCAGAGCCTCATTGTAATCATATTCTTATGAATGCGAGTAGCCGTCACATCTCTTCTCAGAGATAAGCTGCCACCATTCTATCGAGTCTTTTACTCTGTATTTTACAGTCTCTGTACATTTATTTCATTAATAGAGATCATGTATTACTGTATATCTGTCTTTATGGTTTCATCTCTGATATATTTCTATTATATTATTGAATATCTGCAATATCTCTGTGCATTTCTTTATTATATCTCCGATCCCATTTCGTGCTGAAAATAATCCGGATCAGTGGTATAAGAGCAGGCTGATCCTGGTTGTTGTTTTTTAGTTCATGTCCCCAACGAGGTCTAAGTATAGAAATTTGGGTCTCAAGCTTGTCTCTCTTGAGGACAATCTCTCTTGCACACCCAAGAAACCCTCAATGGTGGAATAAAAGAAAAATGACGAAGCAGACGATCCTATCAGTCTATTGCTTGAGCAAGATCTCACGTGAAAAAGGGATGAAATGATGGAGAATTTTTCCCACATCCTTCAACGCCTGTTGATAGAAATAGACACATATTCATCAAGCGACCCCTTTGGAGGCACATCACCTTTCAAGGTACAAGTTAATTTTGATATTCCTGTATTTGAAGGACATATAGATGTAGAAGCCCTAGACAAATGGTTAAATATGCTAGAAGGTTATTTCTCTGTTCACAAATTTTTTGACAAAGAAAAGATCACCTCCGCACTCCTTAAATCTCTCCCCCATGAAAAACATTGGTGGGAAACTTATTGGGAGTAGATTTCCACATAGGAGTCTGAAATATATGGGGTCGATCCCACTTGGGATATTTTTGTGGATGCGGTAAAGGAACAATATTATCCTATTGGCAACTATGAGGACCAGTACATGAGATGGACCACACTGCGGCAAGAGAGGGGCTAATCAGTTCAGGAGTTCATTAATACCTTCCATACATTGCACACCAAGATGGGTATCAAAGACTCTAAATGAAATTTGGTTGTAAAATACTGTGGGGCTCTACATAGATACATCCAAACTAAAATTGATTTTCTGGACATTTCATCACTCGGTGCTGCCTATCGATATGCTATTAAAATCGAGCAGACATTTAAGCACCAGATCAAATGGGATTTTGGTTCTGCAAATATGCAACAACCAAAGTATGACAAATACATCCCTAACAAATAGTCTACCGAAAACCCGTCCAAGCCACATGAAAAGAAGGGTCACGGGAAGACAAAGAAGGAAACCGGAAAATAGTGTGATTTCCACAAAAGCCCCTGGCACAACACCGATGAATGTCTCAAAACAGTCATTGGTGGCTGAGATCAAGGACAAGGAGCCAAACCCTAATTCAGAATCTAATTATGAAAATATTGGTAAATGACAGATCATTGACTCACACCCCACTGCTATTGTCGCAACTGCAACAATTCAACTAGAAGAACCAACAGATCCTGAAGAGGTTGAGCGCCTTTTTCATTCACAGGTGTGGGTGAAGGGGACCCCACTGCATTTTATTGTTGATAGAGGAAGCCAGAAGAACCTTATCTCAGTAGAGGTCATTAAACAATTGGGATTGTCGGCAACACCACACCTGCAACCATACAACATTGGGTGGCTTCGCCAAGGACGAGATCTCTGTGTCAACCAACAATGTCAATTTTTATATGGCATCCAACCCTTCAAGGATGAGGTATTATGTGATGTTTCCCCACTAGATGTTTGTGATGTTCTCTTGGGCCTACCATATACATGGAAGTGCCACACTGTTGATGAGTCTTGACCCCGTAGTGTCATTGTTTCTCTGGGGGGTTATCTCTACAGAATACCAGAGGTAGTTCCGACTACTGTTCCACCTAAAAAGTGCCACAAGGGAGTATCTCATACTACAAAATTCAGCCTCTTCACAATCTGTTCAAAGGGGAATAGAAGGACATTGCAACCACTACAACTTCGCCCCAAGCACCTAATATCCAACAAAAGCAGGTCGACAAGGTTGCAAAAAAGTGAAAAGATTCCTTTTGCGCACCGTCCTCTCATGTAGCCCGACTTGTTGAATAGCCTCAGCCTCAATAGGTTCATGACAGACTTCCACAAACTGAGCAGCGTGACAACTCCAGTAAGGAAATCAACTCACCAAGATGCATATTCAACAAACGCCTTTCCCTCTCCCCCGGGAACTCAACACAATGGATAAAATTGCTTCATAAGGAGGGAGGATTGATCCAGGTGGATATCAGTGGCCACTCACCTTTTCCGACTGGCTCAAAATAATTTTCTGACAAATTTGACAATTTACTATTTTTAGCAGTTTTTAACTTCCGGGGCCATTTTGAGGGCCCAAATGAAGTTTTTTCGAGATAGAGATTCTCAATGATAGTCAAAGACATGATTGAAACCCCAAAATGAATTTCCTTGACGATACCTATCCAACGAGCTATCATATGCCTAAAACATATATCATATGCAAAAGTTACGACCCCGGGAAGTTGATGTACTAACTTACCCAAACGGGGCCCACATGACTTTTGGCGCTTCCTAGGGTTAGGTTTTTAGATGTCTAGGACTTTTGGAATTCCTTTTTATTGTAAAAATTCCTTCAGAGCCTCATTTTAATCATCTTCTTGCGAATGCGAGTAGCCGTCACATCTCTTCTCAGAGATAAGCTGCCACCATTCTATCGAGTCTTTCACTCTGTATTTTACAGTCTTTGTACATTTATTTCATTNATCCAACCCTTCAAGGATGAGGTATTATATGATGTTTCCCCATTAGATGTATGTGATGTTCTCTTGGGCCAACCATATATGTGGAAGTGCCACGTTGTTTATGAGTCTCGACCCCGCAGTGTCATTGTTTCTCTGGGGGGTCATCTCTATAGAATACCGGAGGTAGTTCCGACAACTGTTCCAGCTAAAACATTTTGCAAGGGAGTATCTCATACTGCAAAATTCAGCGTCTTCACAATCTGTTCAATAGGGGAACATAAGGTCACTACAACCACTACAACTTCGCCCCAAGCACCTTCTATCCAACAGAAGAAGGTCGACAAGGTTGCAGGAAAGCACAAATATTCCTTCTACGCATTTTTCTCTCATGTATCTTGACTTGTTGAACAACCTCAGCCTCAAGAGGTTCATGATAGACTTCCACAAACGGAGCAACGCGATGTCTCCAGCAAGGCAAGTAACTCACCAAGATGCAGATTCAACAAACATTTTTCTCTCTCCCCTGAGAACTCAACGCAATGGAGACCATTGCTTTATAAGGAGGGAGGATTGATCCAGGTGGATATCGGTGGCCACCCACTTTTTTCAATTGGCTCAAAACAATTTTCTGACAAATTTGACAATTTACTATTTTTAGCAGTTGTTAACTTACGGGGCCATTTTGAGGGCCCAAATGAAGGTTTTTAGAGATAGAAATTCTCAATGATATCCAAAGGCATGATTGAGCCCCCAACATGAATCTACTCTATGATACCTTTACAACAAGCTATCATATGCCTAAAACGGAGATTGTATGCAAAAGTTACGACCCCGAGATGTTGATGTACTAACTTACCCAAACAGGGCCCACATGACTTTTGGCGCTTTATCTCCTATGGTTAGGTTTTTGGATGTATTGGAATTTTGACATTCTTGTTTATTGTAAAAATGCCTTCAGAGCCTCATTGTAATCATATTCTTATGAATGCGAGTAGCCGTCACATCTCTTCTCAGAGATAAGCTGCCACCATTCTATCGAGTCTTTTACTCTGTATTTTACAGTCTCTGTACATTTATTTCATTAATAGAGATCATGTATTACTGTATATCTGTCTTTATGGTTTCATCTCTGATATATTTCTATTATATTATTGAATATCTGCAATATCTCTGTGCATTTCTTTATTATATCTCCGATCCCATTTCGTGCTGAAAATAATCCGGATCAGTGGTATAAGAGCAGGCTGATCCTGGTTGTTGTTTTTTAGTTCATGTCCCCAACGAGGTCTAAGTATAGAAATTTGGGTCTCAAGCTTGTCTCTCTTGAGGACAATCTCTCTTGCACACCCAAGAAACCCTCAATGGTGGAATAAAAGAAAAATGACGAAGCAGACGATCCTATCAGTCTATTGCTTGAGCAAGATCTCACGTGAAAAAGGGATGAAATGATGGAGAATTTTTCCCACATCCTTCAACGCCTGTTGATAGAAATAGACACATATTCATCAAGCGACCCCTTTGGAGGCACATCACCTTTCAAGGTACAAGTTAATTTTGATATTCCTGTATTTGAAGGACATATAGATGTAGAAGCCCTAGACAAATGGTTAAATATGCTAGAAGGTTATTTCTCTGTTCACAAATTTTTTGACAAAGAAAAGATCACCTCCGCACTCCTTAAATCTCTCCCCCATGAAAAACATTGGTGGGAAACTTATTGGGAGTAGATTTCCACATAGGAGTCTGAAATATATGGGGTCGATCCCACTTGGGATATTTTTGTGGATGCGGTAAAGGAACAATATTATCCTATTGGCAACTATGAGGACCAGTACATGAGATGGACCACACTGCGGCAAGAGAGGGGCTAATCAGTTCAGGAGTTCATTAATACCTTCCATACATTGCACACCAAGATGGGTATCAAAGACTCTAAATGAAATTTGGTTGTAAAATACTGTGGGGCTCTACATAGATACATCCAAACTAAAATTGATTTTCTGGACATTTCATCACTCGGTGCTGCCTATCGATATGCTATTAAAATCGAGCAGACATTTAAGCACCAGATCAAATGGGATTTTGGTTCTGCAAATATGCAACAACCAAAGTATGACAAATACATCCCTAACAAATAGTCTACCGAAAACCCGTCCAAGCCACATGAAAAGAAGGGTCACGGGAAGACAAAGAAGGAAACCGGAAAATAGTGTGATTTCCACAAAAGCCCCTGGCACAACACCGATGAATGTCTCAAAACAGTCATTGGTGGCTGAGATCAAGGACAAGGAGCCAAACCCTAATTCAGAATCTAATTATGAAAATATTGGTAAATGACAGATCATTGACTCACACCCCACTGCTATTGTCGCAACTGCAACAATTCAACTAGAAGAACCAACAGATCCTGAAGAGGTTGAGCGCCTTTTTCATTCACAGGTGTGGGTGAAGGGGACCCCACTGCATTTTATTGTTGATAGAGGAAGCCAGAAGAACCTTATCTCAGTAGAGGTCATTAAACAATTGGGATTGTCGGCAACACCACACCTGCAACCATACAACATTGGGTGGCTTCGCCAAGGACGAGATCTCTGTGTCAACCAACAATGTCAATTTTTATATGGCATCCAACCCTTCAAGGATGAGGTATTATGTGATGTTTCCCCACTAGATGTTTGTGATGTTCTCTTGGGCCTACCATATACATGGAAGTGCCACACTGTTGATGAGTCTTGACCCCGTAGTGTCATTGTTTCTCTGGGGGGTTATCTCTACAGAATACCAGAGGTAGTTCCGACTACTGTTCCACCTAAAAAGTGCCACAAGGGAGTATCTCATACTACAAAATTCAGCCTCTTCACAATCTGTTCAAAGGGGAATAGAAGGACATTGCAACCACTACAACTTCGCCCCAAGCACCTAATATCCAACAAAAGCAGGTCGACAAGGTTGCAAAAAAGTGAAAAGATTCCTTTTGCGCACCGTCCTCTCATGTAGCCCGACTTGTTGAATAGCCTCAGCCTCAATAGGTTCATGACAGACTTCCACAAACTGAGCAGCGTGACAACTCCAGTAAGGAAATCAACTCACCAAGATGCATATTCAACAAACGCCTTTCCCTCTCCCCCGGGAACTCAACACAATGGATAAAATTGCTTCATAAGGAGGGAGGATTGATCCAGGTGGATATCAGTGGCCACTCACCTTTTCCGACTGGCTCAAAATAATTTTCTGACAAATTTGACAATTTACTATTTTTAGCAGTTTTTAACTTCCGGGGCCATTTTGAGGGCCCAAATGAAGTTTTTTCGAGATAGAGATTCTCAATGATAGTCAAAGACATGATTGAAACCCCAAAATGAATTTCCTTGACGATACCTATCCAACGAGCTATCATATGCCTAAAACATATATCATATGCAAAAGTTACGACCCCGGGAAGTTGATGTACTAACTTACCCAAACGGGGCCCACATGACTTTTGGCGCTTCCTAGGGTTAGGTTTTTAGATGTCTAGGACTTTTGGAATTCCTTTTTATTGTAAAAATTCCTTCAGAGCCTCATTTTAATCATCTTCTTGCGAATGCGAGTAGCCGTCACATCTCTTCTCAGAGATAAGCTGCCACCATTCTATCGAGTCTTTCACTCTGTATTTTACAGTCTTTGTACATTTATTTCATTAATAGAAATCGTGTATTGCTGTATATCTGTGTTTATGGTTTCATCTCTGATATATTTTTGTTATATTATTGAATATCTGGGATATCTCTGTGCATTTCTTTATTATATCTCCGATCCCATTTCGTGTCGAAAATAATCCGGATCAGTGGTATTAGAGCAAACTCTTCTTGGTCGTTTTTTTTCAGTGCATGTCCCCGACGAGGTCTGAGTATACCAAGTTGGGTCTTGAGCTTGTCTCTCTTGAGGAAAATCTCTCTTGCACACCCAAGAAACCCTCAATGGTGGAAGAAAATAAAAACGATGGAGCAAACGATCCTATCAGTCTGTTGCTTGAGCAAGATCTCACGCAACAGAGGGACGAAATGATGGAGAATTTTTCCCACATCCTTCAACGTCTGCCGATAGAAACAAACACATATTCATCAAGAAACCACTTTGGAGGCACCTCGCCTTTCAAGGTACAAGTTAATTTTGATATTCCTGTATTTGAAGGACAGATAGATGTAGAAGCCCTAGACAAATGGTTAAATCTGTTAAAAGGTTATTTCTCTGTTCACAAATTTTTCGACAAATAAAAGATTAACTTCGCACTCCTTAAATATCTCCCCCATGTCAAACATTAGTGGGAAACTTATTAGGAGCAGAGTTCCATAGAGGAGTATGAAATATATGGGTCAGTCCCACTTGGGATTTTTTTGTGGATGCAGTAAAGGAACAATATTACCCTATTGGCAACTATGAGGTCTAGTACATGAGATGGACCACACTGCGGCAAGAGAGGGGCCAAGTAGTTCTGGAGTTCACCAATACCTTCCATACCTTTCACACCAAGATGGGTATCAAAGACTCCAAACGACATTTGGTTCTGAAATACTGTGGGGCTCTACACAGATACATTAAAACTGAAATGGATTTTCTGGACATTTCATCACTCGGTGTTGCCTATCGATATGCTGTTAAAATTGAGCAGAAATTTAAGCACCAGAACAAATGGGATTGTGTTTCTGCAAATCCACAGCAACCAAAGTATGAAAAATACATCCCTAACAAACAGTCTCCCAAAAACTAGTCCAAGCCACATGAAAAGAAGGGTCACGGGAAGACAAAGAAGGACACAGGAAAATGGTGTGATTTCCACAAAATCCCCTGGCACAACACCGATGAATGTCGCTCAAAACAGTCATTGGTGGATGATATCAAAGACAAGGAGCCGAACCCTAATTCAGAATCTGATTATGAAAATATTAGTAAATGACAGATCATTAACACAAACTCCACTGCTATTGTCATGACCACAACAATTCAACCAGAAGAACTAACAGATCCTGAAGAGGGGGAGCGCCTTTTTCATTCATAGATGTGGGTGAAGGGGAACCTGCTGCATTTTATTGTTGATAGCGGAAGCCAGAAGAACCTCATCTCAGCAGAGGTCATCAAACAATTGGGATTGTCGAAAACACTACACCCGCAGCCATATAACATCGGGTGGATTCACCAAGGAAGAGATCTCCGTGTAATCCAGCAATGTCGATTGTCATATGGCATCCAACCCTTCAAGGATGAGGTATTATGTGATGTTGTCCCACTAGATTTCTGTGATGTTCTCTTGGGCCAACCATATATGTGGAAGCACCATGTTGTTTATGAGTATCGACCCCACAGTGTCATTGTTTCTATGGGGGGTCATCTCTACAGAATACCAGAGGTAGTTCCGACTACTATTCCACGTAAAACGTGCCGCAAGGGAGTATCTCATACTGCAAAATCTAGCTTCTTCACAATTAGTTCAAAAAGGGAACAGAAGGACACTGCAACCATTACAGCTTCGCCCCAAGCACCTTCTATCCAATAGAATCAGGTCGAAAAGGTTGCAGCAAAGCACAAATATTCCTTTTTCACACCGTCCTCTCATGTAGCTTGACTTTTTGAACAACCTCATCCTCAATAGGTTCGTGATAGACTTCCACAAACTGAGCAGCGCAANGAGATTGTATGCAAAAGTTACGACCCCGAGATGTTGATGTACTAACTTACCCAAACAGGGCCCACATGACTTTTGGCGCTTTATCTCCTATGGTTAGGTTTTTGGATGTATTGGAATTTTGACATTCTTGTTTATTGTAAAAATGCCTTCAGAGCCTCATTGTAATCATATTCTTATGAATGCGAGTAGCCGTCACATCTCTTCTCAGAGATAAGCTGCCACCATTCTATCGAGTCTTTTACTCTGTATTTTACAGTCTCTGTACATTTATTTCATTAATAGAGATCATGTATTACTGTATATCTGTCTTTATGGTTTCATCTCTGATATATTTCTATTATATTATTGAATATCTGCAATATCTCTGTGCATTTCTTTATTATATCTCCGATCCCATTTCGTGCTGAAAATAATCCGGATCAGTGGTATAAGAGCAGGCTGATCCTGGTTGTTGTTTTTTAGTTCATGTCCCCAACGAGGTCTAAGTATAGAAATTTGGGTCTCAAGCTTGTCTCTCTTGAGGACAATCTCTCTTGCACACCCAAGAAACCCTCAATGGTGGAATAAAAGAAAAATGACGAAGCAGACGATCCTATCAGTCTATTGCTTGAGCAAGATCTCACGTGAAAAAGGGATGAAATGATGGAGAATTTTTCCCACATCCTTCAACGCCTGTTGATAGAAATAGACACATATTCATCAAGCGACCCCTTTGGAGGCACATCACCTTTCAAGGTACAAGTTAATTTTGATATTCCTGTATTTGAAGGACATATAGATGTAGAAGCCCTAGACAAATGGTTAAATATGCTAGAAGGTTATTTCTCTGTTCACAAATTTTTTGACAAAGAAAAGATCACCTCCGCACTCCTTAAATCTCTCCCCCATGAAAAACATTGGTGGGAAACTTATTGGGAGTAGATTTCCACATAGGAGTCTGAAATATATGGGGTCGATCCCACTTGGGATATTTTTGTGGATGCGGTAAAGGAACAATATTATCCTATTGGCAACTATGAGGACCAGTACATGAGATGGACCACACTGCGGCAAGAGAGGGGCTAATCAGTTCAGGAGTTCATTAATACCTTCCATACATTGCACACCAAGATGGGTATCAAAGACTCTAAATGAAATTTGGTTGTAAAATACTGTGGGGCTCTACATAGATACATCCAAACTAAAATTGATTTTCTGGACATTTCATCACTCGGTGCTGCCTATCGATATGCTATTAAAATCGAGCAGACATTTAAGCACCAGATCAAATGGGATTTTGGTTCTGCAAATATGCAACAACCAAAGTATGACAAATACATCCCTAACAAATAGTCTACCGAAAACCCGTCCAAGCCACATGAAAAGAAGGGTCACGGGAAGACAAAGAAGGAAACCGGAAAATAGTGTGATTTCCACAAAAGCCCCTGGCACAACACCGATGAATGTCTCAAAACAGTCATTGGTGGCTGAGATCAAGGACAAGGAGCCAAACCCTAATTCAGAATCTAATTATGAAAATATTGGTAAATGACAGATCATTGACTCACACCCCACTGCTATTGTCGCAACTGCAACAATTCAACTAGAAGAACCAACAGATCCTGAAGAGGTTGAGCGCCTTTTTCATTCACAGGTGTGGGTGAAGGGGACCCCACTGCATTTTATTGTTGATAGAGGAAGCCAGAAGAACCTTATCTCAGTAGAGGTCATTAAACAATTGGGATTGTCGGCAACACCACACCTGCAACCATACAACATTGGGTGGCTTCGCCAAGGACGAGATCTCTGTGTCAACCAACAATGTCAATTTTTATATGGCATCCAACCCTTCAAGGATGAGGTATTATGTGATGTTTCCCCACTAGATGTTTGTGATGTTCTCTTGGGCCTACCATATACATGGAAGTGCCACACTGTTGATGAGTCTTGACCCCGTAGTGTCATTGTTTCTCTGGGGGGTTATCTCTACAGAATACCAGAGGTAGTTCCGACTACTGTTCCACCTAAAAAGTGCCACAAGGGAGTATCTCATACTACAAAATTCAGCCTCTTCACAATCTGTTCAAAGGGGAATAGAAGGACATTGCAACCACTACAACTTCGCCCCAAGCACCTAATATCCAACAAAAGCAGGTCGACAAGGTTGCAAAAAAGTGAAAAGATTCCTTTTGCGCACCGTCCTCTCATGTAGCCCGACTTGTTGAATAGCCTCAGCCTCAATAGGTTCATGACAGACTTCCACAAACTGAGCAGCGTGACAACTCCAGTAAGGAAATCAACTCACCAAGATGCATATTCAACAAACGCCTTTCCCTCTCCCCCGGGAACTCAACACAATGGATAAAATTGCTTCATAAGGAGGGAGGATTGATCCAGGTGGATATCAGTGGCCACTCACCTTTTCCGACTGGCTCAAAATAATTTTCTGACAAATTTGACAATTTACTATTTTTAGCAGTTTTTAACTTCCGGGGCCATTTTGAGGGCCCAAATGAAGTTTTTTCGAGATAGAGATTCTCAATGATAGTCAAAGACATGATTGAAACCCCAAAATGAATTTCCTTGACGATACCTATCCAACGAGCTATCATATGCCTAAAACATATATCATATGCAAAAGTTACGACCCCGGGAAGTTGATGTACTAACTTACCCAAACGGGGCCCACATGACTTTTGGCGCTTCCTAGGGTTAGGTTTTTAGATGTCTAGGACTTTTGGAATTCCTTTTTATTGTAAAAATTCCTTCAGAGCCTCATTTTAATCATCTTCTTGCGAATGCGAGTAGCCGTCACATCTCTTCTCAGAGATAAGCTGCCACCATTCTATCGAGTCTTTCACTCTGTATTTTACAGTCTTTGTACATTTATTTCATTAATAGAAATCGTGTATTGCTGTATATCTGTGTTTATGGTTTCATCTCTGATATATTTTTGTTATATTATTGAATATCTGGGATATCTCTGTGCATTTCTTTATTATATCTCCGATCCCATTTCGTGTCGAAAATAATCTGGATCAGTGGTATTAGAGCAAACTGTTCTTGGTCGTTTTTTTTCAGTGCATGTCCCCGACGAGGTCTGAGTATACCAAGTTGGGTCTTGATCTTGTCTCTCTTGAGGAAAATCGCTCTTGCACACCCAAGAAACCCTCAACGGTGGAAGAAAAGAAAAACGATGGAGCAAACGATCCTATCAGTCTGTTGCTTGAGCAAGATCTCACGCAACAGAGGGACGAAATGATGGAGAATTTTTCCCACATCCTTCAACGTCTGTTGATAGAAACGGACACATATTCATCAAGAAACCACTTTGGAGGCACCTCTCCTTTCAAGGTACAAGTTAATTTTGATATTCCTGTATTTGAAGGACAGATAGATGTAGAAGCCCTAGACAAATGGTTAAATCTGCTAGAAGGTTATNCACACCAAGATGGGTATCAAAGACTCCAAACGACATTTGGTTCTGAAATACTGTGGGGCTCTACACAGATACATTAAAACTGAAATGGATTTTCTGGACATTTCATCACTCGGTGTTGCCTATCGATATGCTGTTAAAATTGAGCAGAAATTTAAGCACCAGAACAAATGGGATTGTGTTTCTGCAAATCCACAGCAACCAAAGTATGAAAAATACATCCCTAACAAACAGTCTCCCAAAAACTAGTCCAAGCCACATGAAAAGAAGGGTCACGGGAAGACAAAGAAGGACACAGGAAAATGGTGTGATTTCCACAAAATCCCCTGGCACAACACCGATGAATGTCGCTCAAAACAGTCATTGGTGGATGATATCAAAGACAAGGAGCCGAACCCTAATTCAGAATCTGATTATGAAAATATTAGTAAATGACAGATCATTAACACAAACTCCACTGCTATTGTCATGACCACAACAATTCAACCAGAAGAACTAACAGATCCTGAAGAGGGGGAGCGCCTTTTTCATTCATAGATGTGGGTGAAGGGGAACCTGCTGCATTTTATTGTTGATAGCGGAAGCCAGAAGAACCTCATCTCAGCAGAGGTCATCAAACAATTGGGATTGTCGAAAACACTACACCCGCAGCCATATAACATCGGGTGGATTCACCAAGGAAGAGATCTCCGTGTAATCCAGCAATGTCGATTGTCATATGGCATCCAACCCTTCAAGGATGAGGTATTATGTGATGTTGTCCCACTAGATTTCTGTGATGTTCTCTTGGGCCAACCATATATGTGGAAGCACCATGTTGTTTATGAGTATCGACCCCACAGTGTCATTGTTTCTATGGGGGGTCATCTCTACAGAATACCAGAGGTAGTTCCGACTACTATTCCACGTAAAACGTGCCGCAAGGGAGTATCTCATACTGCAAAATCTAGCTTCTTCACAATTAGTTCAAAAAGGGAACAGAAGGACACTGCAACCATTACAGCTTCGCCCCAAGCACCTTCTATCCAATAGAATCAGGTCGAAAAGGTTGCAGCAAAGCACAAATATTCCTTTTTCACACCGTCCTCTCATGTAGCTTGACTTTTTGAACAACCTCATCCTCAATAGGTTCGTGATAGACTTCCACAAACTGAGCAGCGCAATGTCTCCAGTAAGGCAAGCAACTCACCAAGATGCAGATTTAGCAAATACTTTTCCCTCTCCCCCGGGAACTCAACTCAATGGAGACCATTTCTTCATAAGGAGTGAGGATTGATCCAGCTGCATATCGATGACCACCCACCTTTTCCGACTAGCTCAAAACAATTTTCTGGCAAATTTGAGAATTTACTATTTTTAGCAGTTTTTAACTTTTGGGGCCATTTTGAGGGACCAAATGAAGGTTTTTTGAGATCAAGGTTCTCAATGATATCCAAAATCATGATTGAGCCCCACAAATGAATCTCCTCGATGATACCTTTCCAACGAGCTATCATACGCCTAAAACAGAGATCGTATGAAAATGTTACGATCCCGGGAAGTTGATGTACTAACTTACCCAAACGGGGCCCACATGAATTTTGGCGCTTCATATCCTAGGGTTAGGTTTTTGGATGTATAGGACTTTTGGAATTCCTGTTTATTGTAAAAATTCCTTCAGAGTCTCATTGTAATCATCTTCTTGCGAATGCGAGTAGCCGTCACATCTCTTCTCAGAGATAAGCTGCCACCATTCTATCGAGTCTTTCACTCTGTATTTTCTAGTCTCTGTACATTTATTTCATTAATAAAAATCATGTATTACTGTATATCTGTGTTTATGGTTGCATCTTTGATATATTTCTATTATATTATTGAAAATCAACAATATCTTTGTGCATTTATTTATTATATCTCTGATCCCATTTCGTGCCAAAAATAATCTGGATCAGTGGTATCAGAGAAGGCTGTTCTTAGTTGTTTTTTTTCAGTGCATGTCTCCAATGAGGTATGAGTATATAAATTTGGGTCTCGATCTTGTCTCTCTTGAGGAAAATCGCTCTCTCACACCCAATAAACCCTCAATGGCGAAAGAAAATAAAAACGATGGAGAAAACGATCCTATCAGTCTGTTGCTTGAGCAAGCTCTCACGTGACAGAGGGATGAAATGATGGAGAATTTTTTCCACATCCTTCAATGACACATATTCATCAAGCGGCCACTTTGGAGGCATCTCTCCTTTCAAAGTACAAGTTAATTTCGATATTCCTGTATTTGAAGGTCAGATAGATGCATAAGCCCTAGACAAATGGTTAAATCTGCTAGAAGGTTATTTCTTTGTTCACAAATTTTCCGACAAAGAAAATATCACCTTCGCACTCCTTAAAGCTCTCCCCCATGTCAAACATTGGTGGGAAACTTATTGGGAGCAGAGTTCCATAGAGGAGTATGAAATATATGGGGCCAATCCCACTTGGTATTTTTTTGTGGATGCGGTAAAGGAACAATATTACCCTATTGGCAACTATGAGGACCAGTACATTAGATGGACCACACTGCAACAANCACACCAAGATGGGTATCAAAGACTCCAAACGACATTTGGTTCTGAAATACTGTGGGGCTCTACACAGATACATTAAAACTGAAATGGATTTTCTGGACATTTCATCACTCGGTGTTGCCTATCGATATGCTGTTAAAATTGAGCAGAAATTTAAGCACCAGAACAAATGGGATTGTGTTTCTGCAAATCCACAGCAACCAAAGTATGAAAAATACATCCCTAACAAACAGTCTCCCAAAAACTAGTCCAAGCCACATGAAAAGAAGGGTCACGGGAAGACAAAGAAGGACACAGGAAAATGGTGTGATTTCCACAAAATCCCCTGGCACAACACCGATGAATGTCGCTCAAAACAGTCATTGGTGGATGATATCAAAGACAAGGAGCCGAACCCTAATTCAGAATCTGATTATGAAAATATTAGTAAATGACAGATCATTAACACAAACTCCACTGCTATTGTCATGACCACAACAATTCAACCAGAAGAACTAACAGATCCTGAAGAGGGGGAGCGCCTTTTTCATTCATAGATGTGGGTGAAGGGGAACCTGCTGCATTTTATTGTTGATAGCGGAAGCCAGAAGAACCTCATCTCAGCAGAGGTCATCAAACAATTGGGATTGTCGAAAACACTACACCCGCAGCCATATAACATCGGGTGGATTCACCAAGGAAGAGATCTCCGTGTAATCCAGCAATGTCGATTGTCATATGGCATCCAACCCTTCAAGGATGAGGTATTATGTGATGTTGTCCCACTAGATTTCTGTGATGTTCTCTTGGGCCAACCATATATGTGGAAGCACCATGTTGTTTATGAGTATCGACCCCACAGTGTCATTGTTTCTATGGGGGGTCATCTCTACAGAATACCAGAGGTAGTTCCGACTACTATTCCACGTAAAACGTGCCGCAAGGGAGTATCTCATACTGCAAAATCTAGCTTCTTCACAATTAGTTCAAAAAGGGAACAGAAGGACACTGCAACCATTACAGCTTCGCCCCAAGCACCTTCTATCCAATAGAATCAGGTCGAAAAGGTTGCAGCAAAGCACAAATATTCCTTTTTCACACCGTCCTCTCATGTAGCTTGACTTTTTGAACAACCTCATCCTCAATAGGTTCGTGATAGACTTCCACAAACTGAGCAGCGCAACGTCTCCAGTAAGGCAAGCAACTCACCAAGATGTAGATTCAGCAAATACTTTTCCCTCTCCCCCGGGAACTCAACTCAATGGAGACCATTTCTTCATAAGGATTGAGGATTGATCCAGATTCATATCGATGACCACCCACCTTTTCCGACTAGCTCAAAACAATTTTCTGGCAAATTTGAGAATTTACTATTTTTAGCAGTTTTTAACTTCTGGGGCCATTTTGAGGGACCAAATGAAGGTTTTTTGAGATCAAGGTTCTCAATGATATCCAAAATCATGATTGAGCCCCACAAATGAATCTCCTCGATGATACCTTTCCAACGAGCTATCATATGCCTAAAACAGAGATCGTATGAAAATGTTACGATCCCAGGAAGTTGATGTACTAACTTACCCAAGCGGGGCCCACATGAATTTTGGCGCTTCATATCCTAGGGTTNTAAAAATGCCTTCAGAGCCTCATTGTAATCATCTTCTTGTGAATGCGAGTAGCCGTCACATCTCTTCTCAGAGATAAGCTGCCACCATTCTATCGAGTCTTTCACTCTGTATTTTCTAGTCTCTGTACATTTATTTCATTAATAAAAATTGTGTATTACTGTATATCTGTGTTTATGGTTGCATCTTTGATATATTTCTATTATATTATTGAAAATCAACGATATCTTTGTGCATTTATTTATTATATCTCCGATCCCATTTCATGCCGAAAATAATCTGGATCAGTGGTATCAGAGAAGGCTGTTCTTAGTCGTTTTTTTTCAGTGCATGTCCCCAATGAGGTATGAGTATATAAATTTGGGTCTCGATCTTGTCTCTCTTGAGGAAAATCGCTCTCGCACACCCAATAAACCCTCAATGGCAGAAGAAAAGAAAAACGATGGAGAAAACGATCCTATCAGTCTGTTGCTTGAGCAAGCTCTCACGTGACAGAGGGATGAAATGATGGAGAATTTTTTCCACATCCTTCAATGACACATATTCATCAAGCGGCCACTTTGGAGGCATCTCTCCTTTCAAAGTACAAGTTAATTTCGATATTCCTGTATTTGAAGGTCAGATAGATGCATAAGCCCTAGACAAATGGTTAAATCTGCTAGAAGGTTATTTCTTTGTTCACAAATTTTCCGACAAAGAAAATATCACCTTCGCACTCCTTAAAGCTCTCCCCCATGTCAAACATTGGTGGGAAACTTATTGGGAGCAGAGTTCCATAGAGGAGTATGAAATATATGGGGCCAATCCCACTTGGTATTTTTTTGTGGATGCGGTAAAGGAACAATATTACCCTATTGGCAACTATGAGGACCAGTACATTAGATGGACCACACTGCAACAAGAGAGGGGCCAAGAAGTTTTGGATTTCACCAATACCTTCCATATCTTGCACACCAATATGGGTATCAAAGACTCAGAACGAAATTTGGTTCTGAAATACCGTGGGGCTCTACACAAATACATCCAACTAATATCCAACAAAAGTAGGTCGACAAGGTTGCAGCAAAGCACAAAGATTCCTTTTGCACACCGTCCTCTCATGTAGCCCGACTTTTTGAATAGCCTCAGCCTCAATAGGTTCGTGACAAACTTCCACAAACTAAGCAACACGATGTCTCCAGCAAGGCAAGCAGCTCACCAAGATGTAGATTCAACAAACATTTTTCCCTATCCCCCGGGAACTCAAAAAAATAGATACCATTGCTTAATAAGAAGGGAGGATTGATCCAGGTAGATAATGGTGGCCACCCACCTTTTCCGACTGGCTCAAAACAATTTTCTGGCAAATTTGACAATTTACTATTTTTTGCAGTTTTTAACTTCCTAGGCCATTTTGAGGGCCCAAATGAAGGTTGTGAATAATATTTCAATGAATTATTGAGTATCCAAAATGAATCTCCTCGATGATACCTTTCCAATGAGCTATCATACGCATAAAACAAAGATCGTATGCAAAAGTTACGACCCCGGGAAGTTGATGTACCAACTTACCCAAACGGGGACCACATGACTTTTGGTGCTTCATCTCCTAGGGTTAGGTTTTTAGATGTTTAGGACTTTTGGCATTACTTTTTATTGTTAAAATGCCTTCATAACTTCATTGTAATCATCTTCTTACGAATGCGAGTAGCCGTCACATCTCTTCTCAGAGATAAGCTGCCACCATTCTATCGAGTCTTTCACTCTGTATTTTACAGTCTTTGTACATTTATTTCATTAATAGAAATCATGTATTACTGTATATCTATGTTTATGGTTGCATCTTTGATATAATTTGTTTATATTATTGAATATATGTGATATCTTTGTGCATTTCTTTATTATATCTCCGATCCCATTTTGTGTCAAAAATAATCTGGATCAGTGGTATCAGAGCAGGTTGTTCTTGGTCGTTTTTTTTCATTGCATGTCCTCGACGAGGTATGAGTATAGAAAGTTGGGTCTCGAGCTTGTCTCTCTTGAGGAAAATATCTCTCACACACCCAATAAACCCTCAATGACAGAAGAAAAGAAAAACGACGGAGCAGACGATCGTATCAGTCTGTTGCTTGAGCAAGCTCTCACGCGACAGAGGGACAAAACGATGGGGAATTTTTCCCATATCCTTCAATGCCTGCCGATAGAAACAAACACATCTTCATCAAGAAACCACTTTGGAGGCACCTCCCCTTTCAATGTACAAGTTAATTTTGATATTCTTGTATTTGAAGGACATATATATGCAGAAGCCCTAAACAAATGGTTAAACCTGCTAGAAGGTTATTTCTCTATTCACAAATTTTCCGACAAAGAAAAGATCACCTTCGCACTCCTTAAAGATTTTCCCCATGTCAAACATTGGTGGGAAACTTATTGGGAGCAAATTTCCACAGAGGTGTCTGAAATATATGGGGTCAATCCCACTTGGGACTTTTTTGTGGATGCGGTAAAGGAACAATATTACCCTATTGGCAACTATGAGGTCCAGTACATGATATGGACCACACTGCGGAAATTGAGGGGACAAGAAGTTTCGAAGTTCACCAATACCTTCCATACCTTGTACACCAACCTGGGTATCAAAGACTCCGAATGAAATTTGGTTCTAAAATACCATGGGGCTCTACACAAATACATCTAAACTGAAATGGATTTTCTGGACATTTCATCACTCAGTGCTACCTATCGATATGTTGTTAAAATCGAGCAGAAATTTAAGCACCAGAACAAACGGGATTTTGGTTCTGCAAATCCACAATAACCAAAGTATGACAAAGACGTCCCTAACAAATAGTCTCCCAAAAACCAATCCAAGACACATGAAAAGAAGGGTCATGGGAAGACAAAGAAGGACACCGGAAAATGGTGTGATTTCCACAAAATCCCTTGGCACAACACTGATGAATGTAGAATGTAACTCAAAACATTCATTGGTGGAAAAGATCAAAGACATGAGCTGAACCCTGATTCAGAATTTGATTCTGAAAATATTGGTAAAGGACAGATCATTAACGCAGACCCTACTGCTATTGTTGCGACCGCAACAATTCAACCAGAAGAACCAATAGATCTTGAAGAGGGGGGGAACCTTTTTCATTCATAGATGTGGGTGAAGGGGACCACACTGCATTTTATTGTTGATAGCGGAAGCCAAAAGAACGTCATATCAGCAGAGGTCGTCAAACAGTTGGGATTGTCGAAAACACCACACCCGTAGCCATACAACATTGGGTGGCTTCGCCAAGGACGAGATCTTCGTGTCAACCAACAATGTCAATTTTCATATGGCATCCAACCCTTCAAGGATGAGGTATTATGTATTTTTTCCCCGCTAGATGTCTGTTATGTTCTCTTGGGCCAACCATATATGTGGAAGCGCCACACTGTTTATGAGTCTTGACCCCAGAGTGTCATTGTTTCTCTGGGGGGTCATCTCTACAGAATACCAGAGGTAGACGTGACTACTGTTCCACCTAAAAAGTGCCGCAAGGGAGTATCTCATACTGCAAAATTCATCTTCTTCACAATCTGTTCAAAAGGGGACCATAAGGACACTACAACCACTACAACTTCGCCTCAAGCGCCTTCTATCCAACAGAAGCATGTCGACAAGGTTGCAGCAAAGAGAAAAGATTCCTTCTCCACGTCATCCTCTCATGTAGCCTTATTTTTTGAACAACCTCATACTCAACAGGTTCGTGACACAATTCCACAAACTGAGCAGCGCAACGTCTCCAGCAAGGCAAGCAGCTCACCAAGATCCAGATTCAACAAATGCTTTTCCCTCTTCCCCGGGAACTCAACGCAATGGATACCATTGATTCATAAGGAGGGAGGATTGATCAGGTGGATATCGATGGCCACCCACCCTTTTTGACTGGCTCAAAACATTTTTCTGGCAAATTTGACAATTTACTATTTTTAGCAGTTTTTAACTTTCGGGGCCATTTTGAGGGCCCAAATGAAGGTTTTTCGAGATAAAGGTTCTTAATTATATTCAAAGGTGTGATTAATCCCCCAAAATGAATCTCCTC
>JZKD02S0002265.1:11785-27340 GCA_000966675.3 Picea glauca | reverse complement strand
TGCTTGGTGATTGCTTCTAGATTTTTGTTTATTAGGGTGTGTTGTTTGTTTCTCGTAGTCGACTATAGGATTATCGTTGGGGACTTTGTTACTTATTTACAATTGCTCCTCCCCGTCGTTCACGTAGAATGCAAGGTTTGTCTCCGGAACATCCGGAAGCTTCCGAACCTTTGCACGCAGCAACACCTAAGGGTACTCCTAAGGACTCTCCTCGTCCAGGAGAAATCCCTCTTGTGCCTTTAACACACGTGGACGTAAGTGACATCCCGGAAGTCTTTACACCACCACCACAAGTAGACCCTACTGATCCTCTCGCTGAATTTCGAATTCACGGTTCTGTAGAGGATTATCGCACTCGTCGTGGTGAAAGACCTGGTGGACGATTTCATATTTCCAGTGACGATCTTCCTCCTCCTGAATCAATCGTTGGGCCTTCTCACGGTGTAGTAGGCCAAGGTCCTTCTTGGTTAGGTGATTTTCGACGAGTTTTGTTTGGTCTTGAGTCTCCTGAGTCTCCTGAGTCAGAAATTACACCAGCGACTAATACTTATCGTTTTGTTTTACCTCCTGAGATGGCTCATCTTGCAAACACTACGGGTGTTCAAACCGGAATACCTGCAACTACACTTGCCCCTATTAATACCCATAGGACTTCGACATTTAATCCAACGTTACCTCCAGGTTACCATGCTTTGAATCCTGCGTTGAATGTTCCACATCCAACACCTCCACAAACCCCTGCTGGTTCTCCTGGTAGTCCTCAGTTCCCTGGGCATCCTATTCCTGGTTTTATACCGACACTCCCTCAGTTTCCTCCTAGCAATTTTAATCCTAGTGGTACTATACCGACCGTTGCACCCAATGTCCAAATTCCTGTTGGTGGACAAAGTGGTCCAGTTCCTTTTCCCGGACAAACCATAGTGAGTACACAACCTCCGGTTGGCACACAATTTCCGGGTGGAAATGTCCCTTTAATGGGGGGACCACACTCGCCTTTAGGCCAAAACATTCCTCCTGCTCTGGCTCAGTATTGGACTCAACTTTTGCAAAATGTTCCTCAAAATCCTGGGGGGCAACAAACTGTCCCTACTCAGGGCCAACCGTATCCAGGGGTGACTAATCCTATTTGGGGTTCGTTTCCGTCTACTCAACCCCAGGTCCCTACCCAAACTCAAGGTCANTCAAGCATGGTCCCATGGCATGGGTAGGGATGAGTGTCTATGACAATGATATGTTGGGGTTAATGACATCTGTTGATAGGTGGATGGACGAGATGAAAACTCAAGCATGGATCCTTGTGGGTCCCATTCCTGGACTATTAGGAACTTCAAAGACTTGGATATTAACCTCTGCAATAGTTAGTATCGTCGAAAAAAATAGAGACATCGGAAGCTTTTCCTGAGGATTGTCAAATATAAGAGGGGCCTGATAGGTGGATCATTGTCGGACCTTTCACGTTGAGTATTTGGAGCTCAACCATAGAAAAGGTGATGATGGAATTAGGCTTGTGTTGGTATAAAACTTTGAAACAACTAGTTAAGTAGGTCCCGCATTAGCACCATGTCAGTGCCATGTTAGATGGAATGAGTGACAAGGTTCCACGTGGATTTGAAGTGGATTTTAACTATGAGATCCCAGAAAACTTTGAGAGGTTGTATATTTGAATCTAGAACTTGGTTTTGAGAATGGGTACAATCATTGGAAATCTCTCTGCAAGATGAATCTATCTTTGAGGTTTTATTAGAGAGATAATGCACAAGGTGGAAGAGGAATTTTAACACCCCATTATCCTAAGTAATGATTAGGGGGTCGAGTGTCTTACATAGTGGTAACATAGTAGGAAACAACACTTGGCCTACTTAGGATTAGGAAAGAGTCTAATAAATCTCCTTGGAGAATAAATTTTAAAGGGGAGGGAACCCTACCCTACCCTATACATAAGAGTGTACANCCTCAAGAATTTATTTACTAGTCAAGATGGTAGTTAGGGAGTATTCGTCAAGGATCAATGAGAGGATGGGAAGAGTACCCATTTGGATGTTTCTTGATTTG
Organism: Picea glauca; assembly: GCA_000966675.3. Classification (NCBI taxonomy): domain Eukaryota; kingdom Viridiplantae; phylum Streptophyta; class Pinopsida; order Pinales; family Pinaceae; genus Picea; species Picea glauca. The sequence continues at coordinate 25,288 of JZKD02S0002265.1, read as the reverse complement.
AACCATGAAATCTTGCTAAGGAAAGAAAGAAAAGAGGAAAATCATGGGAAAAAGACAACAGGGATATCAGTTGCACATGGTTGGGTTGAGAAACCAATTCTGTGAAGAGTAATGTGTGAGCTTTCTTTGGTTTAGATCAGAACATGGAAGAAGTGGAAAAAGGAATTGTTCTAGATATAGGAACTGTTAGGCGATGTATTCATATCAAGCTGATAAATGGGGCTATAGAAGTTTAAGTGGCTGAGTGAGAAATCATAGAAAGTCATCTTGCTTGGTAGTTTGGAGACTAGGTTGCTAGGTTCCTTTGGGAGAAGGAGAGTAGCCTTAGTCCCTTGTTTTTAGATGAGAAAAAGGAGAAATTTATCTCATGGAAAGATACTCTAGCTAGGGTCTAGCTAGCTGTAGAGATAATTGATTTAGTTGTTCTGATGGTTGGGTGGAAAGTGGAACACCCTTCAACAGTTACCAATACCTTATAACTCTAGATAAGTATTCATATACTCTATGTAAATAGTAAAGAAAAAAATTTATCCTTGTATTGTATTCATGAATGTGGATGCATGTTAATAAACTAAATGGTTGGAATCCTTGTATTGATGATGTGAATGTTTATACCCAATTAGTAGTATTAATTCTTGTTGTATTGACAAGTCTTTGTATATAAAATATAGTAGAACTACATGGATGGTTGTATATTATGATTTAGTTCAAGGGAATAATGGAAAAATAAGGGAGGTGAAGTACTCAGGAATGGTACGTGGCAACACATAATTGGTCAATGGGATGAGAGTGGGCCCCATTGGGAAAGGAGGCCCTTTGGCCCACAAATTTTAATCCTGGCTATCGGATATGTAGACCAAGAGATCCTAACCCTTTGTTGGAAAAACCATCATCATTGGGGACGATCAAGTGTTGGGATTCATGTGAAGTCCATCGACGATGACTAAGATACAGAAAATGGGACATGGACCATTGATTCGATGGAGACAACTCTGAGGAGATCTAGACCATTGGTACTAGATGTATCATCATCGAGATATATAGGATGACTGAGTGAGTGATGTGCCAACAAATGATGATGATGACGAAGTCCCTGAAGGGAGTAATGAGGGCCATTTATCTAGGTGAGAGTTTATATCCACTATCGATTCATCATAATCCTTTCCTAAAAGGGGAGAGAAGGGAATGATGTCCAGATGATGTGGAAGTACCACATTTCATGATAGATGGTAGGTGGTGACAAGGCCACATGTCATTCTTGTCATGGCGTGNCAGGGGGGGGTTATGAGAGTGATGAAGTTCCCAGGGAAGAGGATGGCGCTCTGAGTGAACTAGTGGTGCAGGCGATATTCCCCACTCCCCAGTGTGCAAAATTGGAATCTGAAGGTAGCAAAAAGGATTTTCCAGTCTTCGAGGGAGATGATCTAAGCAGCTCTTTTGAAGAGATTATTGAAGATTTTTTGGATGCGTTAGCATCTGCCCCCAACGAGCCTGCTGTCTCAGATTTAAACAAGGAAGCCATTGTGGAAGAGGATCGTTCTTTCTTCCTTCATGAGATTTCCCATGATGTATTTACATTTGGGATTGAAGAGAAGGATCGGGAGACCGTTCCCTTTTTACAAGATGGGGGAGTGCACAGAAAAGAGGAGGAGGAACCAGAGGAACAACTGAGCGCGCATTTCATGTTCTATCCAGAGCCAATCAATGAACAACCACCGCCTGAGATCAGTGAGCCTACGTCAGTTTTCCTCCTACCTGTGCTTATCAAAGAAATTCAGCCGCAGGTGGACAACTGTGTAGCACAGGCGGCTGTTTGTCGCCAGTTTTCCGGGATTGGCCACTCATTCTATGACCTTGTCAGCAAGTACACTGAGTGGCATTTCCCCTATGCCTTGGAGCCGCCCTATTTCATCTCAACTCCAGCCTGTAAGGAGGAGTTGAAGAGTGTAAGCATTTTGTTATCACGGTTACACCATCTGCTGATGATCATTGACAGAAGGAAGGAGCTTCTATCTAGGAAGCTGCTTGAATGGCTATGGTGGAAATCTGCTTTCACCTAGCCCCATGTAAAGTGTTTTATTAGTTTAGGATTGTATATAAATAAGCTCCTTTGAGCATGTATTTTTATTTTGTTACTTTTATTTTTCGGGTTGTATTTTCAGCAGCGGGATGTTTTGAGCCTGACTCCATAGCCCAACAGCAAGTCACTGGAACTGCAAAATGAGTCCTTAGAGCATCACAGGGATGACTCTATCCCCCATGGAGCCTAATGTTAGTAACATTTATTGTCTGGGGCACAAGAGCATTCGGGTCAGCGAGTCGCATGAGGAGCACCCGAGCGCAACGCGAAAAATCTCATTTCAGGCTCCCAAGCAAGCGAGCGGGCGAGATTATATCGTCGGTGGTCCAGATTCATCCATAGGAGCATATCAACGGTTGGTGGAAAATTGCGGTTAACAGAGTTACGCCGATATTAGCGCAAATGCATCGCGCCCATATTATATGCAGGGAAGGATAACAATCGTCCATCCAAAGGACGCATGGCGCGAGATCTAGTCGCGTCGGCGTTTCGACAATCGCGAGTTCAAAGGGTGAAGGTTCTGTGTTGTCCTATATCTCGAGGCCCCGAACCCCGAAGGTGCCCAAAGTTGGGCCCGCAGTATTACAGAACAATCTCGGCTTTCCATCCACAGGAGACACCTAGCGCGTGATTAGGTTCCTCGTCGTTTCGCCCATCGCGATTTTATGGGGCAAAGAGCAGCTCCATCATTTCCCGATGCGCGAGGTGTCAGGAGTGTCCAGGACTCGGGCCCACAGCATCGTCAGGAGAGTTCATAACCGTCAGATCTAGAGGGATGCGTGGCGCCAACTCAAGCCATCTCGGCGTTTCGCTCATCGCGATTTTAAGAAGCAAGGATCAACCCCTTCTTATTCGCGAACGCCGAAAGTGCCTTTGAGGATAAACGCAGGGTCACAGCCCGTCGTCACATGGGAAAATAGAAAGAGCTGTGCAAAAGGGGCCAGGGTTGTCGAGTCCAGTCGCCGAAAGGTTCATCGCGTTCTCCGGGTGCCATTTGATCCGACCTCAAGCCTGGTTTTCGCTTGAAGTAAATGAAGGTAAGAAAGAGTGGTTGAAACCTCTCTTCATGCATTAAGTGCAAGATATGGAGAGCCTGGCTAGCGGTCTGCTCGAGAGGGTCTCGTGTACCATTTTTTCCAAAGAGGCCATGCCCAATCCTCGATTAGCCAGAGGAGGTCTGCACACGCTAACTTGGCTCTTAATGGCTCAACTACTCTCCTTGCAGGATCCATACGCAGTTAAAGTGGTGTTTGAAGAAGGATATCAATACGAGTTTGACTGAAGGGACACCAAGGATGCAAATGATTATTGCGCATAAGGTTCGATGCAAAAATTATATGGAACAACTGACAAAAATATGATGACTAGGAATGCTAGCAGAACATATATTATTGACTAGGAATGCCAGCAGAACAGTACCAATGCAAATGATTATTGCGCATAAGGTTCGACGCAAAACATATATGGAACAATTGACAAAAATATGATTGACTAGGAATGCCAGCATAACACTTGGAGGCGTGTAAAACACTATGGAAAATGGAGCCACCAGAAGAATGGTCTCACCACTTCAGTCATACTTTAGAAGGCATACCAGAGAATTGGTATATAGACCAAGAAATGTGAAAAGGAGCCAAGACATGGGCGACACTCCAACAAAACCTTACAGTCACTTTCTCATTCGAGCATGAGATCCCCAACATAGACACAACCCTGAAACGAATGAGAGATGTCATATTTATTACATAATCAAAAGTGGAAGACAACTTTCCAGATGCACAACTCTTCTCAGTACAGATTGCTGACGATTACTTCATAGACATCATCCAGTACTTGAGCACAGGTACTGTGCCGTAGGGATATACCACTACTCAGAAAAAGAACCTGGTAGTCCGTGCAATCGACTATCAACTGATCGCAAAGCATCTATACAAAATGGGTGCAGATAACATCTTACGACGATACGTACTAGACCACGAACGACCAAGAATTTTAGCAGAAGCCCACGAAGGAATAGAAGGAGGGCATTATGCAGGAAAAGCTACCATGCAGAAAGTACTATGCGCAGGATTATGGTGGCCAACGATCCATTGAGACTTGAAAGAATATTGTCAGCAATGTGATGTCTATCAATGGGTTGACAAACCCAACAGAAGGGACGAGATTCCACTACGACCGCAAGTGACACTTCAGGCATTTGACAAATGGGCAATAGACTTTGTGGGACATATTAACCCACCCGCCAAGAGAACAAGGGCGAGATACATTATCACCACGACAGAATACTTAACGAGATGGGCGAAAGCCGCACTAGTAAAAGATTGCAGTGCAGAGACAACTGCCCACTTTCTTTTCGAACATGTAATTACTAGATTTGGGTGCCCAAGATTTCTGATGAGCGACCAAGGAACACACTTCATCAACAACACCATTCGAGTGATGCTTGAAGAGTTCGAAGTTCATCACCAAAAAAGCACACCGTATCACCCTCAAGCTAATGGCATGGTAGAAGCCTTCAACAAAACTCTAGAGAACACCCTGACAAAGATATGTAATGTCAATAGGGATGATTGGGATCTCAAGGTACCAACAATACTATGGGCGTATAGAACCACATGAAAAAAGTTGACAGGTCACACACCATTCAAACTGGTCTATGGTCAAGAAGCAGTAGTACCGTTAGAATTTCTAATACCGAGTCTACGTGTAGCAGCTATCACACAAATGACAGAACGAGGTGCAGTCCAGGAATGGCTGGATCAATTACTATCAATGGAGGAAGACCTAATATTGACAGGATTCCATCAACAAGTACATAAAGCGAGAGACAAAGTGTGGCACGACCACCACATCAAGAGAAAGATGTTCAAGGAAGGAGATCTAGTATTGCTCTACGATAGTAAAGCGCTGCAGCACCTAGGGAAGCTGAGGATGCATTGGCTAGGACCATACGAGGTAAAAGTTGTCACAGACGGAGGAGTTGTACAATTGAAAGGTCTAGCAGGCACAAACCTCAGAGGAATGATCAACGGGAGCCGGCTGAATCTATACAAAGATAGTCGACTATCCACCGCACAGTAAAAAAAAAGAAAAAAAAAGAAAAGAAGAGAGCCTAAAAATAGCGCGCGGCATGACGGACAAGCCGCATACGAAACACAAAACTAGTGAGGGAAAAGACAATGGCTATATCGGAAATGGAAACAAGTGGGAAAAGGAAAGTCAACAAAAGCACACTGACAGGACAACATGATGCAGAATTAAAGCAAGGAAAGGACGGATGGGATGTCGCACTAAACGCGCCAACTGGAGACGACAAAGTAGCCATAAGGGTAGGTACGAAACTGCCACGGATGCATTGAACCCACACTTATGGTGCATTAATCGCACAAGGTAGGAGACACCCTCAACAAGCTTCATGTCACACCCATACAACACACGAGCACAAAAACAATTAGTCTATTCGCAAAAGAAGAACGGAGAAAGAGAAATAGCAACCTGAACGCACAGAGTGAGATCACAGAGCTTATCTGAGCTATTTGAACCAAACAAACGTCCGACAGACACCAGTATGGCACCACCAAAGCTCATAGAACCAGGCCAGATAGTCAGACCAACTAGGGTTCAAACTAGGTCGCGAGAAACACAGGAAGAAAACGAGCAACAACCACCGGAGATCGTTGATATTGACAAAATCCCGTCACCGGAGGATATTCCAGTTGAATCAACACCGATCCAGGGAGAGATCCTGCAGCCCCAAGTGGAAACCATGAAAGAGGATACACTGAAAGTAGCTCAGGAGCTTCAGAATCAAGCAGCAGGAACTCATCAGGAAGGACAGCCAGAAAACGACGAAGCAGCCATGGAAATAAACGAAATCACAGAGAACCTGGAAGTAGAGCTCCAACCAGATGTTCCACAAATACCCATCCCAGACTTTTCTTTTTCGGACAAGCTGATTGGCGAAATGGGCAAAGATTGGGAAGAATGGATGGTGAAGGAGCAATCGAAAGCTGCTGGAACTTCGAACCAAGAAACACAACCAGAAGACAGGATTCAGATACTGAGCTCGCCTCGAAATAAACCAACTGCAGAGATTGTGCTACCTCGCACACCAGAAGGCATACAGGTGGACTCACAACTATTGGGTCACGTCGGGAAGCTCAAGTTTTCTGACCATGACGTAGCGGATGAAAGCAAATATCTAGAGCTTGCACCATAATTCTTTTCGAAGACAATAGCCGTGAACCCTCTCGGAGGAACTATCACTAAGCCATGCAAGTGGGAAACCGGATTGGATAGAACCAGAATCCTAGGATTGTTGAAGATACCACACTTTGGCAGAGGCCAATATGCGTCAGCATGCGTCAAACAACTATTAGCAGTTACGCATGGAGGGGATGTATGGCTGCACAAACCTGTCCCCATAACTATTGAACTTATTACGCAAATTACAGGACTACCCATCCGGGGTATGGATCCCGCATTGATACTGGACGACAAGTCCAAGGAAAAAGCATTGGCAGAAAAAATGAAGAAGAAATATGGCACCGACAGGGGAACGAGAGGCATTATAATCAAGCAAATTAACGATGCCGCGACACAACTGGGAGCAAATATCTTAGCATACAAACTACTAAGAAAATTCCATAAAGATGAAGTACCGATAGGAGTTATCACAGTTGCATCTTAGTGCGCAGAAGGCACCTTCATGAGCTGGGTGCCATATCTGTCAAACTTGTTCCAAATCGACTATAAAGACGCGCAAGAAGCAGGTACAAAATTTCACTACTCATGGCTGCTTACTCTCATCGCTTTCATGGGATGGAAAGAACCAGACCACGTCATATTCTGTACCAAACCACAGCCAGGAGGAGCGAGATATCGCGTTCTGAAATCCACGCCACTGGCCAAGGATAAGAAGGAAAATGGAATTATATTTGAAGCTTACCTATGGGAAATGAAGGAAGCAATCAACCAAGCATGGAGGGTAACACCATAGGCTGTCGTGCGATTCGGTGGCATCGCCAATTTTTGGGCTAGACAACAAGCCATGTGCATACAGCCAACACAGGACCCACATAAACAGTGGCTACAGATGCGCTATTGCGTCACCGGGGGAGACATCGACATGATCATCCACGAGTGGCCGGATGAATGGAAGATCCCAACCATACATAGAGCAGTACTAGGACAAACAACNCTCGAGAGGGTCTCGTGTACCATTTTTTCCAAAGAGGCCATGCCCAATCCTCGATTAGCCAGAGGAGGTCTGCACACGCTAACTTGGCTCTTAATGGCTCAACTACTCTCCTTGCAGGATCCATACGCAGTTAAAGTGGTGTTTGAAGAAGGATATCAATACGAGTTTGACTGAAGGGACACCAAGGATGCAAATGATTATTGCGCATAAGGTTCGATGCAAAAATTATATGGAACAACTGACAAAAATATGATGACTAGGAATGCTAGCAGAACATATATTATTGACTAGGAATGCCAGCAGAACAGTACCAATGCAAATGATTATTGCGCATAAGGTTCGACGCAAAACATATATGGAACAATTGACAAAAATATGATTGACTAGGAATGCCAGCATAACACTTGGAGGCGTGTAAAACACTATGGAAAATGGAGCCACCAGAAGAATGGTCTCACCACTTCAGTCATACTTTAGAAGGCATACCAGAGAATTGGTATATAGACCAAGAAATGTGAAAAGGAGCCAAGACATGGGCGACACTCCAACAAAACCTTACAGTCACTTTCTCATTCGAGCATGAGATCCCCAACATAGACACAACCCTGAAACGAATGAGAGATGTCATATTTATTACATAATCAAAAGTGGAAGACAACTTTCCAGATGCACAACTCTTCTCAGTACAGATTGCTGACGATTACTTCATAGACATCATCCAGTACTTGAGCACAGGTACTGTGCCGTAGGGATATACCACTACTCAGAAAAAGAACCTGGTAGTCCGTGCAATCGACTATCAACTGATCGCAAAGCATCTATACAAAATGGGTGCAGATAACATCTTACGACGATACGTACTAGACCACGAACGACCAAGAATTTTAGCAGAAGCCCACGAAGGAATAGAAGGAGGGCATTATGCAGGAAAAGCTACCATGCAGAAAGTACTATGCGCAGGATTATGGTGGCCAACGATCCATTGAGACTTGAAAGAATATTGTCAGCAATGTGATGTCTATCAATGGGTTGACAAACCCAACAGAAGGGACGAGATTCCACTACGACCGCAAGTGACACTTCAGGCATTTGACAAATGGGCAATAGACTTTGTGGGACATATTAACCCACCCGCCAAGAGAACAAGGGCGAGATACATTATCACCACGACAGAATACTTAACGAGATGGGCGAAAGCCGCACTAGTAAAAGATTGCAGTGCAGAGACAACTGCCCACTTTCTTTTCGAACATGTAATTACTAGATTTGGGTGCCCAAGATTTCTGATGAGCGACCAAGGAACACACTTCATCAACAACACCATTCGAGTGATGCTTGAAGAGTTCGAAGTTCATCACCAAAAAAGCACACCGTATCACCCTCAAGCTAATGGCATGGTAGAAGCCTTCAACAAAACTCTAGAGAACACCCTGACAAAGATATGTAATGTCAATAGGGATGATTGGGATCTCAAGGTACCAACAATACTATGGGCGTATAGAACCACATGAAAAAAGTTGACAGGTCACACACCATTCAAACTGGTCTATGGTCAAGAAGCAGTAGTACCGTTAGAATTTCTAATACAGAGTCTATGTGTAGCAGCTATCACACAAATGACAGAACGAGGCGCAGTCCAGGAATGACTGGATCAATTACTATCAATGGAGGAAGACCGAATATTGGCAGGATTCCATCAACAAGTACAGAAAGCGAGAGACAAAGTGTGGCACGACCACCACATCAAGAGAAAGATGTTCAAGGAAGGATATCTAGTATTAATCTATGATAGTAAAGCGCTGCAGCACCTAGGGAAGCTGAGGATGCATTGGCTAGGACCATACGAGGTAAAAGCTGTCACAGATGAAGGAGTTGTACAGTTGAAAGGTCTAGCAGGCACAAACCTCAGAGGAATGATCAACGGGAGCCGGCTGAATCTATACAAAGATAGTCGACTATCCACCGCACAGTAAAAAAAAAGAAAAGAAAAGAAAAGAAGAGAGCCTAAAAATAGCGCGCGACATGACGAACAAGCCGTATACGAAACACAAAACTAGTGAGGGAAAAGACAATGGCTATATCGGAAATGGAAACAAGCGGGAAAAGGAAATTCAACAAAAGCACACTGACAGGACAACATGATGCAGAATTAAAGCAAGGAAAGGACGGATGGGATGTCGCACTAAACGCGCCAACTGGAGACGACAAAGTAGCCATAAGGGTACGTACGAAACCGCCACGGATGCATTGAACCCACACTTATGGTGCATTAACGCACAAGGTAGGAGACACCCTCAACAAGCTTCATGTCACACCCATACAACACACGAGCACAGAAACAATTAGTCTATTCGCAAAAGAAGAACGGAGAAAGAGAAATAGCAGCCTGAACGCACAGAGTGAGATCACAGAGCTTATCTGAGCTATTTGAACCAAACAAACGTCCGACAGACACCAGTATGGCACCACCAAAGCTCACAGAACCAGGCCAGACAGTCAGACCAACTAGGGTTCAAACTAGGTCGCGAGAAACACAGGAAGAAAACGAGCAAAAACCACCGGAGATCGTTGATATTGACGAAATCCCGTCACCGGAGGATATTCTAGTTGAATCAACACCGATCCAGGAAGAGATCCTGCAGCCCCAAGTGGAAACCATGAAAGAGGATACACTGACAGTAGCTCAGGAGCTTCAGAATCAAGCAACAGGAACTCATCAGGAAGGACAGCAAGAAAACGCCGAAGCATTCATGGAAATAAACGAAATCACAGAGAACCTGGAAGTAGAGCTCCAACCAGATGTTCCACAAATACCCATCCCAGACTTTTCTTTTTCAGACAAGCTGATTGGAGAGATGGGCAAAGCTTGGGAAGAATGGATGGCGAAGGAGCAATCGAAAGCTGCTGGAACTTCGAACCAACAAACATAGCCAGAAGACAGGATTCAGATACTGAGGTCGCCTCGAAATAAACCAACTACAGAGATTGTGCTACCTCGCACACCAGAAGGCATACAGGTGGACTCACAACTATTGGGTCACGTCGGGAAGCTCAAGTTTTCTGACCATGACGTAGTGGATGAAAGCAAATATCTAGAGCTTGCACCATAAGTCTTTTCGAAGACAATAGCCGTGAACCCTCTCGGAGGAACTATCACTAAGCCATGCAAGTGGGAAACCGGATTGGATAGAACCAGAATCCTAGGATTGTTGAAGATACCACACTTTGGCAGAGGCCAATATGCGTCAGCATGCGTCAAACAACTATTAGCAGTTACGCATGGAGGGGATGTATGGCTGCACAAACCTGTCCCCATAACTATTGAACTTATTACGCAAATTACAGGACTACCCATCCGGGGTATGGATCCCGCATTGATACTGGACGACAAGTCCAAGGAAAAAGCATTGGCAGAAAAAATGAAGAAGAAATATGGCACCGACAGGGGAACGAGAGGCATTATAATCAAGCAAATTAACGATGCCGCGACACAACTGGGAGCAAATATCTTAGCATACAAACTACTAAGAAAATTCCATAAAGATGAAGTACCGATAGGAGTTATCACAGTTGCATCTTAGTGCGCAGAAGGCACCTTCATGAGCTGGGTGCCATATCTGTCAAACTTGTTCCAAATCGACTATAAAGACGCGCAAGAAGCAGGTACAAAATTTCACTACTCATGGCTGCTTACTCTCATCGCTTTCATGGGATGGAAAGAACCAGACCACGTCATATTCTGTACCAAACCACAGCCAGGAGGAGCGAGATATCGCGTTCTGAAATCCACGCCACTGGCCAAGGATAAGAAGGAAAATGGAATTATATTTGAAGCTTACCTATGGGAAATGAAGGAAGCAATCAACCAAGCATGGAGGGTAACACCATAGGCTGTCGTGCGATTCGGTGGCATCGCCAATTTTTGGGCTAGACAACAAGCCATGTGCATACAGCCAACACAGGACCCACATAAACAGTGGCTACAGATGCGCTATTGCGTCACCGGGGGAGACATCGACATGATCATCCACGAGTGGCCGGATGAATGGAAGATCCCAACCATACATAGAGCAGTACTAGGACAAACAACNTCTGTACCAGACCACAGCCAGGAGGAGCGAGATATCGCGTTCTGAAATCCACGCCACTGGCCAAGCATAAGAAGGAAAATGGAATTATATTTGAAGCTTACCTATGGGAAATGCAAGAAGCAATCAACCGAGCATGGAGGGTAACACCATAGGCTGTCGTGCGATTCGGGGGCATCGCCAATTTTTGGGCTAGACAACAAGCCATGTGCATACAGCCAACACAGGACCCACATAAAAAGTGGCTACAGATGCGCTATTGCGTCACCGGGGGAGACATCGACATGATCATCCACGAGTGGCCGGATGAATGGAAGATCCCAACCATACATAGAGCAGTACTAGGACAAACAACAGAAGGAGAGGATCTGCAGCCAGAAACACAGCCTCCACAAGTCCCAGTACCCAAGAAACCAATAATGGGCCAAATCAAGTCGACTCAGGCAGAGGGCGGCTCAGAGCAGCCAAGGACCTAGAAGGGGAGAACATAAACCACTCAACCAACCAATGAAAAACATAACCCGACTGAGGGAGCACAGAAAATCGCGACAAACCCCATCACAGAGGAACCGGGGGGAACTAAGAGACCAATGGTACAGGAAAAATGTGCGCGCAAGAAATCAAAGGCACAACGATCACCACCAGAAAACACAATCACAAAGGATGATGGGGAAATGATTACCATAATGGTCTAGTATTATCTCACAGAGGACTTTGATCATGCAGCGGCACCGCATGGATAAAATGCATAAGGAGCTGGAAGAAATGGGGAAACTCCTGAAGAAATTCGGAGAAGCCCAGATTACAAGTAGAAACAGAGGCATAGAGCCATCGAGCGCATGGACCACAGAAAGAATGGAGGTAGGAGAACGCAACTCAGTTCTTCTGAAACCACATTCCACGGTTTACATAAAGCCGAGCATGCTACGAATGGATGAGATTGTGGGACAAACACCACTAAAGGATTTGGATCAGATCCAATTGGTCCTAACACAAATGCCAACAAAGGACTTATACCAATTGTAGGTTAGCATCGACCATGAGATACAGTCTCGAGCACATCAAAACGTGGTCAAGCTACAACAAGCAACAAAGAAGCAGAAAACACTGGAAACAGTTTGCGTGCAGGCCAAATCTGAAATTCAGAAGGAAAAGGAACGCAGGAATGAGTTGGAACACAGAGTTGAAGACATTTTTGGGAAACTTCCAACTACTGCGCAAGGAAGTGAACTCCCAACGGTAGAAAAGATCGATCAGATTGCGCAGGAAATTGATCAGTATCAGAAGGAGATTGAGACTCTCCATGGACATATTAGACTAACCACTCCACCAGTAGTAAAGGAGCAGAGGAAGCAGGAAACAACAATGCAGCTACAGGAGCTGGAAAAATAGGTCAGCACAATAGCCGACTTGTAGGATAAAGCACTGCAACTATGGACAGAGCTGGAAGAGGACCCACATGTCCAACAATGGGATAAGGAGGAGGAAAGGATTAATTCAATGATCCAAGAATTCAAGAAATAGCATAAAACCATCCCAATCCCAGAACGGGTCAAGGGGAGACAAGAGTTAAAGAAGTTATAGGCATAACTTCTCACTACGCAAACACGAAAACATGAGCATCAGGCTCAAATAGAACCGTTGCAGGAACGGATAGCAACAATACTGGAGCAGGCAGAAGAAGCCAGAACAAAGTCAGCATGGACTCAGCTGGCATGTGCAGGACTGATAAGCGAAGAAGTAGCAGTGAAAACAGTTGATATTATCAAGGAGAAAACCACGCAGGCACTGACAAAAGCAACAAAATTGTAGGAGAAGTTCCAGACGATCACTAGGGAGATCGAGGAAGCACAACGCAATTAGGTGACTTGGGACGAGTCACATGTCAGTGTTGGGGGCCTGTTGGCACCAGGCCGAAGTGGAAAGAAGGACGGTCATGGGAAAGAAAGCATGTAGGAAACTAAAGTGACAACTGGCAAAAGATTATTCCATGAACTCGCTCCCCGGCAACGACGCCATTTTGTTAACACTCCAAGAAACCCTTTGTGGTTGTAGACCAAAGGTGCTTGGTAACTTCAAGTAAAAATGTTTTTTGTGTTTTGTGTAGATTGATCAGTGGGATAACTCAATTCAAA
>JZKD02S0002265.1:0-11775 GCA_000966675.3 Picea glauca | reverse complement strand
CCAGGTGCACAGTAGCAATCTTTAAGGGCTCTGATGTCTGATGCACCTTCAGAATCAGAGGCTCAATGTCGTTCTGCCCAGGGAAAATCTTCAACTTCATCCCCGGCAACGGTGCCAGAGAATGTTCGCATCGGAAGTCACCCCTAGATTGCAGCAGGAGCAGAGCCCGACGCCCATCAGTTTATGTCACGATTTGTTTTAATGGGGTGATTGAATGGAATTTAACTCAAAACGATGTGGTTCTAACTCCGATACTAGGCCAGGCATGCATGGGCAAGTGAGGTCTTAGATAACTTCAGACAGTGAGTTGTAGTAAGAGTGAGTAGGGGGGGAAGACTTATATCAGAGAGATGCAAAGGTCTATCGTAAACATCAGGTTCCTAACAGACTGTAGAAGAAGACATCTAAACGCAAGATCTTCTTACATTCAAACGCAGAAAACCAGAGAATACAATAATGCCACAATAAATCCTTTATCACAACATAATTTCCATAATTCGTGCGAATCAGTCGATCACAAACTCTCTCAGCATGAGATGAAATTAGATGGGATGAGAAGACTGTCTTTCATTAAACAAGAAATCTTACATACAGATGCATAACCAGGGAACTAAGGTGTTTGTTAAAACTTTACAATCGGGAGCTTTGCTCTCCCATCTATACCTTACAAAATACAAAGACTGAGTTTATATACTCAGAGAAATTCGCCTAACAGAGGCGTGTCCAGTCACCCAAGGCTTGGTGTCCCTTCAGTCAAACTCGTATTGATATCCTTCTTCAAACACCAACTTAACTGCGTATGGCTCCTGCAAGGAGAGTAGCTGAGCCATTAAGAGCCAAGTTAGCGTGTGCAGACCTCCTCTGGCTAATCGAGGACTGGGCATGGACTCTTTGGAAAAAATGGTACACAGGACCCTCTTGAGCAGACCGTTGGACAGGCTCTCCATATCTTGCACTTAATGCATGAAGAGAGGTTTCAACCACTCTTTCTTACCTTCATTTACTTCAAGCGAAAACCAGGCTTGAGGTCGGATCAAATGGCACCCAGAGAACGCGATGAACCTTTCGGCGACTGGACTCGACAGCCCTGGCCCCTTTTGCACAGCTCTTTCTATTTTCCCATGTGACGATGGGCTGTGACCCTGCGTTTATCCTCAAAGGCGCTTTCGACATTCGCGAATAAGAAGGGGTTGATCTTTGCTTCTTAAAAGCGCGATGAGCGAAACGCCGAGATGGCTTGAGTTGGCGCCACACGTCCCTCTAGATCTGACGGTTCTGAACTCCCCCGATGATGCTGTGGGCCCGGGTCTTGGACCCTCCTGGCACCTCGCGCATCGGGAAATGACGGAGCTTCTCTTTGCGCCTTAAAATTTTGATGGGAGAAACGATGAGGAACCTAATCACGCGCCAGGTGTCTCCTGTGGATGGACGGCCGAGATTGCTCCGTAATACCGCGGGCCCAACTTTGGGTGCCTTCGGGGTTCGGGGCCTCGAGATATAGGACAACACGGAACCTTCACCCTTTGAACTCGCGATTGTCGAAACGTCGACGTGACTAGATCTCGCGCCACGCGTCCTTTGGATGAACGACTATTATCCTTCCCTGCATATAATATGGGCGCGATGCATTTGCGCTAATCTTTGCACAACTCCGCTAACCGCGATTTTCCGCCAACCGCTGATATGCTCCTATGGATGAATCTGGACCGTCGACGATATAATCTCGCCTGCTTGCTTGCTTGGGAGCCTGAAATGAGATTATCCGCGTTGCGCTCGGGCGCTCCTCATGCGACTCGCTGACCCGAATGCTCTTGTGCTCCGGACAAGAAATGTTACTAACAGGTACCAATCTGTGATAGTCTCTTTGTGCGCACCCCACCATCTTGCGGGTGTAGCCTTTAGTGCTATATCTAGTGCTAATAGTCTCTAGTTCTCTAAGACTTCGTCTTCGTATTGTTTCAATAAAGTGTCCAAATCATTTAGTCCATGAAAACTGCGTGGTTCTCTGATTTATGCGCCAAGCCATCTTACTGCGCGGTCTATTCTTGCACACCTTCTTGTGGATACTTCGTGTAGTCTTTGCTGCCAGTTTTCTAACCCAATGTCTGAGTCTGTTGTGCATGAAGTAATGCTCCATCAACTGAGTATCCCATTTGCAGTTGGGTTTATATAGTCTGCATCGTGCGTAGTTGTTATGTACAACTGGTCGATTTCATCTAGATCCAGGTAAGTGGGTTCTACGAACCTCTCGCCTTCTGATGGGTCGAGTGGGGCTATAACCCTGTAGTATCCTGACTCAAATGTCATTTTTCTAGTTTCAAGTTAATTATGGCCTGGTTGTCGAACGCCCAATCCAGACCAAGTAGCATTGGGTAAGGTGTTGTACCGTCTACTATTTCGATGACTTCAAAGTCTGCCTTAGAGTGTACCCCATCCAGATCTACGGTTACTCCTTTCAGTCTACCTATTGGTAGGACTCTATGTTGATTTGCTAGCTTTAATTAAACAGTTGAGTATCCCAGTGTAGGTTCTCCCATTCATTGCCATGTAGTTTTTGGTAGTACGTTCACTTTGGATCCTAGATCTAGTATAATATCTCCCATGTTGAAATCCCCAATATTAGCATTGATCCTAAATTCTCTACTTGTTCTTCTTCTTGTGTGTAGGTGGTTGACAGTTTTCAGTTCTGTCTTCTGTTCCGTCTCGCTGCTACATTTCTCTAGGATGTTTTGCAATACTATGATAGATGAAGGATCACTTAACATTTTGATGCATGATTGCAAAAATTCTTTGAGTACTTACTTGTTCCTTAGGTTGTATTCTGTTGGTATGGTCCAGTGATGGCGGCATGTCATATTCCAGAGCTTCCTTGTTCTGTTGCACAGTCAGCGCTATGTCATCCTTCTGGAATTCTTGTCGGGCTTCTGTAAAGATCTCCTTTTCCTTTTGCGCGTCGAACTGCTTCTTGTGGTCGGGGTTCTTCTTTACCCATTGGTTCTGCACTGGGTCCTGTCGAACTACGTCGTTTCCTATTTTTGTTCCTCCTCGAGTGACTATGTTGATGTTTCGTCCATCATCCCTTGCTTTGGTTGAAATCCACTAAACATTCTAGTTATTTTGGTTCCTTTTTTCCTAAATATTTACGAGTAGTGTCAGACATTCCTTTGTATCGTGGTCCGAAGCGCGACAATATATACAGGTCGTTGGTGGTAGTGGGCATTCCCGTGCATAATGTCTTGGTTGATGGAAATTGTGACATGTGACTAGTCCTCTTCAACGTCCGAAACCTCCTCTAGCTCCTCCTGCTCCTCTATAGGCTGCGCGATCACCTTGTGGAGCATTATATTGTGGTCCCTGATTATACCACGCGGTATTGTACTGGGGTTGTGGTTGGTTGTACTGCGGCTACGTGTTATTATAAGGTTGTTGCACAATATTATACTATTGTTGCACAGTGTTGTATGGTGCTGGGGCTTGAGTGAACTGTGGTGTTGCCTACCCAGTCATCATTTCTGCCTGTACCCTGTACGCGTCTGAGGTTCTTTCCCGCATCAGCTCCGTAGTACGGTAGTCTTTGTCATTGTGGCCAACTGACTTGCAAAATGTGCAATATGAGTTCGTTGGGACTGTTTGGTATTTCTGGATCATCGTGCAATGGTAAGGGTCGTGACCCAGTTTCTTGTAGATTTCACACCATAATCCTCCCTGTGGCAGTGGGTTTGGCATGCCTGTTGCCATATACTGCACGAACGTCGGACATTCGTTTTTGTGGTGTCCTTTTGTCCTGCATGTGGTACACCAAACAACTTCTCGTTTGTCCTTGTTCTTATTCTGGTTCAACTGAAATGTTAAGTTCTTCAGATCTTCTTTGAGTTCTTCGATTGTCGGATTTGTATGTTGGTATTGATTCTCTTCCAATTGCAAGGCTGCCTGTAGAGCCTCTGCTTGTGTCTGAAACTTCTGTTGTCGTAGTGGATATTTTAAGTGTGGGAGTAGTGAGTTGAAAAATAGGTGCTGATGTTGCATCTCAGTCATAAGGTATTTTAACTTCCCTTTTAATCACTTGAATCTTTGATCAATCTCCAATACTGATTCTCCTAGCTTTTGTCTTATCTCAATCATCTTGTTCATATACCGATCCTCTGAGCTCGGCTTCTGGAACTCATTAATTAGTAGTTTCTTAATGTCGTCCAATGACATTGTCATCCTGAGAGCATTGTTTTTGTCTAGACTCATGTACCAGTTTAGTGCGCGGTCTCTTATTGTGATCGCTAGCTGCATGAGTTTGGTGTTGTCATCGGTGATCTGCTTTGCTTCCCATATCTTAGCGCAAATGAATAGATGCTTCTCAGGGTCTTCTGTTGCTTCTCCTCAAAACTATGGTAATCTGATAGTAGGGTCATGTCCTGCCATTCTGAGTACTGAGCTACTCCCTCCTCCGTGCGGTGTGGATACTTGACTAAGATTACCTGAACTGGCTCCTCCAGTTGTCGCTCCTTGTGTAGATGTGCTTCTTGCTGTCGAACTTCCTCCGAACTTTGGTTGCCTAAATGATGGTGTTGTCTATGGTGTATTGGTCGCACATGGGTTTATGGGTTCCACACTGACATTGATACGAAAGGGGTGGTTGTCTTCTCCTCCTGTTCTTGGGTCTCTTGTTTTCCTCCCATAGGTGGCGTGCAGGATTTCCTCAATCTGCTCCACAGCTTGAAGATCCTCTACCTCTTCCTCATTGCTTGCCAAGCCCTCCCTTTCAGCTATGGCTCTCTTCTTGGTGTTTATCTTGTATTGGTAAGGTTCTCCGCTACGCATCATTCCTGATGACGCCAAGATCCACTTGAGTTGGTCATCATCCATCGAGATCAGGTCCAAGGGTTCCTCTTCCTTCTTCTCTTTATCCTGCCCTCCTTCCATTCCTCCTCTTTCTGTCAGTGCTTCCCCCCTTCCCCCATGCGCGCAAGGAAGTCTAACTGTCTGATTCCATTGTCATTATACCTTTGTTATATAGCAGTATCTTGATAGAAGTATACATGGATCAAATGTACCTTCCTCTGGGTCCTCATGGAAATTCTTGCTCGGTTGCGTTATATGACTTTGTTGTGTCTATCGCAAACTCTGTGATGAATCCTACCACAATATTGTCAAGCCAAACATCCACTGCGTGGGTGAATTTGTTGTTCACCTGCTGCAGTTGTTGAATCTGTGCTAGAGTCCAATCTAGTTGTTGAATCTGTTTCATTGGGTGATTATCCGTTAACCTTAAGATCCACTCCTATAGTAGATGCAGAAAATCATAGAAAAAGATTTCGTGTAAATCCGTAAACACGTATTTATCCAGGTATCCGCGTGGTGTGATTCTAGGGTTTCTATTGTCTTTGTGTGCAAATTCTAGCTCTTTAGTTCGCAACCAACTCTCAATTTCTTCTCTTGTGGGGTTCCAAGGTCTCCACATTCCCTTCTAACGGCTCATTGTTTCTTCGATGGTTCTTGTCCACTCTATCTCATCTACCCAGTCCTATCTTGTTCCTCTTAATACGGCAACAGAACCATTTGTTGGTTTTATCGACTCCCTTCTCAAGTTATCTGAGTTATTGACCTAGGGTTTATGTCATTTGGGGTTCCTACAAAGACTCTAACTATCGGCCCTCTTGGTAAACCAGAAGGCAGCGCAGCGCCCGGAAGGTACTGCGCAGTCTCACCCAAGATAGCTAAGGATGGTTGACTGTAAGACTCAGGTCTTTATAGCCTAGGACAGAGTAGGAGATAAAGGGTTTCTTGATTAAGGCCTTGTTCTGCGAACTGTTACTGTAGTCTACTTGTTCCTAGGAATTGAATACATATAACTCAAAATATAAACAAGTTCTAACAATGTGTTTGGTTATTCATCAATCGCAGTCATCTATTGCTTGAAAGAAGTTAAAGATATGCAAACATTCAACACATTACACAGATGTTACTGTGGTTCACCCCTCCTGGGCTACGTCCACAAAGATTTGGCTCTTGGCTCTTTTATTATAGTAGTTCTTGATCTCCCTGCACCCCGTGCTTACTGTTCTCTGCAAAAGTGGGTAAGATCTATGTGAGGCGAACTAGATCACACCATGCTCTGTAGCCTGTGGTCTAATCCTCAGATCTACCTTCCCTCGTATCTTTCTTGCTCAACAGCTTATAAAACTCGGTTCATACAATTCAAACCCCTCACGTATCGCCAACAACAATACTAAGAAAAATCACTCAATAACAATCACAATCTTCATAAGAACTAACATAAAATCAACAATGACAACAACACCACCACCAACAACAACCCTATATGATACTTTTGTATCTATATTTATACATTTCGAGCTCTTCAACCACTTACAGAATATTACCAAAACCCTAACCCTTCTTACGCTAGGTTTTTCTCCCAAGCGTGTGTTGTTCTTCCTCCAGCTGTCGCTTTCCTCTGTGCACACTTTCTTGCATTTGCGCGTGATGATCTTTTGCCAGTTGTCATTTTAGTTTCCTACACGCTTTCTTTCCCATGATCGTCCTTATTTCCACTTCTGCCTGGTGCCAACACCCCTTCAAGGTACAAGTAAATTTTGATATTCCATTCTTAGAAGGACTGATAGATGTGGATGTTGTAGATAAATGGTTGAATCTGCTCGAAGGGTATTTTTCAGTCCACAATTTTTTCGATAAGGCAAAGATTACTTTTGCACTCCTCAAGGTCGTCCCCCATGTTAAGGATTGGTGGGATACTTACTCTAAGCAAAGGGCCACAGAGGAATCTGCAATATTTGTGGTCACCCCTACATGGTATTCCTTCATGGATGCCATTAAAGAACAATACTACCATTTTGGGAGCTACGAGGACCAGTACACAAGATGGACCACACTGTGTCATGAAAGGGACCAGACAGTACCAGATTTCACCAATATGTTCCATACCATGTACCAAAGACTCTAAACGACATCTGGTGCTCAAATATCGTGGTTGTTTGCATAGATACATTCAAACATAAATGGAGTTTATGGACATCGCATCATTAGGTGCGTCTTATAGATATGTTGTCAATATTGAGTATAATTTTAAGTAGAAAAGGTGAGAGTTTGGTTCTGCAAACTCCTCACAGCCAAAGCAGGGAAAAGATAGCCCCAACCCACAAAACAAGGGACAGAGCAAAGATGGCCACTCTCAGGACAACCAGTCCAAGTCGCAACCCAAGAAGGGAAATGAGAAGTTGAAGAAGGACACAAGAAAGTGGTGTGAATACCATAAAAGCCCTTGGCACAACATCGAAGAATGTCGCTCCAAGCAGTCACTGCTGGTCGAGCTGAAAGCTTTAGATTCAGAGGCTGATTCTGACTCTGAATCAAATCCAGAAGGAGGAAAGCAGATTATCGGTGTCGAACCCAATGTCAACGTCGCTACCACCAAAGTCTAGCCAAGCGAACCAGAAGAACCAAAGGAAGGGGAATGCCACTTTCACTCACAGATGTGGGTAAAGGGAGCTCCACTTCATTACATTGTCGATAGCGACAGTCAGAGGAACTTGATCTCAACAGAGGTCGTCAAGCAGTTGGACCTGTCGATGACACCACACCCACAACCCTACACCATCGGCTAGCTTCACCAAGGAAGAGATCTTCGTGTTAGCCAACAATGTCGTCTGCCCTACAACATCAAACCCTTCAAAGACGAGGTATTGTGTGATATTGCTCCCCTTGAAGTTTGTGATGTTTTGTAGGCCAACCATGTTTTTGGAAGCGACATGGTGTGTATGAGTCTAGACCCCACAATGTTATCATTACTTTGGGTAGACAATTGTACAGGATACCAGAGGTAGCATCGCCTACCGCTATTTCTTTAATCTCTGCTAAGCAATGCAGTAAGGTCATTTCATAGACCAGGAAGTTCGTCTTCTTTGTGATATGTGCCCACAGTAAGCAGAAGGTCACCGCCAAATTCATGACCTCTACACAAAGCCTCTCTTTGTAGCAGAAGCAAGTGGACGGGATCATGGAAGAGTACAGATACATCTTCTCCTCACCCATCAGGGTATCGATGCACTGCCAAGTCAAGCATCCAATTGATCTAATCCTCAATGCACCTCTACCTAATGGACTAGTCTATCTTCGCTCACTAATGGAAAATGACGAAATCAAGTGTCGGATCCAAGAGTTGCTTCAAAAGGGGCACATTACACCCAAATCCTCCCCCTGCGAAATCCCGATTGTACTGGTGCAAAAGAAAGACGAGACTTGGTGGCTCTGCATTGATTATAGAGCATTAAACAAAATCATAGTCATTAACCAGTACCCAATTCCCTGAATTGATGACCTTCTTGACCAACTCAAGGGGAGAAGTTCTTCAGCGAGATTGACCTAAAGTCTAGCTACCACCAGGTTCCCATCGAATCAACTGATGTATGGAGGAAAAATTTCAAATCTAAAGAAGGTCTCTTCGAATGGTTGGTCATGCCCTTTGGCTTAACAAATGCACCAACAACTTTCATGAGGTTGATGGATGATGTATTGAGACCCTTCACAAACTCTTTTGTGGTGGTATATCACCAACTCTTTTACGGTGGTATATCTAGATGACATCCTCATCTTCAACAGAACTTGGGAGGAGCACATGCAACATATTCAACAGGTTTTGAGCACTCTACGGCAACACAAGCTATATGCCAACTTGGAAAAATGCTCCTTTGGCATGAACACGGTCCAATACTTGGGATACATTGTTGATGAGCGTGGGGTACATGTGGATCCGTCTAAGATCCAAGTCATCCGTGACTAGCCAGCCCCGACCACACTAACCGAGCTTTAGAGCTTCTTGGGACTTGCCAAATTCTATCGACGATTTGTGTTGGGATTCTCCCATATTGCATGGGCCCTCAGCCAAGTATCCAAGGCAGTGGCAAGACTTCGCATGAGGGAAGGCACACCAATGAGCATTTGATGATCTGAAGCATCGCTTGTGCTCAGCTCTAGTACTCTCCTTACCCGATCTGCAACAACCATTTGAGATTGAGACTGATGCATCTGACTATGTTGTAGGTGCAATTCTCACTCAACATGGTCATCTAGTAGCATACCATAGTGAGACACTCTCAGATACCATCCAGAAATACCCCACCTATGACAAGGAAATTGATTCCATTGTGAAAGCTTGTCGTTAATGGAAACATTACATTCTGGGAAAGGAGACAATCGTCCACACTGATCACAAGCCTCTGCAGTTCATACAGACACAAGGAAAGTTGCAGAATGGCTGCCATCAAAAGTGGTCCACATACCTACAATAGTTACATCTCAACATCAAGTATAAAACAGGGAGCACAAATCATGTCGCTGACTGCCTCAATCGCCCTCTCGTTGTTATACTCACCACAATGCTCCATTCTTGTGGGCATGATGCATCTGAGTGGCCCCAACTTTATCAACGTGACCCTGACTTCGCCACCACCTATCAGCTCCTAGGTACATGAGCAAATATCATCGATTTTCACATCCATGATGGATTGTTATGCCATCTGGGCCACCTCTATGTTCTCACAAGTGAGCATGCAAAGATGATTTGGGAGGCTCACTACAGTCGAATGGTAGGACATTTTGGTGTCAAGAAAACTGTGGCCATTCTACATAAACATTTTTATTGGTCAAAAATTCGACAAGACATCAACAAGTATATCAAATCTTGCATTGTTTGTGCCATTGCCAAGCCAACCATCAAGAAGCAAGACTTATACACCCCTCTTCCTACTCATGAGAGGCCTTGGGAATCCATCTCGATGGATTACATCAAGTAAGGCAATGATTGTGTATTTGTGGTGGTTGATCGATTTTTGAGGATGGTCATTCTCACAGCCTGCAAGAAGAGCATCACAATGACGGATACTGCCAAGCTCTTCTTCGAACGAGTTTGGGTCCATTTTGGGATACCACAGACCATCATCTCATATTGGGATGGTAGGTTCCTCAACACATTTTGGTAGAGTCTCTGGTCACTGTTGGACACCAAGCTCACTAAATCCATTGCCTTCCATCCTCGAACCGATGGCCAAACAAAGGTCATTAATAGGATGATTGCGCACATCCCGCACAAGTATAACTCTAAGCATCCGCGTACAACTGATGAGAGTCTTCCCTATGTTCAACACAACTACAACAAGTCTCTCCATAGTTTCACCGGCCATAGCCCATTTCAGGCGGGGTTGGGATTCCAACCCTTAGGTCCCATTGATGTTGCACTACCTCTTGAAACCACACAGACAAAATCTTTCGATGTTCATTCTGAGGCCGACAAAGGCACTAGATTCATTGAGCGGATTTAGCACATCCGCCAACAAGTCCATGATATTTTGTAGAAACCCAATGCTAAGTACAAGCAGCGCCAAGATCAACACCAGGTACCGCACAAGTTTCAAGTGGGAGACAAGGTCTGGTTACATTTGCATAAAGAGCACCTTACAGGGCCCCATGGGAAGCTTTGTTCACTTCACTATGGGAATTACACTATCACCAAGGCTGTGAGAGACAATGCTTTTGAGCTCAACACTCCCCCCTTCCTTAACTTGCACCCAATGTTTAATGTGGACCACCTCCGGCCATATTTTCCACCATTATTGGGCACCTCAGAGATAGAAAAACAATTGACACCAACAGAGTTCAACCCTGACTACATGGAACATGCAACCACTGATCAGATAGTGGACACACAGGTCAAGGGCACTCGCCGACAGAGGATCCATATTTATCGGGTTGTCAAGGCAGGACAACTCCTGCACTAAGGCAAGTGGCTCACCCGGGGCCAAATTCAACAAAAATTTCCTCACCTGATGGGGGCACTCAACTCAATGGAGACCATTACTTCCTAAGGGGGGAGAACTGATCTAGGTGGATGTTGGTGGCCACCCACCTATTCCAACTGGCTACCCCTGACAGTTTTTAGTTCAACACGTTTCTATGTAATGATGACATTTCTTTGTAATTGTGGGTTCTGCACTTCTGGGGCTATCCTGAAGCCCTACACAACATCCATGTGGATCTTGGTGGCCTCCCACCTATTCCAAATGACTTATTTTGGAAGTTTTCATGTCAGTACATCCTTTTGTACGTCCAAGGCCGCTTTGAGGCCCTAAACAATGTTATTTTGGCTTTCCACATTCAAACTATAGACAAAGTCATCGTTTGATGGCATAATGTGTATTTCTCGAAAAGACCTTTCCAACGGGCTATCACGCACCTAAAACGGAGGTCGTATGCAAAAGTTACGAGCCTGAGAAGTTGAGGTACCAACTTACCCATCGGGGCCCACATAACTTTGGTGTTTCATCTCCTAGGTTTAGGTTTTTTTATGTCTAAGGTTTTTGCATTCATGAGTAATGTTAAAAAGACCTCTGGAGCCTCATTGTAATCATTCAGATGATTGTGCATAGAAGCCACATCTCTTCTCAGAGATAGCTACCACCATTCGAGCAAGTTGTTTTCAGTTCTACAGTTTTACAGTTTCAGCCCATTTTCTTTATTCAATAGAAGTTGTTCATTGGATATCTATTGTGGTTCTCCGTATCTATGTGTTATTGTATTATATCTGTTATTCATTTCATTCCGCTCATAAATATGGATCATGTCTAGTGTAACTATTGCTCATATCTTATGGTTGGGATGAAAGTCAATCTATAAACTCGCAATCATTACGAGCAATATTGAATAAAACTAGTGTAAATCCATCTTAATCCAAAATTTATTAAGTGCAAAGAGGGATCAAATCTCTCGAAG
>JZKD02S0002254.1:0-20108 GCA_000966675.3 Picea glauca | reverse complement strand
TTTGAG
The DNA here is from genome assembly GCA_000966675.3 of Picea glauca. Taxonomy (NCBI): domain Eukaryota; kingdom Viridiplantae; phylum Streptophyta; class Pinopsida; order Pinales; family Pinaceae; genus Picea; species Picea glauca. The sequence goes on along the minus strand of JZKD02S0002254.1, from coordinate 20,102 downwards.
CTTGCTTCTTATTCTTCTTTTGTTTTAGAGTGGATTACTTATACAGTTGGAGTGGTAGATATACCCAATCTCCCACCACAAATTGTCTTATGACGATGTTGACATGCTTCCTTCTTCAATTTCCATCCCATCATGTGCCATTTTAAGGTTTTATTTAATTATTTGCAAAGTTTCTCGAGTCTCATCAATATGTGACCCTATTACATATACTATGGAATGGTCCCGCAAAAAAGATATGATGCTAGGAGGGTGATATCCAGAAAGAGATTGAAATGGATACATCTTTTTTTTTTAATAAAACTGGGAGATTTGTATTGATAAAAAGTTGTCGCAAAGCTCACAATAGAGGTACAAAGAGAAATTTATGATACAAAGTTTTCCAAATATATGTTTCAATTCTTGTCCCAACAAGAGGATGAAAGGGACAAATCCAACCCTAGACCTTCCAAAACTTAATCATATTGCTTCTTGTTTGCAAGAATAAATTCTAACAAATTGCTTACATAAAATAATGCAAAAACAAAACATAATAATCTATTTTGTAGGGATTTCCCCTCACTAAACATGAAGGAATCTAGGGTTTGTTGAGTGCCCCATGAGATTTTTAATTTTGCTTATTTCCCTCTATGCTCTCTATTTGATTTCCTACCTCTTGTTAATGGAGGAGAAGGACATGAATCCTTCTTTATAACTTTTGCAAAGGAAGGAGAATTAGATGCTTTAGGGATCTATTTGCCCATAATTTCCTCCTCTCCTTCCTTTCTTCTTCAAAATCCTACCCTTCTGAACTTGGAGCCTTTTCTTGGGGAGTTGTTGAAACCCAAACTGAAGTCTCATCCTTATTTCTTGGAGTTGTTACCATTGTTTCCTTTTTATCATTTGTTGACAGCCTGATGTTAAGATTTGGGTTAGTCTTAATAGAACCTGCATTGATAGGTTCATATTCCTCTTCCTCCTGATCTTTTAGAGCTGTGAATATGTTGTTGGAGAAGTTATATGGTCTTCACTAAGGCCTTTTTTTAGCTGAAGTCTCCTTGGGGTGTTATTTCTTGCACCTTATTGAAACTTGCTTGAATGGTTCTTGCTCAGAATTATTTTGGGGAGTTGGAACCTTTTTCACAAATGGTTGATTTGCTCGAATCTTAGAACATGGTTGAGTTTCTTGAGCTCTTGTAACACTTTTAGCGAAATTCACATACATGTGGCAAGAGATACATTTGAAAGGAACCTACTCATAATCAAGGGCTTGAAGATGAATCAAACCCTCCAAATTGAGTTGAATTTCCTCCAGCATTCCCTTTTCAAAGTCCTTTTCCACACATATTCTGGCACATGTGAAAATACTACCCTTTGGCTCAGCATGAGAAATAAAACGACCCAACATGTCTCCAATAGCTTTAAGAGAGTATTCACCCCATAAAATAATGGAGAGGTGTGGCAATTTTATCCATATAGGAGCAGCAAAAATTTCCATGTCTAGATTAAGGTCAAGAGTCTAGTGGGTAAGGAACATTCCCATGGAACCCATGAAGTAGGGATCGGATCTGAAGATCAGGTTCCTATCTTCTTTGTTACTAAATAAAAACAAATAAAAATCTTGTCCACAATAAATCTCATGAAAATGATTTGGAACAACCCAACTCTTGGAGATCCATTCTTGGAAAAATCTAGGACTAGGCCAAAGGCCTATAAACTTACCTATTAAACCTCTCTCACTCAGAAGAATAGAATTCCTTTTTACCGTAGAGAACATTATGTCCATATTGGGGATGGATTTTTCCATTTTGAAAAATCTTATTTTCTTAGAAAATTTCTCACTAGTAGCTCTAGAGGATCTAACTAAAGAAGAAAAAGAGTCCTCATCTAAGATAGAAGGACTTCCCATGGAGAAATATGCAAAAAATGGGGATACACACCAACAAAACAAGAAAAACCATCTCCAACTCATGCACATGCACAGATATTTCTCCCCCACGATGAGTGGTATGAACGAAGGGCATATACAAGAAGGTGAAAAACCATATGTGGAAGGATGATAGCATCAAATGTACCAAACTCCATCCATTAGGCTGAGATAAAAAGATTTGCACACTTCAAAAAATGCTCCCAACTTCTCTTGAGCACATGGGTGTAGTTGTGGTAGCTAGGGAAATCTTAGCCACTACGGGAGCTCGAACACCAATCCCATGAATTTTTAAATTAAAATTAAAATGGAGACATCTTACTAGTTGAGTGATACATTATATTACACCACCATTCTATTAGAGGAAGCCACTTTTTTTCCACTAGAAAATTGCACATTATATTAAGATATATAATCTGTTCACAATATCAAAAACATTACAGCCATAGTGATCGCCTTGAGTAACAATCTCTATCCATATTAGAGAAGCTACATATCACAATAAAGAGCCCTTTAAAAAACTATCTTGAGAGACTATCCAAGCAGTAGACAAAACTTTTATAAAAAGAAGTTTTTGTCTTACATACATACCAATACATAAAAAAAACTACCATCCTACATGTCTTCACACAGATAGAGCCCACTAGAATATCTACTAGTACAACTTTAAAAAGTGCCTTGGTCCCTCATGACCATCTACCCATTGATTGTATGTTATGGCTCCTGGACGCTCAATGAGGGCCTTTTTTGATAATAAAAAAATCAGCCTCTAGATTCTCTTCTTTGTATACATGCGCAAATGTAATGGCTGAAAAAAATAGAAACAAAGATAACCCTCCAAACATTTGTTCACTACTTCTGTTTGACCATCTATTTATGGATGATAATTTGAACTCATGGTCGAAATTGTTCCTATTATCGTCCATAAACCCTTGCAAAAATTGTTTCTGAATTTTGGATCTCTATCACTTATTATTACCTTAGGAAATCCATGAAGACTATGAATTTATTTCATGAAAAATTCTGCCAATTGGTTCGTGGTATATGTACTTTGAATTCCAAAAACATGTGTGTATTTTGTAAGCCTATCCACAACCACAAAAATCACTTCCTTACCTTCTAATTTTGGTAATCATGTAATGAAATCCATTCATATGTCTTCCCATCTTTGATTAGGTATGTGTAAGGGTTGATGAAACCTTGGATTCTTGTTGATAGTCTCTCCTTTCTTTCTTTGGCACACATGGCATTCTCTTACAATTTTTTTAATATACTGCTTCATTCTTCCAAAAAAAAAAAAAATGATCCTTTGATATGTTTTAAGGAACCCAAAATGTTCCACCGTGGGAGAGTTATGAGACTCCCTTAATATTTGTTATTTCAAATTTGATTGAGAGCATAAACATATTGTGTCTTTGTACCAAAGGATGTCTCTCATCCAATCCTAATATTCTATAGATTTATTTCCTTCTTTTAGACATTGTGTTTTATGTCTAGTATATTATCTTCTTATCATTCATAGCCAACTTCTTCCAACAGCACATGAATGGTTTATTTTTATATTCTTAAGATGGTGTCCACTATCACATTATCCTTCCTTTTTTAGTGAATTATTTCAAAATCAAACCCTTGCATTTTAGCTACCCATTTTTGTTTCTCTTCTGAAGATATCATTTGCTCCAAAAAGTACTCGAGGATTTCATGGTCTCCCTTGAATTTAAAATGCCTTCCAATGAGATATTGCCACCATTTCTTGAGTGCATGTAAAATAGCTGACATTTATTCATAAGTAGATTTCACCAAATATTTTCCCTTGAGTTGTTTACTTTCAAAAGGAAATGGTCTCCCTTCTTACATTAATATTGCTCCAATCTTACCTCGATGCATCATATTTGTAATACCCCAAGGACGTGCCTCGGTTATATTATGAATTGTAATCATGTTTATGAATTGTAATCATGTTTTGTAGGCTGGTGAGCCAAGTATTGATAAGTTGGTGGGCTTATGTGTTTATTAGGCCGGAGAGCCTAAGTGTTATAGGCCAGGAGCCTGTCTTTGTATATGTAATTATGTAGAACATTAATAAAGATTAAACGTTGTTGTGTGCAGACCGACCACGAAGAAAGAGTGATGGGGGACTAAGCTTCCACAGGGTGGGTAAGGGAAAAGGGGTTGAAAGGTTGGAAAGAGGGGCTAAGCTTAGGGGATTAAGTCCTTGAATAATAATTTATTATTATTCCAAAGTGGTGTGAAAGGTATATTTTTATCCTAAGTTCCTGGAAAAAGGGAACGCATACTTGATGGAGTGCATGCAGCTTCATGGGCGACATGTGCCGGCCCAGGCACATGCAATTTAACCCAAGAATTGAGTTGTGATGGGGGTTCGTTCTCCATTCAGGCATCCATTGTCCATCCTGTTGTGCGTCGGTGTCTGATCTCTGCATACCCTCACGCAACTCTGAAACCAAAAAACCATAATGTTTTCCTAAGAAGTCGACATATCTACCATCTGAACCGTTTGAGTCTATGTTCGACCTCTACGTTGATTCCTTGTCACGCACCCTAAAACCAGTGGAAAACCAGTGGATTGAGTCGTGTCACCTGTGTATCCTGTGAGCCTAGCCTATTTGTTCTTACAGAGTCGAGTTTGTACCTAAACTGTCTTTGGGTTGTTTCCTTTTGTGTTGCCTAAGTGGAATTGACTAGTTGATGTTGTTTTCATCCTCGCCTTGCGGGAATTGGAATAAAATTGGTTGAAGAAGCGGATTTTTAGGCTCGTGGTAGAAGAGGTAGGTTGTAAGGCCTATGAGAAACTCTCTCCAGGTGAGAGAGTCTATTGGGAAGTGGTTTTCTCCCAGAGAGAGTCCAGCACCAGCTACGGAGCTCTGAGAATTCATGATCTGGCCTATTGTTGAGACCCAGAGAGGGAGGTGAAGCACCGATGGACTGTTCTTGTGAAGGTGTATACTCTCAGGTGGAACAAGCATGTGGGGAACGAGATTCTGTGAGTAGTGGGCGTAAGAAGGCTCCTGGAGAGAATCCTTTCGATTGCTCTGTGCAGTTTTCCTATAACCTCATACTAGTATAGGATTCCCTTGCCTTGGGTGGAGCTTGGTCCCAGCTCGGGGGTGACCCACTGCTGAGCGTGATGAGAAGTGTGGTCTAAGGCTAGGAGGGTCGTGGAAGGTTTGCACGTAGGTTGTGGAGTTACTACAGTTTCAAAGATAAGTATCAATATGTGTTTAATTTCAATTAAAATGCATGTCTATGATGCTTGCAATATTATCATGTATTCTGATGCAATTATGAATTACTGTTAATTCCATTATTTTTGTATGTTAGCAGTAATCATGTGATTACTCTGTATTGTTTAGTTAAATGTGTTAATTTGATTTAATGCATGTTATATATATATATATATATATAAGAATGAGAATGTTTTCATGTAGTAGTGTTGCCCGGCAGTGGGGTTGATGGCCAAGGATGTTACAATATGGTATCAGAGCCCATGGTTTCAACGCTAAGCCTGGATGGGCTGGATAATTGGTCTTTGGACCCAAGGTTTCGAGTGGAAATGGTGTTCGGAGGAACCAATTTCGAACCTTAGAATGTTTCTTAGTGCCAAGGGGTTACTTGGTCATGTTATGAAGATCAGAAGGAGTAGTGGTAAAATAAAACCACAGTCAGCATGGTATTTGACCACAGAGAGAGAGCGCTCAACACTTGGGGTGTTGGAGCTGTAGGATTTGTTTGGGAAAAAGGAAATTCCTTTACGACCGTCAGATCAGGAAAAGGTGTAGGAGGGTTATCCTAGAAGCCTTTAGGAGTTCGGCAGTCGGGAGAAGTGGAATGCGTTGAGGCACAAAATTCCGAAGGATATCTACATGGTAGATCATAGAAAAAGAGCTTGACCGTTAGATCCGTGTCCAGGAAGGCAAAATAAAATCACTTCGTAGGATTTCTAGTGTGGAGTGTGACAAACTCCCGAAGTCTCGAAGTAGATCGCAACCATCCGTTGCGAAGGACACACGTCAAGAGATCATATACTTTCGATGGAAGTACTTTGTGAGGAGGCAAGTGTTGTGAGTTGAAACTCCCGAAGGCCGAAGTGTCAAAGTCACTCATAGTCGTTGATCGTGAAGGAGGACATGCGTCGATAGATTGTGAACTCCGGGAGAAAGCGCTCCAAGCAAAAGTGAGCGTAGAGGAGTTGAAACTCTCGAAGCCCGAAGAGACGAAGTGGTGAATCATGATGACATCACCTAGAGGTGATGTGGACCCATAGGATGTGTGCCACGTGTCAATGGGTTTAAAACCCGTGGAATATTGAGATAGAATTTGGAACTTGACGAGTGTCACCCATTTGAATGGGCCACATATCAGTTGCTAGTATTCCACCATGTAGCATCATGTGTGAGCAGGGTTAGTGGGGCCCGAGGTTACGTAACATAGTTAAAGGTCAGAGAACCCACAGTGGCATTGATCACGATACATCAAGATCAACGGCCAGGAGACATTGCGGGGACCCAAGTTGCACAGAAGCTAATTCTCCAAGGCGGTCCCGCAATCCAAACCGTGGTTTCACTAAGAGGTTACATGTCAGCATTAGGATAATTGAGGGATGAAAGGCGGGTTACTCCAAACCACCGTTGCATGCCCCCACAATTGGGAAAATGTTAAGTGATGTAACGTAATAACGTAACCTAAGGTGACGTGGAAGTGTTAGGAGATTAATTGTTCGGGGTGTGTGGATGTGAAATATTTTGAAGTCCCAGAACTCAAATGCTTGAACTTCCACAAAAAAGTGTTAGTCATAGGATGTTGGGTAGACGTGGACCATTGATCCACCCTACTGCGCGAGTTCGATAACTCGGAACTCTGAGTGACTATTGTGTTATGCTTGGAAATCTTCCAAAGCCAAAGGCCGAAGGCCTGAGTGTATGCTTATTGATCTAGCGCTTGGTCATGACCCATGGTCGCGTGGGTTGGGGAACTGGGAGAAAGGGGTTAGTGCCCAAAAACTTAGCAGAGCGGAGCTCTGAAAGAAAAATCTGCAGGAATTATTGATTGAACAAGAATCATAGAGAATGAAAACTGAACATTTTCTTGAATCGGATTTGTTTATGAATGTTGTGGGATTTGTTAAGGAATGATGACCTGACAAATTCCAATTGTCTACACATTGTGTTGTAGAAGTTTAACGAGTGCCAGAACTGAATAGAGTTTCCATTGAATGCAAGAAATGGAGAAGACACAGAATGCTTCCAATTCAGAGAATGAAGCAAAAGGAATGGATGTTCATTTGGGAGTTGAAGGGTCGAACTCCAATCGGAATGGATAAGAGATAAATAAGGAAGGGCATATGATAAAAATCATTGAACGATTGTAGAAAGATGCCCAAACTCACCAACCAGATAGCAGAAAGCTCATGAAAGATAAGGAACAGAAGGGAGAATTCAACTTAAAGTTGATGAAGAGTCTGGAGAGAATAGAAAATAATTTGGACAATGAGAGAGACTCGAGCAAAACAAGGAGTCACTAGAATTCTGAAGGAAGAAGATCAAGGAGTGTTGGTAGACACCATCATCACTCCCAAGGTCACTCCAAGAGGAGAGCACACAGTAGTTCAAGCCCATCTCCTACCAGAAAGAAAAGGAGATCTGGAGTGGATGAACTAAAGGGAGAAATGAACAAGATTAAGCCTCCTACGTTTGATGGAGAACACAAGAAGGAGGAANTTTCACCAAATATTTTCCCTTGAGTTGTTTACTTTCAAAAGGAAATGGTCTCCCTTCTTACATTAATATTGCTCCAATCTTACCTCGATGCATCATATTTGTAATACCCCAAGGATGTGTCTCAGTTATATTATGAATTGTAATCATGTTTTGTAGGCTGGTGAGCCAAGTATTGATAAGTTGGTGGGCTTATGTGTTTATTAGGCCGGAGAGCCTAAGTGTTATAGGCCATGAGCCTGTTTTTGTATATGTAATTATGCAGAACATTAATAAAGATTAAACGTTGTTGTGTGCAGACCGACCACGAAGAAAGAGTGATGGGGGACTAAGCTTCCATAGGGTGGGTAAGGGAAAAGGGGTTGAAAGGTTGGAAAGAGGGGCTAAGCTTAGGGGCTTAAGTCCTTGAATAATAATTTATTATTATTCCAAAGTGGTGTGAAAGGTATATTTTTATCCTAAGTTCCTGGAAAAAGGGAACGCATACTTGATGGAGTGCATGCAGCTTCATGGGCGACATGTGTCGGCCCAGGCACATGCAATTTAACCCAAGAATTGAGTTGTGATGGGGGTTCGTTCTCCATTCAGGCATCCATTGTCCATTCTGTTGTGCGTCGGTGTCTGATCTCTGCATACCCTCACGCAACTCTGAAACCAAAAAACCATAATGTTTTCGTGAGAAGTCGACGTATCTACCATCTGAACCGTTTGAGTCTATGTTCAACCTCTACGTTGATTCCTTGTCACGCACCCTAAAACCAGTGGATTGAGTCGTGTCACCTGTGTATCCTGTGAGCCTAGCCTATCCGTTCTTACAGAGTCGATTTTGTACCTGAACTGTCTTTGGGTTGTTTCCTTTTGTGTTGCCTAAGTGGAATTGACCAGTTGATGTTGTTTTCATCCTCACCTTGCAGAAATTGGAATAAAATTGGTTGAAGAAGAGGATTTTTAGGCTCATGGTAGAAGAGGCAGGTTGTCAGGCCTGTGAGAAACTCTCTCCAGGTGAGAGAGTCTATTGGGAAGTGCTTTTCTCCCAGAGAGAGTCCAGCACCAGCTACGGAGCTCTGATAATTCATGATCTGGCCTATTGTTGAGACCCAGAGAGGGAGGTGAAGCACCGATGGACTGTTCTTGTGAACGTGTATACTCTCAGGTGGAACAAGCATGTGGGGAACGAGATTCTGTGAGTAGTGGGCGTAAGAAGGCTCCTGGAGAGAATCCTTTCGATTGCTCTGTGTAGTTTTCCTATAACCTCAGACTAGTCTAGGATTCCCTTGCCTTGGGTGGAGCTTGGTCCCAGCTCGGGGGTGACCCACTGCTGAGCGTGATGAGCAGTGTGGTCTAAGGCTAGGAGGGTCGTGGAAGGTCTGCACGTAGGTTGTGGAGTTACTACAGTTTCAAAGATAAGTATCAATATGTGTTTAATTTCAATTAAAATGCATGTATATGATGCTTGCAATATTATCATGTATTCTGATGCAATTATGAATTACTGTTAATTCCATTATTTTTGTATGTTAGCAGTAATCCTGTGATTACTCTGTATTGTTTAGTTAAATGTGTTAATTTGATTTAATGCATGTTATATATATAAGTATGAGAATGTTTTCACGTAGTAGTGTTGCCCGGCAGTGGGGTTGATGGCCAAGGATGTTACAATATGGTATCAGAGCCCATTGTTTCAACGCTAAGCCTGGATGGGCTGGATAATTGGTCTTTGGACCCAAGGTTTCGAGTGGAAATGGTGTTCGGAGGAACCAATTTCGAACCTTAGAATGTTTCTTAGTGCCAAGGGGTTACTTGGTCATGTTATGAAGATCAGAAGGAGTAGTGGTAAAATAAAACCACAGTCAGCATGGTATTTGACCACAGAGAGAGAGCGCTCAACACTTGGGGTGTTGGAGCTGTAGGATTTGTTTGGGAAAAAGGAAATTCCTTTACGACCGTCAGATCAGGAAAAGGTGTAGGAGGGTTATCCTAGAAGCCTTTAGGAGTTCGGCAGTCGGGAGAAGTGGAATGCGTTGAGGCACAAAATTCCGAAGGATATCTACATGGTAGATCATAGAAAAAGAGCTTGACCGTTAGATCCGTGTCCAGGAAGGCAAAATAAAATCACTTCGTAGGATTTCTAGTGTGGAGTGTGACAAACTCCCGAAGTCTCGAAGTAGATCGCAACCATCCGTTGCGAAGGACACACGTCAAGAGATCATATACTTTCGATGGAAGTACTTTGTGAGGAGGCAAGTGTTGTGAGTTGAAACTCCCGAAGGCCGAAGTGTCAAAGTCACTCATAGTCGTTGATCGTGAAGGAGGACATGCGTCGATAGATTGTGAACTCCGGGAGAAAGCGCTCCAAGCAAAAGTGAGCGTAGAGGAGTTGAAACTCTCGAAGCCCGAAGAGACGAAGTGGTGAATCATGATGACATCACCTAGAGGTGATGTGGACCCATAGGATGTGTGCCACGTGTCAATGGGTTTAAAACCCGTGGAATATTGAGATAGAATTTGGAACTTGACGAGTGTCACCCATTTGAATGGGCCACATATCAGTTGCTAGTATTCCACCATGTAGCATCATGTGTGAGCAGGGTTAGTGGGGCCCGAGGTTACGTAACATAGTTAAAGGTCAGAGAACCCACAGTGGCATTGATCACGATACATCAAGATCAACGGCCAGGAGACATTGCGGGGACCCAAGTTGCACAGAAGCTAATTCTCCAAGGCGGTCCCGCAATCCAAACCGTGGTTTCACTAAGAGGTTACATGTCAGCATTAGGATAATTGAGGGATGAAAGGCGGGTTACTCCAAACCACCGTTGCATGCCCCCACAATTGGGAAAATGTTAAGTGATGTAACGTAATAACGTAACCTAAGGTGACGTGGAAGTGTTAGGAGATTAATTGTTCGGGGTGTGTGGATGTGAAATATTTTGAAGTCCCAGAACTCAAATGCTTGAACTTCCACAAAAAAGTGTTAGTCATAGGATGTTGGGTAGACGTGGACCATTGATCCACCCTACTGCGCGAGTTCGATAACTCGGAACTCTGAGTGACTATTGTGTTATGCTTGGAAATCTTCCAAAGCCAAAGGCCGAAGGCCTGAGTGTATGCTTATTGATCTAGCGCTTGGTCATGACCCATGGTCGCGTGGGTTGGGGAACTGGGAGAAAGGGGTTAGTGCCCAAAAACTTAGCAGAGCGGAGCTCTGAAAGAAAAATCTGCAGGAATTATTGATTGAACAAGAATCATAGAGAATGAAAACTGAACATTTTCTTGAATCGGATTTGTTTATGAATGTTGTGGGATTTGTTAAGGAATGATGACCTGACAAATTCCAATTGTCTACACATTGTGTTGTAGAAGTTTAACGAGTGCCAGAACTGAATAGAGTTTCCATTGAATGCAAGAAATGGAGAAGACACAGAATGCTTCCAATTCAGAGAATGAAGCAAAAGGAATGGATGTTCATTTGGGAGTTGAAGGGTCGAACTCCAATCGGAATGGATAAGAGATAAATAAGGAAGGGCATATGATAAAAATCATTGAACGATTGTAGAAAGATGCCCAAACTCACCAACCAGATAGCAGAAAGCTCATGAAAGATAAGGAACAGAAGGGAGAATTCAACTTAAAGTTGATGAAGAGTCTGGAGAGAATAGAAAATAATTTGGACAATGAGAGAGACTCGAGCAAAACAAGGAGTCACTAGAATTCTGAAGGAAGAAGATCAAGGAGTGTTGGTAGACACCATCATCACTCCCAAGGTCACTCCAAGAGGAGAGCACACAGTAGTTCAAGCCCATCTCCTACCAGAAAGAAAAGGAGATCTGGAGTGGATGAACTAAAGGGAGAAATGAACAAGATTAAGCCTCCTACGTTTGATGGAGAACACAAGAAGGAGGAATATGTCAAGACATGGTTGCTTGGCATGAGAAAATATTTCCAACTGCATAATTATTCCTCACATGCAGAAGGAAGAATTGTGATGTATCAACTAAAAAGAAAAGCATCCATGTGGCGGGATCAACTTGTGCAGGGGCAGCACATTAGAGAGAAAGTTATCACTTGGAGAGAATTCGAGAGGTATTTCAAGAATAAATACTTGACTAAAAGATATTATGACAGAAAGATGAAAGTGTTCTTTGAACTCAAGCTGGGCAGCATGAACATTGATGAATACGAATGAAGATTTTTGGAATTGTTGAAGTATGTTTTGTTCATCAAAGATGAGACTGTCAAGATTCAGAGGTATCTGAGTGGACTTCCACCTTCCATCAGTGACAAGATCTAGTATGATGACTCTAAGACTATGGAAGAAATGATAAGGAGGGAGAAANGTTTCAACGCTAAGCCTGGATGGGCTGGATAATTGGTCTTTGGACCCAAGGTTTCGAGTGGAAATGGTGTTCGGAGGAACCAATTTCGAACCTTAGAATGTTTCTTAGTGCCAAGGGGTTACTTGGTCATGTTATGAAGATCAGAAGGAGTAGTGGTAAAATAAAACCACAGTCAGCATGGTATTTGACCACAGAGAGAGAGCGCTCAACACTTGGGGTGTTGGAGCTGTAGGATTTGTTTGGGAAAAAGGAAATTCCTTTACGACCGTCAGATCAGGAAAAGGTGTAGGAGGGTTATCCTAGAAGCCTTTAGGAGTTCGGCAGTCGGGAGAAGTGGAATGCGTTGAGGCACAAAATTCCGAAGGATATCTACATGGTAGATCATAGAAAAAGAGCTTGACCGTTAGATCCGTGTCCAGGAAGGCAAAATAAAATCACTTCGTAGGATTTCTAGTGTGGAGTGTGACAAACTCCCGAAGTCTCGAAGTAGATCGCAACCATCCGTTGCGAAGGACACACGTCAAGAGATCATATACTTTCGATGGAAGTACTTTGTGAGGAGGCAAGTGTTGTGAGTTGAAACTCCCGAAGGCCGAAGTGTCAAAGTCACTCATAGTCGTTGATCGTGAAGGAGGACATGCGTCGATAGATTGTGAACTCCGGGAGAAAGCGCTCCAAGCAAAAGTGAGCGTAGAGGAGTTGAAACTCTCGAAGCCCGAAGAGACGAAGTGGTGAATCATGATGACATCACCTAGAGGTGATGTGGACCCATAGGATGTGTGCCACGTGTCAATGGGTTTAAAACCCGTGGAATATTGAGATAGAATTTGGAACTTGACGAGTGTCACCCATTTGAATGGGCCACATATCAGTTGCTAGTATTCCACCATGTAGCATCATGTGTGAGCAGGGTTAGTGGGGCCCGAGGTTACGTAACATAGTTAAAGGTCAGAGAACCCACAGTGGCATTGATCACGATACATCAAGATCAACGGCCAGGAGACATTGCGGGGACCCAAGTTGCACAGAAGCTAATTCTCCAAGGCGGTCCCGCAATCCAAACCGTGGTTTCACTAAGAGGTTACATGTCAGCATTAGGATAATTGAGGGATGAAAGGCGGGTTACTCCAAACCACCGTTGCATGCCCCCACAATTGGGAAAATGTTAAGTGATGTAACGTAATAACGTAACCTAAGGTGACGTGGAAGTGTTAGGAGATTAATTGTTCGGGGTGTGTGGATGTGAAATATTTTGAAGTCCCAGAACTCAAATGCTTGAACTTCCACAAAAAAGTGTTAGTCATAGGATGTTGGGTAGACGTGGACCATTGATCCACCCTACTGCGCGAGTTCGATAACTCGGAACTCTGAGTGACTATTGTGTTATGCTTGGAAATCTTCCAAAGCCAAAGGCCGAAGGCCTGAGTGTATGCTTATTGATCTAGCGCTTGGTCATGACCCATGGTCGCGTGGGTTGGGGAACTGGGAGAAAGGGGTTAGTGCCCAAAAACTTAGCAGAGCGGAGCTCTGAAAGAAAAATCTGCAGGAATTATTGATTGAACAAGAATCATAGAGAATGAAAACTGAACATTTTCTTGAATCGGATTTGTTTATGAATGTTGTGGGATTTGTTAAGGAATGATGACCTGACAAATTCCAATTGTCTACACATTGTGTTGTAGAAGTTTAACGAGTGCCAGAACTGAATAGAGTTTCCATTGAATGCAAGAAATGGAGAAGACACAGAATGCTTCCAATTCAGAGAATGAAGCAAAAGGAATGGATGTTCATTTGGGAGTTGAAGGGTCGAACTCCAATCGGAATGGATAAGAGATAAATAAGGAAGGGCATATGATAAAAATCATTGAACGATTGTAGAAAGATGCCCAAACTCACCAACCAGATAGCAGAAAGCTCATGAAAGATAAGGAACAGAAGGGAGAATTCAACTTAAAGTTGATGAAGAGTCTGGAGAGAATAGAAAATAATTTGGACAATGAGAGAGACTCGAGCAAAACAAGGAGTCACTAGAATTCTGAAGGAAGAAGATCAAGGAGTGTTGGTAGACACCATCATCACTCCCAAGGTCACTCCAAGAGGAGAGCACACAGTAGTTCAAGCCCATCTCCTACCAGAAAGAAAAGGAGATCTGGAGTGGATGAACTAAAGGGAGAAATGAACAAGATTAAGCCTCCTACGTTTGATGGAGAACACAAGAAGGAGGAAGATGTCGAGACATGGTTGCTTGGCATGAGAAAATATTTCCAACTACAAAATTATTCCTCACATGAAGAAGGAAGAATTGTGATGTATCAACTAAAAAGAAAAGCATCCATGTGGTGGGATCAACTTGTGCAGGTGCAGCACATTAGAGAGAAAGATATCACTTGGAGAGAATTTGAGAGGTATTTCGAGAATAAATACTTGACTAAAAGATATTATGACAGAAATATGAAAGTGTTCTTTGAACTCAAGCTGGGCAGCATGAACATTGATGAATACGAACGAAGATTTTTGAAATTGTTGAAGTATGTTTTGTTCATCAAAGATGAGACTGTCAAGATTCAGAGGTATCTGAGTGGACTTCCACCTTCCATCGGTGACAAGATCTAGTATGATGACTCTAAGACTATGGAAGAAATGATAAGGAGGGAGAAATGCTTATATGAGCAACAAAGAGAGAAGCCTACTTTCCGGAAGGCTTGGGAAGACAAGAAGAAATTTCAGATGGATCAAAGGAAGAAGAGAACTAAGCCACATTTTTTCAAAAATAATCCTCAAGGCCAGCCATCATTTAGAGAGTTGAGAATGGATGGCGTAGGGGAACAAAGGCCAAGACAGATGCCCATTCGGTGTTGGGGTTGTCAGGGGAACCACAAGTACAGAGATTGTCCCCACAAAAATGGAAAAGTGAGAGTTGTCCATAATGTTCAGCAAGCTGAAACAGTGGAGGACATGGGCAGTAGAATGCCAAGGATCTATGCAGCCCTTGACAACAAGCAAGTTGAATATCAGTCGCACATGATTGAAGTGGAATGTATGATTAACAACCAACCATTTACTATTTTAATTGATTCAGGGGCTAGTCATAGTTATATAGATCCTAGAGTGGTGTAAAGTTTGCAATTGTCGAGAAGCAAACATGAAAATTATTGGTTAGTGCAGCTAGCTACAAGAACCAAGAGAAAAGTCACTAAGTTAGTTAAGTCTTGTCCAGGGGACATGAATGGACTGAGCACAAAGGCTGAATTGATCATTCTACCTTTAGGTTCTTATGACTGTCTAATTGGGATGGATTGGTTGGACCAGCACCATGCCATCTTGGACTGTCGTAACAAGGCATTCACTTGCCTGGATGAGGAAGGAAATCGGAGAACAGTCCAAGGAATTCCCAAAGCTATTGCTATCAGAGAAATCTCAGCAATGCAGCTGAAGAAGTGCTACAGGAAAGGTTGTCAATTATTTGCAGCCCATGTGGAGGAAGCATCTAAGGATGAGGTCTCAAAGATTGGATATCATGCGGTACTAAAGGAGTTTAAAGATGTATTTCAGGAGGTACCCGGACTACCTCCGAAAAGAGATATCGACTTCTCTGTAAACTCGATGCCTGTAGCAGCTCCAGTGTCGAAAGCTCCTTACAGAATGAGTACACTAGAGATGAAAGAGTTGCAATTGCAGCTTGAAGAGCTTCTAAAGAAGGGGTATATACACCCAAGTGTGTCACCTTGGGGTGCCATGGTCCTGTTCGTGAAGAAGAAGGATGGGACGTTGAGATTGTGTATCGATTTCAGACAATTGAACAAAGTAACTGTAAGAACAAATATCCTTTGTCGAGGAATGATGACCTCTTCGATCAGTTGAAGGTTGCGAAGATATTTTAGAAGATAGACCTCAGGTCGGGATATCACCAGGTAAGGATAAAGGATGAAGACATCAGCAAGACCGCCTTTAGAACAAGGTATGGTCATTACGAGTTCACAGTGGTGTCATTTGTACTATCGAACACACCCGTTTTTTTTATGTGCCTGATGAATGGTGTATTCAGGGACTATCTAGACAAGTTTGTCACAGTCTTCCTGGATGACATTCTGGTGTATTCCAAGTCAGAGGAAGAGCATGAATAGCATTCGAGGATGGTGCTGCAAGTGCTAAGAGAGCATCAACTATATGCCAAGTTGAGCAAATGCTTGTTTTATCAATAACAGATCCATTACTTGGGGCATATTATTTCAGAGGATGGGATAGATGTAGATCCTAAGAAGATTGAGACCATCAGAGAATGCTCAGTGCCAAAGAACGTGACAGAACTCAAATCCTTTATGGGTCTAGCTGGTTATTACCGAAGGTTTATCGCAGGGTTCTCAAGGATAGCTTACCCTATCACTTCCTTACAAAGGAAGGAGAAGAAGTTTCAGTGGATAGAAGATTGTGAGAGAATCTTCCAGCAATTGAAGCAACTGTTAACCATTGCTCCAATCTTAAGGATTGCAGACCCAAATGAATATTTCGTGGTGTGCACAAATGCATGCAAAGAAGGACTGGGAGGAGTCCTCAGTCAGAATGGATTCGTAATTTGTTATGAATCCAGAAAGTTGAAAGAGCACGAAAGGAACTATGCAACTCATGATTTAGAGTTGGCAACCATCGTTCATGCTCTAAATAAATGGAGTTATTACCTCATGGGAAGGAGGTTCTAATTGAGAACAGACCACAACGGCCTGAAATATTTGTTTGATCAGCCAACCTTGAATGCTAGGCAGAGTAGGTGGTTGGAGTTTCTCTGTGAGTACGATTTTAATATCAATCATATCAAAGGGAAGGAGAATAAAGTGGTTGATGCATTCAGCAGGAGAGTACACGAATTACATGCTACAACCATTAGCATGTACCGAACTGATATTAAAAGCGGAATTTTGGAAGCTGCAAATGCAGATTTGTAGTATAGGAATTTGGTAGCAAAACTACAGCAAGGTAAGATGCCACAGAAAGTGGAAAATTATGAATTGGAAACTAACGGAACACTTCTATACAAGAACATATTTTATGTACCTAATGTCTAGGACTTAAAACTTATGATTTTGAATGAAATGCATAATGTGCCTTATGTTGGGTACCCTGGATATCAGAAAATTGTGGCAGCAGTCAAGAGCCATTACTTTTGGCCATGTATGAAGAAAGAGATTTTCGAATACATCGCTAGATGTATGGAGTGTCAGAAGGTTAAAGCTCAGCATAGGCACCCAGCAGGGTTGCTGCAGCTTTTACCCATTCCTGAGTTGAAGTGGGAAGTAGTGACAATGGATTTCATCATAGGATTGCCCAGAACCGTCAAGAAACATGATTCAATCATGGTGGTGGTGGGAAAGCTTACGAAAGATGTCCATTTCATTTCGTTAAAGACTACTCACAAGGCAGCGGATGTTGTTGATATTTTTATGAGGGAAATAACACGATTGCACGGTATTCCCAAGACAATTGTGTTTGACATCGACCCGAAATTTACCTCCAAATTTTGGAAAGGGTTATTCAAAGGATTTGGAGTGAATCTGAACTTTAGCACAGCCTATCATCCTGAGTCTGATGGACAGACTGAGAGGGTGAACAGAGTAATAGAAGACATGCTAAGGATGTATGTGATGGACAAACCATCGTAATGGGAAGACTACCTACATTTGGTAGAATTTGCCTACAACAATGGGTATCAAGCATCGTTGAATGTGAGCCCATTTGAAGCACTTTATGGCAGAAAGTGAAATACTCCAGTAAGTTGGGATAATCCAGCTGATATGGCAGTATTTGAGCCAAAGTTGCTCAAGGAAATGGAAGAGCAAATGCTGAAAATTAAGCAGAATTTAAAGGTTGCCCAAGACAAGAAGAAAATTTATGCTGATAAAAATAGAACCCATAGAGAGTTTAAAGTGGAAGATCGTGTTTTCCTGAAAGTGAAAGCCAATAGAAGTTCCTTGAAGCTGGGAAACTGCGCCAAGTTGGCAGCCAGATTTTGTGGGCCATTTGAAATCCTAGAAAGGATTGGGCCAGTTGCATATATGCTTACATTACCTGCATCCATGACTGTACATAATGTGTTTCATGTTTCGTTTCTTAATAAATATATACCTGATGCTAATCATGTAATTGATTGGAATGTGATTCAGGTGCAGCAATAAGGTGTCCTCCAAGTGCATCCTGTGAGCATATTAGACCGGAAAAGCAAACAGCTTGTAAAGGTCCAGTGGACCTAGTACGGTCCTGAGGACATGACATGGGAACATGAAGATGCTATGCGGGCAAAATACCAGCATCTTTTTGAAGATTTTGACAATCTTGTTGATGTTGTGTAAAGAGTTACGCTAAGGATAGTGCAAAAATAAGGGGAGGGGATTGTAATACCCCAAGGATGTGCCCCAGTTATATTATGAATTATAATCATGTTTATGAATTTTAATCATGTTTTGTATGCTAGTGAGCCGAGTATTGATAAGTTGGTGGGCTTATGTGTTTATTAGGCCGGAGAGCCTAAGTGTTATAGGCCATGAACCTATTTTTGTATATGTAATTATGCAGAACATTAATAAAGATTAAATATTGTTGAGTGCAGACCAACCACGAAGAAAGAGTGATGGGGGACTAAGCTTCCACAGGGTGGGTCAGGGAAAAGGGGTTGAAAGGTTAGAAAGACGGGCTAATCTTAGGGGCTTATGTTCTCGAATAATAATTTATTATTATTCCAAAGTGGTGTGAAAGGTATATTTTTATCCTCAGTTCCTGGGAAAAGGGAATGCATACTTGATGGAGTGCATGCAGCTTCATGGGCGACATGTGTCGACCGAGGCACATGCAATTTAACCCAATAATTGAGTCATGATGGGGTTTTGTTCTCCATTCGGGCATCCACTATAGGTCATGTTGTGTGTCTGCATCTTATCTCTGCATACCCTCACGCATCTCTGAAACCAGAAAACCATAATGTTTTCCTGAGAAGCCGACGTATTCGTCGTTTGAACCGTTTGAGTCTGTGTTCGACCTTTGCGTTGATTCCTTGTCACGCACCCTGAAACCAATGGAAAACCTGTGGATTGAGTCATGTCACCTATGTATCCTGTGAGCCCAGCCTATATGTTATTGCAGAGTCGAGTCCGTACCTGAATTGCCTTTGGGTTGTTGCTTGAGTGGAATTGACCAGTTGTTGTTGTTGACATCCTCACCTTGCGGGAATTGGGAAAAAACTGGTTGAAGAAGCAGATTGTCAGGCCCGTGGTAGAAGGGGTAGGTTTTCAAGCCTGTGAGAAACTCTCTCCAGGTGAGAGATTCTTCTGGGAAGTGGTTTTCTCCCAGAGAGATTCCAGCACTAGTTACGGAGCTCTAAGAATTCCTGATCCGGCCTGTTGCCAAGACACAGAGAAGGAGGTGAAGCACCGATGGACTGTGCTTGTGAAGGTGTATACTCTCAGGTGGAGCAGGCATGTGGGGAATGAGAGTATGTGAGTAGTGGGCGTAAGAAGGCTCTTGGAGAGAATCCTTTTAGTTTCTCTTTGCAATTTTCCTATAACCTTAGCCTAGTCTAGGATTCCCTTGCCTTGGGTGGAGCTTAGTCCCAGCTCAGGGGTGACCCACTGCTGAGTGTGATGAGAAGCATGGTCTAAGGATGGGAGGTTCATGGAAGGTCTGCACATAGTTGGTGGAGTTACTACAGTTTCAAAGATAAGTATCAATGTGTTTAATTTCAATTAAAATGCATGTATGTGATGCTTGCAATATTATAATGTATTCTAATGCAATTATGAGTTACTGTTAATTCCATTATTTTTGTATGTTAGCAGTAATCCTATGATTACTCTGTATTTTTTAGTTAAATGTGTTAATTTGATTTAATGCATGTTATATATAAGTATGATCATTTTTCTGTGTAGTAGCGTTGCCCGGCAGTGGGGTTGATGGTCGGAGACGTTACAGTATTCCACTATGAATGTTTTACCAAAACGAGGTATTTCCAACCTTGGTGTAGAGGTCACAACATCCTTTAATTTGAGGATCCTATGTAGCTTCTTCATTCCACACAAATGAATTTTTCTTCAAGAGAGATGTGAGTGGGGATGCAATGTATGCATAATTCTTAACAAAATTTCT
>JZKD02S0002231.1:374035-392962 GCA_000966675.3 Picea glauca | reverse complement strand
GAAAAAGGGTTGAGATTTTGGGTAGGAGGTTAAAAGTTAAATCTTAAGGGTCATGATCTGCATATAAGTTTAGAGCCCTAGCTTATTAGTCCGTAGGGTAGAATACCCCACAACACATATTGTGTAATCTCTCATTTGACTATTATAAATCCTATGGAGTCATCGAAGGGATTCTATATTAGTTTCATTCATATCATTTGAAATCGAAAACGTATGGGAATTTAATAGTGGTGAAAGTTCAAGCCTTCTCCTATCAGATCATCTTCACAAAAATTACAACCACCATCCTCTCCCTCATAGAACCATTTTCATTCACGATGGTCATCGATCACCATGATCAAACCTCCATGGGATCTCTTGAAGACCTTCATGAATATAAATCATGCCGAAAAATTCTTAAGGTCACCGGCTCGCATGATTTCTTCACTAACTTTAGAGTACACAATGACGAGGTGACACTTCAATTTGCAAATTGTTTTAGTGGATGCATATCCCGAGTTGGGGAAATGGTATTGGAGGTGACTAATAAGTCAATATCTCATGCCACAATCTTACCGATAGAAGGGGAAAGTTTGTTCAAGAATCGTCCCATAGCACATGACCCGTGCAATTGATTTTTGAAACCCATATTTCATAATGCAAACTGGGCGAATGGGATACCACATGCTTGGCTCAAGTATGAATGGAACGTAGAATTGAAAATTATATAGAGGTATTTTACTTGTGAATGGAATTATTCTTTTATCTTTCAATATCACATTCAGATTTTATTTCATTTTGAATTTGACTAACAGTTGAACTTTCCTTATTACTTATGGAAGAGTCTAAGAAAAATGCCAATCCAAGTAAAGAAGAACAAAAGAAACCTTTCCAAAATTATATATCATCATGGCTTATTAAGGGTTTTGATTGTAGACAATCTTAGTAAGAGAAATGAAACATGGGAAAGTTTCATTGGCCAAAATATATTTTATAAACAACCTGGTGAGACAGTGGTAGAGAACCAAGCAATGCAGGGTGATGATAATACTAAAAATGCTCTTGATTTAGACCTCGGATCCCTTGGAGCCAAGGGATTCTTCTCTCCTCTAGTAGGCCAATGAAAGAGGAAAGTTGTAAAGGCAATCCCAATGATATAAAAATGACCTAAACCTATACCAAACTATTGAATCACTAAAAACATGGATAAACATAGAGGTGGTACTCGTATGGTGGTTTCTACCCATCCTAATGCTCTATTATCAACCCCTGTTCATCCAAGTACTCATGTAACACCCTCTTCATATCAAGAAAAAATTATGGCGTAGTTTTCAATCTCTTTAGATGCTGAAAGAGAAGATAACATAACACCAACTAATATATTTAAGATTCCAAAGAAGAAGAGGAGTAAAGGTTTCAACCCTCTAAAGAAGGCACTTCATAAATATTTTGACAATGTGTCTATTAGAAAGAATGACCCTATTCCACCAACAAATTAGTCACCAAGCAAGGTGAAGAGAAAGAACAAGAAAATTAAAATGTTAAAACAAGAATCCTTGCAGATGATATTACTGAACCAATGCATGAAAAAACAAAATGAATTGTTAAGAGAAAAAATCCAAAACCTCCAAGAAGAGATCATGAAGTTATGGTCCGAGAATAGAAACATGAAAAAGAAGATTATGAGCTATAGTCATCCATAATGGAGGAGGTGCAGCCAAACAATAATCAGGGAAAGGAGAGGTCTCAAAATTTTGATAAAAGCATATGATATCTCCTAAATACTCACATGATGATTTAATTTTTGGGTTCAATTTTGAATTTAAGGGTGCTCTTTACATGAGGAAATGCAAGAATAATGTCTGGGGGAGATGTAATGTAGCACCCTAATATAAGGTATGTAACACCTTAATGTAAGGTATGTAACGCCTTAATGTAATGAAGCTAGTGAGAGATAGAAGGAGAATCAATCTATGATATTGTAGCTATTCATTTTAGGAGTCGAGAGCATCCTTGGTCATTGTTATTGTTTTCCATTCAGACTTGATTATGTAATGGAGCATATGTTGTGAGTGAAAACTTTGTTTTTAATGAAATTATTTATTTTACAACTTCGTGGTGTTCCTTTCATTACATTACTATAAGTTTCTAAGGCGTGCTATCGGTTGGAAAGGGCCCACCAACTTAGGAAGAAACAATGTGTATGTTGTTTCTAGAATAGTTTTAATTTTGTACTAGTATCTTATTCCACTAATGATTGGATTGCTTATTTTCCATCACAACTTCATAATTGTAATGAGTTTTAACCTATGAATATTTCATTAAATTGTTTGTGTGTTCTTTGTTCTAGTTTATGTGATTGGAATTAATAGTGTGATTCCATCTCCGGAGATATCCAGTAATAACGTTTTCATATTCTCAAGGATAAGTATTCAAATTTGTATGGTTTGCATCTCATTGAAATCATACTTTAGTTCTATGGTTAATGGAAGTTTTGAAGTTTTGTTTGTAATTACAATTACACAGTACTGTATAAGATCACTTCAATCACCAATAAAAAGATACCATAGCATGGAAATTTCCCAAACCTTCTTGTGAGAGTTGTTCCCAAGGGATTCATGATTATGTTTTAGAAGTTTTCATTGTTATTTCAGATACACAGTTAATACTAAACAATGTATGACACTTCAATCACATCTCTATATAAGAAACTTGTTTATATAGAAGAAGTTCAATACCTCCATGAGTCCATCACATTGAATGCATTGATTATGGGTTTAAGAATTAGAATCATTGCTCATAAGATTTACTTCTGGACTAATAAACTCAATCTAATATCAATAGTGTATCAATGGAGATTCAATACCCTCTCAACTGACTAATTAAAGGGAATGGTTTGAGTAAAACTTATGATCATACTTAATACTTTGTTTCATTAGTTTTGGATAGTAATTGGGATTCTTTTTGTGAAATCTAACATCATATCCAAAGCATGAAAACTTAGTTTAATAAGTGAAAGATTGTATCTCGAATATTAGAAGGACATTTGAAAAAAAAATTAGTTATTAGCCTATGTTTTCAAGTTATTTACTGACTCTTGAGTATTTGTATGTGTGAACACTTGAAATCCATATATTAATAATCAAGATGAGAACAGATCATAGAACATGATCATGAATAGATCAGATATATATGCCTGACATATAAAGTTATCTAATTTCTTCTCATTCTTGATATTTATTTTTTGGGCAAAGTTAAGTTGTTCAAAAAGGTTTTGTTGATGGTATTTTGATAATTGATTGGTTTGAAGTGTGGTTTGCTTATCTCTTGAGAAGATATATTAGTTTGAGAAGTGAGAGTTGTTTGAACTTCAATCTCTTACCTACACATATTGTGTATACAAATCACAAGTTTATGAACCGGATTGACAAGTACAAGGTGTATTAAAGTAATAGTTAATTTACATAACTATAACATAAAATGAATTTAAACACAGTTGTGCATGTATGAATTTGATATATTTATGTTGCATAATTGTTGAAGGGAATTTAGGTAAGAATTATGTCGGCCATAATTTAACAGTTGACGTGATATTATTGTGTGTGTTTCAATGTATTTAAAAGGATGGTATTCCATTTGGTGTGGTAAAATCCAAGGGCCTGCGATAATTATAAAATTTGTTTGGCTTTTGAATGCATTCATGTAAATAATAGAATGTCATTATTTTGTTGGTTTTGACTTAATAACCAAAGAAAATAAAGGACTATACTTTTTTTCCATTGTGGTTCACAGTACGAAGCTCGCCACATCCACATTAATCCCCCCTAAAATCTGGAGAACATAGGAGGGAGAAGTATTTCAAGAATATTTGGCTCAGAAAGAGAAACATGTCGCATAGATGAGACTTGAACCTAGGTGGAGAGGAGAAAAATACCCACACCAACAAATTGAGCTACAACCACTTCATAGGAGTATACTTCTATCATATGATGAATGTTAGTAAAGCTAGTCATATGTGAGACCATGACATGGTTAGATATGGAAAGGCTATGGTTCCACACAATTATCCAATGAACTTCCTACTTATAATTGATGTTTGGAATGCAACCTTTTTTATAACAATGAAGAGCCTCACAAAATTATATTTTGGGTGTAGTGTTTGGGTTGAAAAGTAAGGCATCCAAATGATTAAACAAGTGATAGGAAGTGTATGGATGATGTGTCAATGAATTGGCCATATCTTCCAATTCACCATGGTGGGATGCATGAAATAGAGAAAATGGTATCCTAAAATTAATGCAAAGGTGCATTGACTAGGCACGCATGAATAAATCATGGAAGTGTGAAAGTGGTGTATTTTGAACACATGCATGCTAAGATAGAGCCTTGTATGCTTGAAGACATTATTAAATGGACTTAGTGAATGCATGAATATATTGCATTTCATAGAAATGATTATGTTAATAGCTGAAATGTTGTGATTATTACTAACTCATGAAGTTGAGAACATTTGAGGAGCTATTCGATATTGCAACAAAAAGAAAAGTTTTAGGTTAATGTAGTCACATAGGATTGACTACATGAAATATATGTCATGGGAACATAGTAATGAAAATAATTATGACTGAAAGAAGGAAACGATTGGTTGTTGATAAAACATGTGCAAGGAATGATAATTTCATTTCAATTAATAAATGTATTGATAGAAGTGATTGAATTGTTACATGTAAACAATTCCTAGATCACTTTGGATCTTTTGTAAATATTACAATAAAAGTATAGTGTACATGAGATATTGAAAATCTATTTGAATAAATGAAAGATTGAGGATATTGCAAGTAAAAATGGTTTCAAGTATGGAAATGGTATAGTCCATAAGACAAATTGAAGCTTGTTGCTACAACGACCAAGAAATTATGAGAAGGAATCTCATACCTAGGGAAATTTGAGTTTTCCTTATGAAAACAAATTTGAATTTATAAATGAAATTGTTATTACATTATCTCATGATGGTTATATGTCTATGATACAAAAGAGATGATGGTTATTGAAGCTAGAATGCTTGGGAATAAAGGGTAATGTTGGAAAATTGGATCCCTATGATTTCCATAGAGTGTAGATCCTTAGTGGGGGTTTGGTAATGAATTGACACTCTCCTTGTGTGTGAAGGCCTTGAAAATATGGATCATTGAAGGACTATGTAGCAATGAAGGAATTCATGAGCCTAGAAGGGAGAGTATAGGAAGGAGGAGGAAACTAAAGAATGCATATGTCATGGTGGCTAGAATCATGAGGGTGTGCCAGAAAGAATAGTGAAATGAATTCTTACCCGGAGCAACTCTATGGAATAGAGAAAGACACTCCTAGATGAAGTATAAATAGGATCTTGGAAAGAAGAGTACCAAAAGGAAAACAAGATTCAACAATAAAATCATGAAGAAAAAGATGTCCAATGGACCTGTTATAGTCTTGAATATGTGACATGAGGAGCATGAGGATGCCGTGAAAGAAGACTATTTTCATATTTAGAAGTTTTCAAATAATTTTGAAGGTACATTGGATATAATGTACCAAGGATAAGGAATAAATATGGGGGAGGGGAATGTAATACCCCCAGTTTGATCCCCAGTCATAATTGTGCATGTGTTTGATATGATGGTCAACCCGAATATTATGGGCCAAAGTGCTTGTGTATATATGTTTTAGGTCGGAGTGTCTATGTGATTATTAGGTCAGAGAGCCTAAATGCAAAATGGATAGAAAGTCTACCATTATAATATGTAATCACTAATATTATAAATAAAGTACATCACTGTTGTAGACTAAGTTAGACGAATGAGTATGGGGGGATATGACTCCATGAGAGGGAGAGGGGGATAAGGGCTTAAGGAAAAGGGGAGAATTCAAGGGATTAAGCCTAGGAATAAAGTGATATTATTCGTAAGTCCTGGAGTCTTAGATAGTGTTTTATATGTTGTACAATTGCATATTTGTTTCATATGTAGGGAATATTAAGCTAATGAATGGTATCATAGTTAATTTGTTAGCTTGTTGGTAATGCGAAACATTACCTTGTGGTATCAGAGAGGAAAATTTTGCGTGGCATGGCCCAGCTTGGGGTTGGGGATGCTACAGTAAATATGACCTATGTAGCAATGTGAATACATTTGATGTAAGAAGACTTACAAGAAGTTTCTGCCTCTATAAAATTATTCATCTACAATGTTGTTAAGAAGATAGAAATAGTATATATATGAAAAGCTTGTCTTATTGAATCATTTGTACTTGAGATCTATTCTTTCATAGGTTTCCCCCTCAAAGAGGAAAGTGAACATTATTATTAGGATAATAAAGGTACAATATTTTGGATCTATATTGTCATTGTTCTTACTATTTCATCTATTTCTTTTAACCATTTTGGTAATAATTGTGCTACTACTCTGCATATTTCCTTCTAGTACCTTAGAAAAATTGTGAAAAAATAGAGTCAATATATTTTAGGTATCAATGGGGGGCATGTTGGATATAGAGAAGTTTATAGGTATTGGAGGTATAAAAATGGGTATTTGGTAAAAATAAGGGATATTTAAGTGAAACCCTGCAAACTTATCCAATTTGTACAAACCCTGCAAATTGTGTTTGTAATCTACTTGGAGGCCAAACATACCCTATACACACCTATGTGATTATTTGAGTCCTTGTGCATGACCCTTGATCATTGTAAACTTAATTTAGGTCCCAAGGCCCTTGCTTCCCCCCAAAACCATGACCAAAGCCTCATGAATCATTCATTGTGTTTAAATCCTCTTAATTGTTACAACAACATGTTTGTTATTCCTTCGATTCTTAAGGAGATAGTGAGGTAACAATTGATAGTTGACCATGAGATTCGATGACATGGTTGAGTGAATGCGTAACTAAATGTTCAATCAATCATATAGGTCAACTATGGAATTTGACCGGTGCAAAGGTTGATGTAGAATTCAAGTAGTTCTATACACAGACCAAATATCCCTCACTTCAAGGGAGTTAGTTATACTTTTGTGATATATATAGATGGTCTTATGGATTTATATATCAATGATTTTTTTTTACTCGTTATGTTACTTCTATGCAATCATATCCCACATGGAGGATGAAGATCCCATAGACAGGGTATATTTGGTGGTTCAAAGCATCATTGATAGTGCTTGAGCTTGAGAATATTTCATTAGGGACTATTACCACTCAAACTCTCGCCAAGGGAGAGTCTTTCCTTGCGAAGGAGAGCTTGGGGAAAATACTAAGATATCCACCTATTGTCAACTCAGTGGACTTTCCTCTTCACTTTAAGGATAGGGATCATAACCTAAGGAGGGTATTCCTAGGGGTCAAAAATAAGTTTGATCATTGTATCTGAAGGGGGGGGTTTCAAGACTCGCTTTGATTTAGAGTTTGGCAAGATCTATACTATCATCTCTTAAGGGTGAGACACATCAAGTGTGAGTGAACAAAATTCCAATGTATCAATTCAGAATGAGCTTAAGCAATATGTAACTTAGACAAAAATTTCTCATTGAAAATGTGCTTGGAACATGGAGTGTCTATATTGCTTCAAATTAATATAACATGAGTTCTAAAGTAATATAATAAATTTTTCATTCACCTCATAACATTCATCATCATTTATAACCATCATTATCATTTCATCCCAAGATAATATGCCAAAAATTGACCAATGGAATTGCAAGAAGGAAATATTATACTACTCTTATCAAACTACGAGTTGTCAATATTCCAACACTATATCCCAATGATCTTGTAAGAAAAGAAAGTGTACTATGTTGTACTTAAAATCACAAGAACAATTAAGTTGATTTATTTAACCAAGGAAATAAAGAACTTGTTCTTATGCATGTGAGACAATTATGTAATGAAAGTAAGCATGTTCCATAGACCATTCCCATTTTCCAATATTCAACAGGTATAATGAAATGCCAAATGTTGTGAAATGATGTCCATATTTTGAAATGAGTCAAAAAGTGAAAGGTATCCCAATGGTGATCTATTAATGTTCAGATTGCAAAGTCATACCATTCAAGCACTGATATTTCTCATTCCATAAAACATAGATACTATTGGCACCTAAGGGTTTACAAACGTTGTGTGTGACCACAAGTCAGCAATGTGTGCACACACCCAAGAAGATACACTGTGCACACCAACCCATTTTGTACTACACTTATGGGACTTAAAGATATTGCATACAAGATAGATTAGGGAATATCTTCTACAATAATTGTAATTACTTTTGTAAGAAACTAATTGGTCATGATCAAGGTTGTAGATAAGATGGAAAGTTAGTTATGATTCTGCCATGCTCCATGAAAGATATTGGGGATGCATGTGAATAGGTAATGGGTTGGGTTTTTGGTCACAAGAGAAGAGAGTGTGGATAGAGAGTTATAAGGAGAGAGTTGAGTGAGATATCGAAGTTCAATCTTGTATCAGTTTTTTATGTTTATAGATAATATGTGTTAATGAGAGAAAGATAATAACATCTTAGAGTTTCAATTTTCGTTGATGATGGGTGGAGTTTCCACTGGAAATGTTGGAAAATCCATCAGATGGATGTGAAGAGTGCCTTTCTTCATGGAGACTTATCTATAGAAATTTTCATGGAACAACCACTTGGTTTTTTGATATATTCTAACTTGGTTTTTCAACTCAAGAAGTTGCTTTACGGTTTGAAGCAGGCTCCCCAAGATTGGTATGCTAAGATCGATAGTTTCTTTGTTCGAATTGGTTTCAAACATTGTCAATAAGATCATCGATTGTATGTGCTCCATACCAGTGAAGACAATTTTATTGTTGTTGTATATGCATATAATATCCTCATTACTAGAAATAAACATGATCTCATTCTTAGATTGAATAAACAACTTCTTGACTCCTTTGACATGATAAATCATGGTACTCTGCATTATTTTTTGGGTCTTCAAGTATTACCATTGTGTGATGGATTTTTCATTTTTCATTATAAATATTTGACAAATATTTTGACATTTTTTAATATGGTTTATTGTAAGCCTTGCGGTCCTCCTTTTCAATAGGGAGTAAATCTCACCAAAACTTGTCAAACACCCACAATTGACACTACTCTTTATCAACAATTATTCAAAAATATTATATATATTACTCATGCTCATCCTGACATTTACTTTGATATTAGTGTGGTTTCTTAGCTTATGCATTACACTAAATAAATCATTGGAAAGCAACGAAACAAATTGTCTGATTTCTCAAGGGTACCACTCATTTTAGTATCAAGTATTTCTGAAGTTTAGAATTGCTAGTTGGATACACCGACTATGAATCGACTAGCGACAATGATGATCAAAAGTCCACTTATGGCTATCTATTTAACTTTAACACTAGATCGTTGGTGTCATCATGAAAAAAACAAAAGGTAGTCTTTTTTTTTACTAGAGAACTAGAATATCATGGAATTATTCAAGCAGGTACTGAAGTAGTCTTGATCCACCAAATTTTGGGAGAACATGGCCTTCTTGTTCGTACCTCGACTGCAATATATTATGATAATAAAAAAACCTTATAGGTTTCTGATAATATTATTGTCCATAGTAATATCTAGCATGTTGATCTCCATGCTCACTATTTAAGACAATTAGTTCATGAGAATGTTGTCTCTCTTGAATATTGAAAAAATAATGATTAGGTTTCTAATATATTCACCAAACCTTTAGTTGAAGTTATATTTATCAAGCTTTGTACGATGTTTGGGATTCAAGAAGTTGTAATTATGGGGGGGTGTCATGATGACATAATTTCACCTACATATGTGTTGATGGGGGTGTGTTGGAACATCAAGCATTGATGGTTCATCACACATATCCTAGATTCATTCAGTCAAGCGATCAACCTACATATGGATACAATCAATTGGGTTATCGACCGGATATCTACATTAGTCATTCGAGTATTCAATATGCTCATCGGTTAGACAATCAACCATAAGTCTAATATATTTGGGCAGTGGATCAACCATCCAAAAAATTGAATATGAGTTGGATGCATTGGTGATCAATTCAATAATCCTTGTTGAGTTGGCTCGACACTGTCGATTTGACAGAGTCAACTATAAAAACCGACGCTTACATGTGGACAAGGTTATCCCAATTCTATAGAAGTTAGTTAGATCTTGAGACTATAAATAATAGACCCCTCGGATCATTATCATCAAGCGATCGAGTCGATATCATATGGAGATGTCAATATACAATATGCATTGTAATGTTCTGATCATAGTGCACTTTTCTTAAGTGTTATAACAATGTATTTAGACACCACCCTTTGTCTTCAAAAATTGTATTCCCTCTTCAATTATCCACAAAATTGTTTGTGTATTTCATTATAGGTTCCACCCCTTTCCCCAACATCTAACTCTTAAGTATCCATAACTAGGGAGGTTAGGGTAGGACCCTAACACCTTCAAATACACTAACGATGCTAACCTACTACCCCACTACCCTAGATAACCTATCCTATTTCATTTGAATCTACTAACCTACTTGACATGTGTAACCCTCATAAACCCATTAAATTACCTAGGAAATTATTTGGGCACTCCCAAGACACTATATAGATGCTAACAAAATGATGTACGAACACAAATTGTCCTACAAATATGCTAATGAGGTGCTATAAGAGGCTTATTTGACACATCAATATGTAAGTGAGACACTACTATGATGTTAGGAGGATGCCTAAATATGATAATGAGATACTAAGATAATATAGATATGTAATAGGAGTCTTATTGAGACATAAAAAAAGAATTAAGTGAACACAAATTGACATAGGAGGGTTTAAAATGGGATGCCTTGGTGAGATACAAAAAGGACCCTTATATGTCATTTTTTCTCAATTCCAACCTAGAAGGATGAAAAATAATATTATTGTAGTAGTGAGAGTCTCCATAAATTATGGATTAGATCATTATATAAAATTAATATGGGGGAGAGTGGTGGAACCACTTACCTATCCAACTCATCCTTAAACCCTTCATTATCTACCAAGGGGGTTTCAATTTTTCCCACAAGTGGCTACATCTTATGGAGAGAGTTTATTTTACTATTCCATCTCTTACACAATTGGAATTTCTTATGACATGGACTAATCCATAATAATATAGAAATTTAATTATTTTTTTAAATACTCTTCAATTTATTCTTCACTTGGAATTGTTATTAAGGATGTCAATGATCAACCACAAATCTCCTTCAAACATGATTTTTTAAAAACCATATTTAAGGGCCTCCTTGATTGACCTCATTATTTGTTCATCTTGAAATAATATAGTGTTAAAATTAAATAATCCACCCTTGGTGGTCTAAAACTCTTCCCAATCTATGTGGGCATTGGTTGCCTCTACATTCACCATTGAAATTAAGTATTTTCTATCTAAGTTTGGGGATTGTAGAATGTTGATAATTATCATTGCAAATATTATATAATTAGTTGGTTCAAGCTTTAATTCCATTAATTATTGATCAAATTTGATATATTAATCTATGTTCATCATATTAGTTACTTATGTGCCACCAAGTTTAGAATTATGAGTTAGTCAACAGGTGAGTGCATGAAGTTGGCGGCCGAAAAAGTGGCAAGGGGGTCAGTAGGAACACACTCTCATAGGAACACATGCGCATTCTTAGGAATGTGCACACATTCCTAACCATATAGGTTTGAAAGTGCCCAAACCTACACTCATCTTGTCACATAGGTTTAGTGGCAGGAATGCATGCTCGTTATTAAGAACATCTGTACATTCCTAAGAATGTGTTCATGCTCCTAGGAACGTGCATTCGTTCTTCTGCTAAACATTTTTTCAAGGAACATGAGTACGATTTGTGATCATTTGCGCCAATTGTGATCATTTTTTTACTCTCATTGAGCAAATAGAAAGGAGCTAGAGAGGGGAAGCAAGGTGAGTATTTTCCACCATGTTGTAGTCTAGCCAAGAATATTTGATTTATTTTATTTTTATCTCATTTCAGTCATTTCCAATTTAGTCTTTTTCTACCAAGAATATAAATTAAAGAAATTTGTAGATTTCTATTATAATTAAAAAACCAACCTAATTTACATGCGATGGATTAATAAATTACAACATATATAACAAAATGGAACAATGAGACAATGTAAACCGCTCGGAATAAAACCAAGGAGAACAAAAACCCAACTCACCACAACCACCCAATGTAAATAGTCAAATTGATCAGGGTTCGGTCATATTAAGAACCCTTGAGGAACAATTAAGGGATACTAGAGAGCCTAGTAGAGTATCCCTAGCACTTCTTTGGAAATCACTGTGAAGTCGATTGCACGTTCCCAAGGGAAATTGGCCTCTATTTTTTATTATAGGGAAATAAATGTATGAGTATTATAGCACTCGTTTGGACATAAACCATGTCAAAGACTAGGGAATTTCAAAACAACAAATATTAACTTTTTTTAGGAATCCTAGAAATAGATAAGAACTATCGTTGACCAAGAAATGCCTCTCCATTGATTGGTGCATCCATCCCCATATTATTACAAAATGGATGGATTGGTGATATATGGTATTTTATAAACCTCCCTGGGGGAGCATGGAGGTGCCCTTATATTTTCTAAAAAAATTATATGTTGATTTTATTTTGGGTAAGAATGTCAACTAATTTGACATGGGTGACTTAGAGTGGATGGGTCAAGGGTATGCACAGAAACGAGAGCAGGCCTTACGCGATCCCATGTTAGGTCCCCATTCCCCTAGGAGAAGGATTGATCCCCATACCTAGCATCCTCCTATTGCAAAGAGATTTTAATCGGTGCAAGTAGTCATTTCATCATTTCCTAATACCCCAGTGCAACTGTAACACCCCAATTTTAACCCTTATGAACTATAATGTATTATGTAATTGTGACTTAGGTTGGTGAGACGATAAATTTGAAAATCCGATAGAGTGCCTAGGAAATGTAATACTTCATATACATTAATAAAATACATCGTTGGATGCAATATGAACAAGGAAAAAAAATATAGGGGGATATGATTCCACGAGAGAGGGGGATTAAGGGGATAAGTATTTTTATTATATTTTGTTTACCCATAATTGATTTTATGGAGAAAAGGGTTACATGAGATTCTTGGGAGGCAATCTATGTGGTTATTGTTTTCATGTAATTATATAAGCATCCCTTAGGGGAATTTTTGTGGGGGTTCTTCTTCTTCTTTTTCTTCTTCACTAGCCCACTCATTTTTTGGGTTCACTTGTTCTTATTCATTCATTGTTACACCCTCCTCACTCTTGTTGAATTTGTGTTCTCTTAGGGGGATCATGGAAAAGAATGGTTGGAGGAGGAAATCCATTTCTATATGGTTGTAAGAAATTACTGACCATTCTAGGAGGGAATGAATGCCTATGTGCATGAGATTTATGGTAGTTCAGAAAGAACTGTCTATAACTGAGAATCCTTGTAGTTTTCAGTAGGGATATTTCCTTACGAGTAGCACTGGAGCACTAGAGATAAATGGAACAACTTGAAGGACTGCATGGCATAGGAAGGTGTTGATTTCTTTGGGTTGTACAAGATGAGAGGGAAAGAGAGATGGAAATTCAGATTTGTTGTGTGGTTGGGAACCCTGAGAGATAGTTATCCAACCATTGTGTGTTTTATATTTGGCCTAGGACCCATCCTTGTGGATTCATAGCCTTGTCTTAGGGGTGACCTATTGTTTAGATTAAAAGAAAAACGATGTCTATGGTTGGGAGGAACATCCTTGGACTAGAGCTAGTTGGTGAATTTTTACTTGAAAAGGTAACTTCTCTCTGTGTTTTATGTATAATGTATATTCCGTTGTGTATTTAATTATATATAAGACATGTATTTGTCATGTGCATGTCTGATGGTTGTTTTTTGTACATGATATGTTGTTTATTTCTTTTAAGTTGTAGCATGGATCTTGATTAATGCATGTAGGTATTTCATGCTTGATTTCATATTGATATTAGTGCATAAGCGAGTTTTTGGATTAGAATGACCAACTTGTGGGTGGATGGGTACGTTACATATTGGTATGTGACCATCCTCTAGGTGGTTGGGTATGTTATAGAATGGTATCATATCTTCTGGTTGAAACACCATACTACTTTGGGCTGAAATTAGTTCAAATTTGAGAACTTCGATGTCACAGATTTTAAACTATGTGAATTTGGGGGAAAATGGAAATTTCTAGAGAGAAATATCCCAAAATTCGTGGGAAAATTTGATTTGAAATAATTTAGGCTTTATGAGAATTTTAATGGGTTATATCTGCAGAGTTGCAGAGATGAGTTCAACTTGGAAGGTTGAAAGTTCCTATTTTTTTAATGGTCATAGTAGTGTGAGGTGCAGAGGAATCCAATATAATCCTAAAGCTCAGGAGAGGTAGCATATTAGGTTGCACTAGTTCAGAGCACACATTGTTAATACCTTTCAAAGGGTTGAAAGAAGCTCAGGAGAGATATTGTTGCAGGAATGACGCAAAATCCAGAACATCGTGCATACTGAGATCCTTGTAAAGGATCGTGGAATCATGACCATCCCCTTTTGAATTTTGTGAGTGATCACAACTATTGAATCAAGGAAGCTCTAGATCATTATATTGAGAGTCCAATAAAGAAGCACCATCAGATAGAACTTGTCAATCGCCATTCGTCGATCGAAACCAGGCAAGATATGGAAACTACATAACTTCCCCGCTCTGGTGATTATGGGAGGTAGGTAGAAGCATGATATGTCGAAGGCTAAAGTCACGAAGTCTTGTTGGTCTTCAAATATGATATGAAGTTTGGGTGAAATATTATTTTTTGGTTAGGGTCATCTGACATTGATCACTTTGGGAAGTTTAACTCTGGGAGAATTGAACCATTTTAGAACTATTATAACTCAGAGTCCCGGAGTGTTGAAGTCTCAAATTCCCATCGACCGTTAGATTGATGGGATGACTTTGGGAGTGATGGTGACCATCATATATAGAAGTGGTGAAAGGATAAAGTAATTAGGGGTGTTAACCGACATTAAGTGGTCATCATTTCTTTATGACCACTTCGGTAGGTATAACTCTAGGGGAAATTGAACTAATCAAGAGTCGTAGTATCTTGGATTCTCAGAGTGTTGAATCCACGAAATCTCACCAACAGTCATATCAAAGGAATAATTTAGGAGCAATGTCAGTTGTTAGATCATAACTATAAGGATAGAGAAGTTTCGGGACTCGATAACTTCTCCACTTTGACGACTACTAGAGACTAGGCAAAGCCACAAAGTGGCAAAGCCGCAAAGTTCTGAAGCCACGAAGTGCAAAGCTGCAGCTATGAGATTATGCAGGATGTCAAATCTGGAGTGGATGAACATGGATTTTATGTTTGGTGGATGATGTGTCTTATGCCACATCGAAGGGGTACTGTGTGGGGACATGTGTCACGTGGATTCAATACCTTTTAGACCCCAACCTGTTCATTTTTTAGTGACACATGGCATGCATGCCATGGTTCCACATCACCATCCGTGACATCAACATTCCATGTCATCTCTAGAAGTATGGCCTATAGTAGTGTCCAATGTCTCTCCTAGTGAAAGTGTCGAAGACCAAAGTCACGAATTCATGCAAACTGTCGATTGAAGATCCCTTCGGGACTTTTCTTAATCGTAAGATTAGGCAGTGGAAGGATGGCATAATCACTTCGATAAATATCACTACGGGGAAGTGGAACGACTTGAGATTTGAAATGTCTCGGAGTCCTGGAGCACCAAATTCTTGAAATGAATAAGGACCTTCCATTCTAGTGGTTGATTAGGTCCTAGTCGTTGGATTAATCTAGTGCAAGGATAATGCAAGCGGAGGGTTTAACCAACAATAATAAGTCATCGTCACTTTATGACCACTTCAGTAGGTATAACTCTAGAGGATTTGAAAAACTCATGAGGGAAAATGTCCCAGAGAAATGAATTCACATGGGTCGTTGATATAAGAGCCATCAAGATTCCTCGTGACCATTTTTATTAAATAGTGGAAGGATAGGGTAAGTAATTTAGTGGGTAAAACTTTGAGGGAGTTGAACGACTTGAGAATTGTAATGTCTTGGAGTCCCAGAGCATTGAAGTCCCAAACTAAGTAAGGATTGTCCATCCCAATGCCTAATTAAGTCACAATATTTGATCTTATTGAAGCCTCCAGATGGGGTGGGATTGTCCATTCAATAGGAGATTAAATATTGACCATCTGATCTTCTAGTGGAGTTAATAAAATGGTTTGATGAAGTTTACTCCAGGAGAAGTTGGAAGATTTAAAAGGGATAATATCCAAAGGCTGAAGTCCGAAGGACTTGGTCCTAAGTTCTGGTCTCATGATAAGGTAAAATGGTTGATTAGAGGTGTGAAGAGACTAGAAGTAACCAAGCCCTCCGACATTCTATTTGAAAAAGCTCATGTGTAGAAGAATATAGAGGAAGGCGCTAAAAGTGATTAAGCATGTGGTTTCGAGTCATGGTCACATGGAAAGTGTTGGAGGAAGCACATGTGCACAATTCAAATTTTGTACCAGTTAAAGGAGTTGTGGAATATTTTGACAAGATCCTATTGCAAAACAAAAGAAAAGGGAATGAAAATGACTTTTGGGAAAGCCATAACTTCCACATCAACTATCAGATTGGGGAAAGAGTACAGTCATTAGAAAAATGATTCATAGGAGAATAACATCAAATTGTTATAATTTGGAGAATGATGATATTTTTATTCATGAATTAAGAAGAAATAATACATGAGGCATTAATTGGCATATTTCTATAATATGTATAATTCTAACAAAAATGGTTTCTTGCAAATTTGGCAGGATTAGAGATTTAATTAGATCAATTCCAGTCTAGGATTGGATATCATAGTCATGGAAGCATGACATAGATTGTAGAAATTGGTTGAGGAAACAAAGAACTATAGGGAAAGTAATGAAAAATGGATAAAGAACTCAAGAATAATGGATCTGAATGAATTGAAAATACAAAAAAAAGAATCCTCACATAAGATATGAATATAGCAAGTGAATAATGTATGTAATGGTCATAAAAAGGAAAAGTGTGATTGCCTAGCCTTGAAAGAAGAGAGTTGTAGACAGTTGTGAAGCTTAAGTGTGAAAGAAGTAGTCTAATGGACAACTAGGAGTATTAGTATTTGATTCAAGAACGTTGTGGAATGTTGGAGCTACTTCATTCCATGGTGATGTAATGTTTCATAAAGGTAGTGTTGGATATGACTACCAAAAAGGAGCCACTAATTGAGTACATTGGTTGGATTGCAGAATGGGCAAGTGAAACATGGATGGAAAATACTTAGACCAGGGAACAATAGTGCATATGAGCAGAATCAGAGCACACAAGGCAACAAGGATCTAAAGGAATTCAAGGACAACCAACTACAAGATAAATAAATAAAAAATTGAATTAAAATATAAATCTACTAGAGTGCATGAGTCATACAATGAAGTTAAAATGCATATCCATTAGTAGGCATGCTGACAGTGAATGATTGATGCATATAGATGTGTAATTGTGCATATGCACATCCTTGGATATGCATATAACATGCTTGTGAACTTATAATAATATGTTATTATGAAATAATGATGTTATGGAAATTGAGTACGACTAATGATGGATTATGTATTTAGGAAAAATGATATAGCATGGTTAAAGAGGTGGATGTTGTTATCATTTATTATGACTCCATCTATGTGAAGACCCATGAGGGTGGTAGGAATGGGGATAAAAATTATGAAGGAAGTCTGTGAGCTTCCACAAATACCAGTTGATCAGGTATCATCAAGTAGGTTGATAAAAACCATCCAGGTATGCATTTGTTACAAAGATGTTGAAGGTAATTGAGGTAAGAATTCCCTCAGTTAATTTTTCAATATTTAAATTGATATGTAATGGTCAAAGGCCTAGAGTACGTAGTTGTTATTGATGCTAGAATTCATTTAGATAGATTGTCAGTTGTATATTCTTGGTGTTATGATTGGTTATGGGATCATAACCGGGTTAATTCAGGAGACATAGTCCTTCTATAATAATAAAAATCCATATATATAATCATGTGTGATACCATGAAATGGATGGATATGGAAGGGTTATAGCGCTATGTGAGTTTTCAATGGTATCTACTATATAGCATATGTTTGGACTGCAACCTTTTTTCCGACACTGAAGAACACTTAAGAATTATATTCTTGGTGTTGTGTTTGGGTTGAAAAGGAAAGTATCCAAATAGTGAGGCAAGCAGTACGAAGTTTGTGGATGATTTGTTGAGGCGTAGGCCGGACCTTCCAAATCATCTTGGTGAATGCATGACATAGTTATGTGGTATTATGTAGTCAATGCATGGATGCATTGTGTATTTGTGGCCATGGGTATTGACACACATATTGTTATTTAATAATTAATTGTTGCATTATGAAAAGCATGTTGTGTTGAAAATACATAATGATGGATAGTTGCATTATATTTAATATGAACACTAGTTGAAGGTGATTTGATTGTTGTTTGTTAAAATTCTATGCTCACTTTTTGGAACTATTAAAAATGTTGCAAGTGGTATTACAGGAACTATTGAATGCATTTTCATGAATGCATGTATATATTATATAAAATACAAATGATTATGATAAAAACTAAAATGAGGTGAGTATTGGTAACTCATGAAGTTGAAAACACTTCAGTAATTTTTAGATAATGCAATAAGAGAGTTACAAGTTAAATTAGCTACATAATGATAAATTACATAAAATCTATGTTTGTGGATAGAAGAAATAAAAATATTGGTTGATAGTACATGTGTAAATAATGACGGGTTCATTCGAGTTAGTAGTTG
>JZKD02S0002231.1:352702-363863 GCA_000966675.3 Picea glauca | reverse complement strand
ATATATTTGAGCAAAGTTTCCTGTGAAGACAAATCAACTCCCAAAACCAAATCTCTTCTCCTAAATTCCTGAGTAAAACTTTGTACATTCTGTCCTTTAGCTTGTCTAAAATTCTACCATTCCATGGTTTCCTTTTGTTTATATGCCAATGGATAAAAAAAAAATTTAATTGCTATAATGAAATCATTCCTAGAAAAGAAAAAAAATTCCATGCTTTTTCATTTCCTCCCGAGTCTTAGATTCCCACCATATAAGTGCTGCACTATCCAATCTTAATGAAGCAAGATGTATTTTGGTTTCATCATTTTGAATTTTCTGTATTCTACAATATACTTCAATTTGACGTATCCAATTATCTAACTTCTCAGCATTAACTTCTCCATTGTATATTGGCAATTCAAATTTTATATCAAGCTTTAATGAAGGAATTTGCAAAGGAGTTTTACCATGCCCCTTTGGAGAATTCGGAAGAGGTCTCAAACTGGTAGAAGAAGAAGAAGATGATAATGATGGAGGAGAGGGTGGTGGAAAAGCACCATTCCCTCCATTTCCATCTGGAGTTTTGTCACCACCGCCTCCCTTATGCATTGAAGGGTTGGAGCCTTCACCCTACGAAAATATGTTCTTTTCCATAAAGATCTTCATCATCTCTCTCATCTCCATGACAGCCTTTCTGAGATCTTCATCTTCGGAAGGAACACGTTCATGACTTTCTGCATGAGCCATGCTTGGTGAATGTCTCTCTGAAACTTGCGGTAAATGAATATGCTTCCTCCTTGTCGGATGCGAACTTGGCTCCACAAGTTGAACTTCTCCTCTTGTGAGTTTCAACCTTGTGATCATCAAAAACAAAACTTGCAAACAATTAAGTCTTCAAAAACCAGTGCTCTGATGCCAACTTGATCTAAAGATGAAGAAGACTTGAAAAACTTGAGAATTATTGCAAGTAAATGTTATG
Source organism: Picea glauca (assembly GCA_000966675.3). Taxonomy (NCBI): domain Eukaryota; kingdom Viridiplantae; phylum Streptophyta; class Pinopsida; order Pinales; family Pinaceae; genus Picea; species Picea glauca. The sequence goes on along the minus strand of JZKD02S0002231.1, from coordinate 362,905 downwards.
TGTTTAAAGCAAATGGATCGGTTTGCAACACATAAATTAAAGGATTACTTATGCAAATTTACATATAGACAACAGCATAATCATTGAACATAAGCACATAAACACAACAATTTGATAAAGGAGTTCACCCCTCTCTTGGGCTACATCTCCTGGTCCAGCTTCTAATGGATCATTATTATTAATTTCTCAAAGTGATAAAAAAACATGTCTTACAATGCTCAAACTGACAATCCGACTGCTCCAATGGCTTCAGAGCATCCCAAAACCCCTGTCTGGGCTCTTTTGGCACCTCAATCAGTTGAAAAACGAAGAAGTTAGGCCTCCTGGAAGTCTCCCTCTTCAAGCTTGTTGTCTCTGCATCTACAAAATGCACCCTTGTTGTTTGAACCTGGCTCACACGCAATTTAAAGCGTGAAAACCCAGCACCGGGCGCAACCGTGCCAATGGTGCAAACTGTAGGATGGTTAAGGGTGCGCCAGCCCCTAACAGCCTAGGCACCTGGGCGTATGGGCCATAGAACCACGTGCTAAAATAAATGGGGCTTTGTCCATATAACCGTTGGAACCATATTACAATTGTTGGAACCATATTACAACCATTGAAACCATATTACAAAACGCGTGCACGCCAATGTATATACCCGTGGTCACATATATATGAAAAGTGTGCAACCAAGGGCTGGGCTAGGCCCAGCCCGATTGCGGCCCCAACTATACCAACAAGCGGATTTAAATATAACCCAAAACATATATATATCAAGGTATGAGCGGTATCCCGATTGGTTATCGGAGTTTGTATAAGTGTTTGTGCGGTGGGGAGGTTCGGGGGTCGAACCCCACGGACTCCATACATTTTACAAACAACAATAATAACCACTACCCAAACAACGAGTGACACGTGGCACCAATGGATTGGGCCACGTGTCCTCATACCATTTGCCACCAAAGGACATGTGTCACTTCTTGATTCGACAACTGTCAACCAACTAGATGTTGCCACGTCATCTGTACGGTTTGTACGGTCCTGCCACGTCGGACTGTATGGACTGTACAGTCAGCACCAAAATTTGTATCTGTTTGACTTGACGAACAGAACGTGATATCTTCTCCATACGTAGCCTGTTTGACAAAGTAAATATATCGTCGGAATCAGGAAGACGATACGGATGCAGTGGTACTGGTTTCGTCGCATTCCGAGCACTTTGAAATTTTGAGCAAAATTTGATCCCCTGATCACATATGGATCAGAGGGGAACCTCTTAAATCTCTTAATACCTTTATTCAGAACAAAACATTCATGAAGAGGGAGAAGTTTGTATAATATTTAGCCCCCATCCATAGACATGTTATAAGTTCAGGTCTACAGTATTTTAGAGAGCTTAAAGAAGAAGTTATTTATTCTTCCAAACTCAGATGGGATGTATCCTCAAATGGAGTCAAGAATAGGGAACCCTTTGGTTTCAGAAATTTTCATGCAACCATCTTCATGTTAGACAAGTATGCCAGAATGATCCAAAATGAAGGGCCTGCCTGGATTGGATGCAGGTACAACCATCTCATTATTTTTTATCCTATAAAGGGTTATCAAAGTATTTATGAAATTCGTAAGAAGGAAGAAGATTCTTCTTTTGAAGAGCTTAGAGGTAAAAATGGGTTTAGGATACCTACAAAAAATACCTCTCCTCCCTTCAACATCACTGGTTTACATGTAATTGCTTTTCTTGCATGAGGACACACAAAAAGGTAAGCTGGGGGGTATGTTGAGTTGAGAAAAAGGTACAAATATCCTCCTTATTACCATGGTTTATGATATATTCTTGATTGAATTTTCTATTAATTAGACATAATTAGGAAAGAAAATGATTAAAAAGTCTTCTAGAAATTTTATTGAGTGATATTAGATCATTTTTGAATTTAGATTTGAATTGTTTGATTTTATTGCAGAAATGGACAATTATTGTTAAACTCAAGATATTTAAGAAGATTATGAAGATGCATAGACTATTGGAGATCAAAGAAATCAAGTGCAAAGCAGTTTAGAAGAAGATTGTTTCTCTATTTTTTAATCTTTATAAATAGCAAAAGCAATCCTAAGGATCTCTCGATCCTCAAGATAACTTAATTTACCCATGTCATTGTAATATATAAAGAATAATGAACCATAGAGACACATTGAAGAAACTCAATCAAATATTCATATCTTTGAATTACTCTGTACAAGCAGTCCATTGTAAATTATTTACAAGCTATGGGATTAATGATATCCTTGAGCATTTTAATCAACTTTACATACTCAGTTTTAGCAGCAGTACCTTCTGAAGACCGTGGGCCTAGTGAGAAGGAGTTACTGTCTCAATCTATATTTGTATCAATTTTATTTCAGTTCTGTGATTTAAATACCTTTGTAACAGTTAAGATAAATGCACAAGTGTGTTGATATTTTTATAAATTGGTTATTTAATTACAGATGATAGATGTTTCAATTGAAGGTTATCGATTGTTGTCCCATTTTCCATTTTTTTAGTTTATTTCTTGAGATTTCCTCTCATTTTCACATATGTTGTTCCTTTTATTAAATTTTTATTTGTTGTTCCTTTCACTTAAATTCACATTTGTTGTTCCTTCTTAATTTTACAGTAATGCATTGTTCTTTTCCAACAAGTGAAATAATTAGTGATAGATTGATTCATTAGGTGTTTTCACAGATTAAATTATTGTTTCTTAGTTAGATGAATTCAACAAATTGTTTGATGTTTTAATTTGCAGTAGGCTAGTGATCATATTACAATTATGTTGAGTAAGTTCTTAGTTTCAAAGTTTTTGAATGTGTGAGGAACTTGATTATTGATAAACTCATATTTTCTTTAACTACAAGATTTTAACCTCTACAACTATCTACATAGATTTTTCTGATATTCTTGAAAGAAAAGATGAATCCTCGATTAATAAATTAATGTAAGACTAAGGTTGTTTTTAGGACATATTTAGAGCCCAACACCATTCCATTTCCATGCCTTTGTAAGACAATAAATTATATTATCTAAGTTACAACAGGACAAATATAATAACCCTTAAAACAAGTAATCATTAAATGAAAGGGGGATGAAAATGAAAGCCTAAACTAAGGTTTAGATAACAAATTCTTGCTGAAATGCAAGATGGCACATAACAACCCTAGAATATTCAAGACATCAAGCCCTAAAGGGATGAAAAATATAACATAAATATAATCAAATGTGTCGAGGTGTATTCTAATGGTGAGAAATATTGCAACTAAACCCTAGACATCAAGATAACAATGATGTAAATTGAGGGTAAGTCCTAATATAACCCCAAAATTGAGGGTTTTAAGACAAGGTTAATTCAATAATAATACAAGGTAACATGCAATATCACCACTTTGATAAAACATTTATTTAATACATTCAATAAATAACCATCGACAAAAATTGAAATAATGACTTAAAGACCTAGATCTAGACTTGGACCTTTCCTTTCCTTGACAAGCCATGCCCTTCCTTTCCATTCCATGCCATGCCTTTCCTTTCCATGTCATGCCTTGCCTTACCTTCAATTTCCATGCCATTTTTTTGCCTTTCCATGCCATTCCATTATCATATGTTTCTAATACATGCCATGCCATGCCATTTCCATGCAATTGTCATGCCTTGTCATGCCATGCCATTGCATCCCATTGTCATGTCATTGCCACTGAATCCCATTTTCATGCCATGCCATTACCATGAAATTTCCATCCCTAACTAAGCCAATAAATGATATTAACTAAGTTACAACAGGAAAAATATAACCTTTAAAAAAATTACTCATTAAATGAAAGGGGGGTGAAAATGCAAGCCTAAACTAGGGTTTACATAACAAATCTTGCTGAAATGAAATATGACACATAAAAACCCTAAAATATTCAATACATAAAGCCATGAAGGGATGAAAAATATGACATAAATATAATAAAAGGTGTCAAGGTTTATTCTAATGGTGAAAGATGACAACTAAACCTTAGATGCCAAGCTAACAAGGATGGAAATCGAGGCTAATTCCTAATCTAAACACAAAATTGAGGGTTTCAAGACAAGGTTAATTCAAGAAGAATACAATATAACATCTAGTATCATCACTTTTATAAAACATTTATTTAATACATTCAAGAAATAACCATCCAAAAAACTTGAAATCATTACCTAAACCTAGACCTCGACCTCGACCTTTCCTTTCCTTGCCTTGCCTTTCCTTGAATTTCCTTTCATTTCCATGCCATGCCATTCCATTTCCATTTCCATGCCATGCCTTGTATTTCCATGCCATGCCATTGTCATGCCAAGACAATAAATGATATTAACTAAGTTAAAAAAAGTCAATGGGAAGTAAAAACACCACAACTCAATAAGGAAACTATGGTTGTTATAAAACTTGTGATGAATATTTTAACTTCAGCAATATGACAAGTTACAATAGAACAAATATAACAACCCTTAAAACAAGTAATCATGCAATGAAAGGGGGATTAAAATGCAAGACTAAACTAGGCTTTAGATAACAAATGCTTGCTGAAATGGAAGATGGCACATAACAACCCTATAATTTTCAAGACATCAATCCCTAAAGGGATGAAAATTATGACATAAATGTAATAAAATGTGTCAAGGTGTATTCTAAGGGTGAAATATGACAATTAAACCTTAGATGTCAAGATAACTAGGTTGTAAATTGAGGGTAAGTCCTAATATAACAACAAAATTGAGGGTTTCAAAACAAGGTTAATTCAAGAAGAATACAAGATAACATGAAATATCACCACTTTGATAAAACATTTATTTAATACATTCAATAAATAACCATAAACTACTAATAAAGATCACTTACTAGGTAAATCAATGACCTAGACCTACACCTTGACTTTCCTTTCCTTGCCAAGCCATGCCTTGCCTTGCCTTGCCATGCCATGCCTTTCCTTTCCATGCCATGCCTTTCCTTGCGTTCAGTTTCCATTCCATTTGATGTCATGCCTTGTCTTTAATTCCCTTGCTATGCCATTCCATGTCATGACATGCTTTTTTTTACCTTTCCATGCTATGTCATGCCTTTCTATGACATGCCTTGCCTTGCCTTGCAATTCCATGCCTTTCCATTCCATGCCATCCCATGCCATGCCTTGCCTTGCCTTTCCATGGAATACCATGTCTTTCCTTGCCTTTCCAAGCCATGCCTTTCCATTCCTGTCCACGCCTTTCCATTCCATTTCATGCCATGCCTTTCCTTTCCATGCCTTTCCATGCATTGCCTTGCCATGACATGCCTTACCTTGCCTTCCCATTCCATGCCTTTCCTTGACTTCACTTTCCATGCCATGGCATGCCTTTCCTTTCCTTTCCATGCAATTCCATACCATGCCTTTCCTTTCTTTTCCATTCCTTGCCTTGCCTTGCCAATCCATGGATTGCCTTTCCATTCCATGCCATGCCATGGCTTGGAAAGGAAAGGTAGGGTATGGTATGGAAAGGCATGGCATGTAATGGCAAGGAAAGGCATGCCAAGTCAAGGGATGGCATGGAATTCCAAGGAAACACATGACTTGGCAAGGAAATCCAAGGCATGTAAAGGAAAGGAAAAACATGGCATGGCATGGCAAGGCATGTCAAGGTAAGGTAAGGCATGGAAATACAAGTGAAGGAAATTCCAAGCCTTGCTACGCCATGCCTTTCCATTCCATGCCATGTTTTTCCTTTCATTTCCATGCCATACCATGCATTTCTTTTCCTTTCCATGGCATGTCATGCCTTTCCTTTCCTTTCCTTTCCAAGCCATGCATTTCCATGGCATGTCATGCCATGCCTTGTCTTGTCGTGCCTTGCTATGCATTGACTCTCCATGCCTTGCCTTCCAATGCCATGAATTTTCTTTCCTTCACTTTCCATGCCACACCATGCCATTCCTTTCCTTGCCATTCCATGCCATGCCATGCCATTCTTTGCCTTGCCTTTCCATGCCTTGCCTTACATTTCCAAACCATTCCTTTCCTTTCCATGCCATGCCATCCCATGATTTTTATTATGTTTCCTTTCCATGACATGCATTGCCTTGCCTTTCCATGTATTTCCTTCCCATGCCATTCCTTGCCTTGCTAAGACATGCCTTTCCTTTCCATGCCACACCATGCCATGGCTTGGAAAGGAAAGGAATGACATGACATGCCAAGAAATTGATAAGATAATTTAATAAAAAAAATAATGGAATTCATGTATCATACCTTATTTTTTTCCTAAAACAAACAATGCTTGTACTAAATGAACAACTTCAATACGTAAAAATTACAATCAAAGGATTCATTAAGCGTGTAATTAATCAAATTTGTATCTTGTCTATCTTAGACAAAAATAATTGCATGATAATTTAAATGTCATAACATAAGTTCTCTTTATTCATAGATATAAGGTATTTTCATAGTTGTAAAACATGGATTATCATAATTAATAGGATTTACCTAGACCTAGACCTTGCCTTGCCTTCCCATGTCTATATTTTCTCAGCCTTTTCATGTCTTTCCTTGGCTTGCATTGCCTTTCCTTTATTTTCCTTTTCTTGCATTTCCATACCTAGACCTAGACCTATACCAAGACAATGAATTGTCGTACCTTTCCATGTTGCTGAAAGGCTTGAGGAGGTGAGTTGAAACTCATGATAAAACTCAAATTGCAACTTAGATGGAAAAACCGTCAGTTGCATTGGATCCATAACACCGATTTTCAGCAAGTGGGGCCAATCTGTTCTCATTTCATTGAACGAAAAACCATTTGTTGGAGGATATCCAACACTATGGTTTTTCTCAATGAGGCATTGTGAAATTTTTGAAGGAGAGGTCAATTTTCAAGAACATTGTGCTGGAAAAATGTGTGTAGTGTAGTCATGCAGGTCTTGGAAAAATAAACATGCAGGAGCTTACAAAAATCCATTAAGTAGCTCTGTTTGCATTTAATGCCCTGGACCAAAGTGTCGACATGTCTTTGAATGGCTTGAGGAGGTGAGTTGCAACTCACAATAAAACTCTAACTGAGACTCAAATGGATGAAAAGTCGATTTCATTGGATCTAGGGCATTGGATTTCATCTAGTGGGGCCCATTTGTTGTCATTATGTTTATTGGAAAGTTGTTTGTTGGAGGATCTCTAACACTATGGTTTTTCTCAATGACGCATAGTGAAATTTTTGAATAAGAGATCGATTTTCAAGAACACTATGTTGGGAAATTGTGGGTAGTGTAGTCACATGGGGCTTGGAAAAACAGATGCGTGGGACCTTACAAAACTCCTCTATGCTTCTTGATTTATATTTTATGCCCCTGTACCAAAGTGTCAACACGTCCCTTAATGGCTTGAGGAGGCAAGTTTCAACTTGTGATAAAAATCCAACCATGACACATATGGATGAACCATTGGTTGCATTGGATTGGGGGCACTGGGTTTCAACTAGTGGGTCCCATTTGTTGTCATTTCATTGACTGAAAACCCATTTTTTTGAGGATCTCCAACACTATGTTTTTTCTCAATGAGGCATACTACAAATTTCTGAATGAGAGGTTGATTTTCAAGAACACTATGTTGGGAAATTGCAGGTAGTGTATTCACATGGGCCTTGGTAAAAACAACGTGTGGGAGCTTACAAAAATATTTTATCATTCTCATTTTGGATTGAATGCCCCTGAAACAAAGTATCAACGTGCCCTTGAATGGATTGAGGAGGCAAGTTTCAATTCATGATAAAACTCAAACCGAGACTCAGATGGACAAACCATCGGTTGTATTGGGTCTGAGGCACTGAGTTTCAACTAGTGGGGCCCACCCGCTGTCATTCTGTTGATTGGAAAACCATTCAATTATTCCTTTTACATACCTATGGTCATTCAAGTAGACCATCAGGATCACTTCTAATACTGACGGTCTTCATTAACTTATCATGCTCAAAGTAAGGGAAGAAGTAGCATACCTTTGATGAGTTCTTACATGGAATTTTTTGTAGTTGGAGGTTTTTACCAAAAACCAAGTTCGCAAAGTGGTATATGAATTGACCTAGTTTATAATCTTGAAATACATAACTACCTATCTTCCATGTTATTTCATCATGTGTTATATATTCTCCTTTTATAACCATCAACCCAATCATAATTTCAATGCCTTCACAGTTTGTTATTGATCGCATGAGGTTCTAATTTCCCTCTAAGAAATGTTCCAGCCAATATTCAGTGCCCCATTCATTATCTCTCGGGGAAACCACTACGTATATGTTCCCTACAAAAAATGGAGTGCCAACATGTGAGTCCATTAAATGACCAAAGCATAAAACATTGATTATAGTTATTCAAAATTTAATAGAAAGTTTCACTGAACCTGATAGTATGATATCTTAGACATGATAATAATCAAATGAAATACTTGATTGGTCCTCCTCCAACTGGGATAATTCCATAGTTATAAATTGACCAATGGGGAGTGATACACAATCCCATCTATCAACCCACTCCGTTGATTCAAAATCATCCCATTCATTACTACTAGATGGAGCACATAAGAAAGAGAATTTTCTCGTCCATGTTTCAACTATTTCATTATCATATGTTCTAACTAAATGGAACCCACAAGTTCCCTAGATTGTTTTACATTCATACCAACATGATCAATCTACATCAACCACCTCCAAAAAATATCTATGTAGGTGTTCTTCCATGTGTGATTGGTCTTCATGGATTCCTATTGTAGTTTGTAACCTTGTACAATATCTACTGCAAACAAATATTCAGAAAAAGAACATAAAAGATACAATGGAAAATACAAACATTACACAAATATTTTTCCCTTGGAAACCCAAACCGAGAAAACCAACATATTCTATATTCATTCATTGTGATACATTGTTTACAATACAATATACATATAGGAGCCAGTGGAATCCAAAACCCCCACCTAATGACCTGGATTAGTCCAAAACCCTAATTCCTTAATCAAAAATAGAAAACCATGGGCAAAAACCATTTGCTGAAAAACAACCTAAATAAGTGACACGTTTCTTGAGGCATAATTTTTTTTTTCGAGAGGCATTTCCCCCAAACCCCTGTGCACCCGGTGCAGACACTCATGCATTACTACTCATGCAAAGAATATAACACATACCCAACACCTATTCCCTCTCCCATTACTAAATATCACCATTCAACAATGGATTTCACATCTCGAATGAGGGAAGTAATTGTGAAATTCATTTATTTCCCACGTAACACTCTTTTTATGTATGCACCTACTCCCTCATGCTTCCCTTTTGTGTGATTGACCTCAAAGTAGTTCCAAATTTGTGGTACCTTGATTTTTTTTTGCAACATACACAACCATTGAAATACATGATCATTTTTTATCTCTCTTAGGAAACCATCTCACCAAATCCAAGGTTGATCCATTTGTATGTTCTTCTCCTTAAGGTGATTGTAAAACAACTAAAAGCAATGTTGTACGTAAGCTAAGTCAAGGGCACCAATCATCGCTTGTGTAGAAGTGAAACTCCTCCAATATAACTCTATTTTCTTTGTTACTATTTGGCCCATGCATGTATGTGACATGGACCATTATGTTGACCTACTCTGAGTGATAATATTGGATTTGAATCTCATTTTGTGGTTGAAGGGCGTAGTGATATGCAAAACCAACCATTGATAACACAGTACTAACGGAAAATGTACCTCTGCATATTATAAAATCCTCATCATGTCATTGAGCCACATGGACATGCTAAACATAATGTCATCTCTTTTCGGAGAAGTCCTTCATGAAGTCACATACTTGTACTTGGGAAGTCACCAATTGTATCATTTTTATTTCCTATCCTGCATCAATATCATATGCAAGATATTTAAATCTTTGCAAGGAAACCTCCTTCATCTCCAATTCATACTCGTCGCTTACATCTATGCACTTGCTTAGTAATGCCATTACACTACACCTAGGGCATGTTTCATCTAAAAAATATTTTTGATAAAATGTACGACCCTCTAGTATTGTACACAAGATGTTGTGAATAAAGTATCTAGATGATGACGACGACAATATAACTAAGCATTCCTACAAAAGGGTTTTATGAAAAACAAAATACACACACACATGCATATATATATATATATATATATATATATATATATATATATATAT